>JAFEMH010002175.1:0-368983 GCA_022495995.1 Adenophora triphylla var. japonica | reverse complement strand
CCCGGACTCCGTTGTTCCTACTCCCCACAAATTCGTGATGCCTAACTTGGACCTCTTTGATGAATGCTGCATGCCCGAAAACCCATTTGGACACATATACCTTGGCGATGAAGGCGAAAGGGGTGCACGTCAAATCAGCGAGCTGGCTAAACGACTATTTCAGTCTATCTCTTGAAGTCCAGTGCCTTAAAGTGGTTCTTCCGTTTGAAACCCGAAGCCAGGTGAGCTACGTGGGACCGGAGTTACCAATGCCTTCACGAGAAAAATACAAGGCCAACTTGGAATGGGAAACAAATAGAGTTGACCTACAAACAACGGTGCGGCGTCCCGATGAGAATGTTGGGGACTTCTACAAGCGGTGGAATACGAAACTCGGTGAAATGGCAATCCCTCCTTCGAAGAGGAACAATGGATATCTTCCGGTCATGCTTGAAACCACATCTGAGAGCCTCCATCGGAGTCACTTCCCGTACTCGACTTACGGGCCATGGTTAACTCCGCAGCTAAGTTTGAAAAGGCTTACAATCGACAGCCAGAATTTCTTGCACCTGCCTACGGATGTCGGGCTCCTCCTGCAAAGCATTTGCCCCTGCTCCTGCTAAAGGCAAAGAAATGATTAACTATGCGGGAATGTAATAACACAACTCCTTTGCTCCCGGAAAACCGGTCGAGCCCGGACCACGAGTCATGAACCTCGAAAACTTTGGAATGCCTCAGAATGACATCTTTAGGGAGGCGAGTGAAAGAAGGCTTCTTTGCGGCCTTTGGAGAATTTCCAACCCAGGAATCCGAATGCTCCCGTGGATACTACTAAGTATTGTGCTTTTCATCGAAGCTCACGGACATCGGCCCGACAAGCGCTTTACTCTGAAAAAGGCAATCCGAGGAGCTGATAGAGCAAGGAAAGTTGGAAGGCCCCGAAGGAGCCTAATCTGATCAAAAATCCTGCCAAGGAACCATAATCGAGTAAATATGATTGAACGCGGAGAATCTTCGCATGCCCGGGGAAGATGCCGATGAAGGTCCCCAAATACCCGCGGCCAACCTCGTCGAGGATCCTGAATTCGGATTCCCCCTCAGCCTTGAGGATATCGAACAAATCGACCCATCTTGGTCTCATGTCAGAGACTCCTTGCAAGAATACGAGGCCCGCTACTTCTCGGATGAAGGGAAAACTGATACTGAAGAGCTGGGGTTGTTTCGGTCAAAACATGAAAGAACCATTTACACAAGATGGTTAGAGCAGTCAAGAAAGATTGAACAAGAAAGCTTCAGGCGGGCGCCTGTACTGGGGCTTATCAGCAAAGAAGCCAAAGAACATACGGAGCTAGTACACTTCTGCAAGCTGGCTATTGGAGAAGTCGAATACGATCTTGAAGGCGGTGAAGCTGAAGAATCGGAGGAGGAAGAATCCTTCTACATTACACTTTACAGTGTCAAATACGTGCCACCCCCTCTCACTCTTCCCCAAGGTTTTACGGGAGGAGAAGGCGAGTCGCATCCCGTCACTTCTCAGGAATGGGAGCATATGACAATTTCTGCGGCGCGCCCGTATTCCCCTAACGGGTTCGATCGGCGTTCCCTCTCAGCCGAAATCTCAGTAGTATGGGAAGAAGATTCCGATGACAGCAACGACGATGATGATGACGAGAGCGAAGAGTCAACTGAAGCCCTAGATCCGGAAACAATCTGGAACAATTATGCCAGAAATGAGCCCATGGGAGCCAGACACAGTGGCTGGTTATCAGCAAGCGGCGACGAAGAAACTTCGGAAGACGAATATGAAACCGAGGATATGAAGGCCATGGAGTTTCTGGTCGAGGCACGTGGATGTCTTAGAGAGTTCAACACTGCCTACCATGCTTTGGGGAAAGGATTTTCGGGCGTCCAGATCCCGGGCGATAGTCGAAGATCGATAGAGAGAGGAAACTAACTCCCATCCGCCCAAATGAGAAAATAACCATGGTTAGATCAAATCCACCCCCGAACAAAGTAACACTCCTTGTCGGGGTTACCCAGAAGAGGTCACCTTCCCCGAATGTATGTCGGCTTTCGAGAAGTCCTAGAGCGGCATGATGCGGGATGCGCCTCCCACGCGAATGCTATAATCATCTCCAACTGGAGTATTACGAAAGGAACCAGAATGGCTGCACTATACCGGGGATGAAATCGAAAAGCTGCCGAGCCCCGACAATAGCGACTCTTGTTGTATGATAACTATGAGCAAGGCAGACTATGGGAGCAAATCTGAGGACGCCCTAGCTATGTGGGCCATCCAAGGGGCAACAACACAACCCCAGACTCAAAAGCCTGTGACTTGGGAAGCAGTTATAAGGGCCGCCCAAGAAGGAGCCGGTACGGCTCGGCCCCTCACCGTTGCTAGACTCCGTCGGGCAGCGGTGGCCAATAACCAAAAAGGCTCCCCCATTGACCCTAGAAGCACTCAAGAAATCCAGTCAAGAAGCAACTGATGAGGAAGTTAACCTGTTGACCCGATCCGGGCAAATTTTCCAAGGAAATCCCAAAACAGATAAGAAGGCCACAGATCAAGCACCCGGGGAGAACCGCCGCCCCTATGCTAAGACAGCCGAAGCTCCTGACCCCGGAAAAGAGGACTTTGTGCTCACCCAGTTGAAGCAGACACAGGCCAACATCTCTTTGTGGTCCCTGCTCACCTCATCCTATCCCCACAAGCTAAAGCTGGAAGAAAGCTTAGCCCGCACCTTGGTCCCTATCGATGCTACTCCCGATGACGTGGTACAGTTGATTGGAAACATCCACTACGGGAACATAATCACTTTCACAGATCTCGACCTCCCTCAATTTGGGGCTGATCATAACGAGCCTCTCTTCATCACAGTCCAATTGGATGAACGACGCCTTCCTCGGGTCCTGGTTGATAATGGGTCCGGAATGAACATTCTTCCGGCAAAGATCATGAGCCTGCTTGATATCAAGACTACAGACTTGAAGCCTTCCTCCCTCACAGTCAAAGCTTACGACTCAACATCTCGAGCAGTCCTTGGAGTCGCTACCTTGGACCTCTGGTTTGGCCAGAAATTGATACCTGTGGAATTCCAGGTTATTGACATCCCAATCACTTTTAATGCCTTATTGGGAAGACCTTGGCTGCACCAGGTCAAGGGGGTCGCCTCAAGCCTCCACCAGTGTGTGAAATTCGTCTCGAATGGGGACCTGACGACCATTTATGGGGATTTAGTCACCTTAGAGGGCACGGATACAGGTGGAATACCTATTCTGGAAATCAAACATGACGAGGAAGGTCTCATGCTAACTGGCTTCACGGTCGAGCCTCCCAAAGCCCAAGTGTGCAACATAGATCTGACGATCACTCGGGATAAAATCCCACCGGTCTTGAAAATGATGAGAAAAATGAGCTATCTACCTGGCCTCGGTGCGGGAAGCACCAACAAGGAACTCACAAACTCATCGAGGTGAAAGGACAGAAAACTCGCCACGGCCTGGGATATGAGGCCTCCTCGGTGGACACTGCAAAAGGAAAAGGATTTGAAGCCATCACAGGAAGGGTCCCGGTCGACGACCCTAAATCTCTCCCCTTCAGTCCTAATTTGGCTGACTACTTTGTAAAGGGTCCCACACAACCGGGCAACATCACAGAACCCACTCCTACAGAAGAATGGCTAAAGCTACAGGATAGCCTCAACAAGTTCAGGGGAGCCAAAGCTAACCCGGTCCGCAGAATGTTCCTGGACCTACCCAAGATACCCGGGGCTACCACTACCATGAGAAGTGAGTACACCTTCAAAGGCGTGCCAAGCCTAGTGGAACAGTTCGAGAAACTCACAACCACAATTCCTACTGCCCAGGAAGGTTCGAAACCTGAGTTTGAATTGACCGTGCCGAAAGCCAAAGCCACAGAAGTCTTTTCAGATGATTGGGATGGTCCAATCATGCAGCAGTTGTTCGGGGAAGAGATCCAGATGCCAGACCTGATTGATTTCAGCTCAGTCAAAGAAATGGTAGCGACGATCGAGGAAGGAGCACGGAAACGAGATAATTCCGAGTCGGGAGGTCGACAGCAATGCCGTTAAAGAATCGGGAAACTCTCTCGGAGCCCGTCCGCGACCAAAGAACAAATGATCACCAAGCCTGGATTGGTCCCCCATCCCTTTGTGTCAACCTAGGAAGAGTCCTCCGAGTCTTTCATTGTTAAGGTCGAGTCTCTAGTTTCGTTCGATGGCCTTACGCCTAAAAAAAAAAAAACTACGAGTCTGTAGCAAATGATGTACTTCCTTTTCGTTCCTAATGAAATGACGAACCTTTCTGAGTATCCCTTGATTGCCACTTTAACTAATGATAAATTAATAACCAAAATTTTTTTTAATAATAATTCATTAGATAAAGAAGCAGACACATTAAACAAAAAAAAATCAAACAAAAAAAAAAAAAAATCTTTAAACGGGTTGTCAGGAAAGAGGAAAATCGAGCCCAAAGTGCGCGAAGAGATTTTGACAAGTATGAATTTGGGAGCTGCGGAAGAGCCTAAAGAGACGCAGATTGGTGGTTTCTTGAAGGAGCTGGAAAGGATGCCTTACAAAATCCTACAAAATCCTCAACTCAAAGGAAAGTAGCCCTCGTCATCAAAGAAAACATCATATGCCGATACGGGTTACCAGCCCGAAATCATCTCAGATAATGGATCCCACTTCGAAGGGAATGCGACAGGCTGCTGGCAGAATTCCGAATAACCCGTCACAAGTCATCTCCTTACAGGCCCCAAACCAACGGAGCCGTCGAGGCAGCAAACAAGACTTTGGAAAACATCATCCGGAAAATGGCTGTCCAAGGCAGAGATTGGCCCGATAAGTTACACCTGGCACTCTGGGGCTACAGAACATCAGTCAGAACGGCAACTGGGGAAACACCGTTTGCCCTCACATACGGAATGGAAGCCGTACTCCCAATCGAATTGGAAATCCCCTCACTCCGTGTGCTGTTGGAAAGCCAGATCAACGAGGTCGAATGGCTCCAGAGTCGCCATGATGAATTGGCCCTGCTAGATGAGCGCCGATTGAAAGCCATGGAACACATCCGAGCCTACCAAGGAAGAATGGCCAGAGCCTTTGACAAGAAAGTAAAGCATCGGGAGATCCGAGAAGGTGATCTCGTTTTGAAAGAAAAGCCCCCAGTCCGTATCAACCCCCTCGGCAAATGGGAGCACATGCAGGTCGGGCCATACGTCGTCCAGAAGATCTTCTCCGGAGGAGCCATGCAACTTGCAGACCTCGACGGAAATCCCTTTGTACACCCAGTGAATGGTGACAAGCTGCGCAGATACTACGCGTAAAAAAAAAGAAACAAAAAAAAAAGAGTGCTAAAAGAGTAATACCCAACTAGGTTGAAAACCCGAAGAGGGCGGCCTAGGTAAAAAACAGGGTTGCACCAAAAAAAAACAAAAACAAAAACAAAAAACAAAAAAAAAACAAATAAAAAAAAACAAACAAAAAACAAAAAAAAATCGACCGGGTTGAACTACGAAGACCTGAGCTCCTCAAAATGAGGGGAACGTAGGCAGCCGGAAACGGTTCGGTCTAAAGCACAAATAAAAGTCATACTCTGACATCAATACAATTGATCAGACCATGAAAGCGTCTCGAAAAACTCTGAAGCAATTCAAATATTCATTACAAGTTAAAAACTTTTTGATGAGTCTAAGCCCGATTCATTCCTACAACTGGCAACCTGCTAAAAGAAATTAAGATACATAATCAAACTAATGTGTCTGCCATGACAAGAAAGGGATACTCGGAAACCTCAAGGTCACTCCAAGCCACTCGTACTGGCCTCTCCCCTCTTCTTCCCCCTTCGAGTCTTCTTCTTCTGAACAGGAAAAATGTCGGTCTTCCTCCTACCAAGCTCTGGTATAGGAACAGGATCTATCAGACCAGCCTCTGTCAGGGCCTTGGTAGCCCTAGCGTCATCTCTCATCTCCTGTAGCCTAGCTGGTAGCATAGGAGTCCTCCTCTCCTGCCTCTTGACATAAGCCTCATAGTCGGTCACAGCGTCTCCGCTCCTGTCATGAGGGTTGGCCCTCGCCTCGGCCCTCCTCCTCTCGGAAACTGTCAGGTCCTCCGCACCCACAATGGCCTCACGCCGTCTCAAAATAGCCATCTGAGTCTCTCCCAAATGCCTCTCGTACCAATCCAGGTACCAAGTGGTCAAGAACACAGGTCTCGGACGCCTGAGGATAACCCGAGGAGGAAAGACGTCATACCTCCATGCTCGGGAAAGAAAGGAAAACACCGAAGGATCATCCATAGAAACAGGAGCCACCACCCTGGTGGCTATATCATCAAAGTCCTCCAAAGGAACCTGCTCCAAGACGGCTGTCTCGAACCAAGGACGGAATATAGAAGCTGGTGAGAAAGCCCGGAAGCATGACCACATGAGACCCGTCTGAAGCACTCTGCGAGTCTCCACCCGCCAACAAGGCACCGACCATCGATATCTTACGTCGGCGACCAGCCATCCAACGCTCCCATGAGCCCTGATCATCAAAATCTACAGCAACCCCTCTCCTGGCGAATGTCCAAGGCTTGATCATATCAGGAGTCTCCCGAAGAATCCCCAAGCGCTCCATCAGCCACAGAGTCAAGAGGAACGGGCTGCCCCCGTGCATATACCGTCTCCCGGTAGCCAGCCTATCGAGAGCATGGAAAGTCTCCCCCAAGATCAAAGGTACAACATCTCTGCCCAAGCGACAATGAACAACTACATCCGGCGAGACCGATGACAGATCCCAAAAGAATAGACCATGAACAAGGTCCCAAACATGCAAAGTGCAAAGGCATCCCAATAGGCATCGTCAAGCAAGCCTAAGCCCCTAAACCTATCAGGGAGACCGGAAATATCAAAATGATCGGGACCACAGATCATACCTTGCGCTTCCTCCGGGGAAAGATGAAGGAGGTTGCACAATCTGTCAACGAAAGAAGCCCCTCCAGGCAAAGGAACCGCTATCTCCTCCACCTCCGGGCCACCAAGCAAAGCCCGAAATTCTTCCACGGTCGGAACAACCTCATTGTAAGAAAGGCAAAAGACATGCCTTCTAGTGTCCCAGAATGAGGAAGAAGCTCTCAAAAGCTCATAATCCGGAACCAATTCCTTGAGGGACCATAAACACTTCACCTTGTACCTTTCTTCAAAGAATAACCTCCTTTCATGCATAATCTCCCGAGACCACTCTTTAAACTTGGTGAAGAATTGCATTTGAGAATTTTGGGACAATTTGGGTGGATTTCTCATACTCACAATTCTCTCCATGGTTTTTCTCTCCTTCTCCCCGAAAATGGCTGTTTAAACTGGTTGTTGAAAAAGGTATTTGAATTTGAAATGAGGGAAAACCAGATCTGAAGCAAAATTAAAAGACAGTGTCAGAAGCCTGTCTCATCCGCGCGGATGAGTTTGTTACAAAAAAAATCTTTGCAACAGTCCAAACTGCTGTACCAAAGGAATATTTTGTCCCAGCCAAAGCCTGTCCAAACCAGTCCATGCACCAAACATCTACACCCTTGCCAAAAAAAAAAAACCAAGGCTCATGCAACATTGCATTCGTACTGCATTGCATTCATAAAAATAAAATCCTAAACTATTACATTCCAAAAATAAAGGGAGTGTGCAAAAAAAAAAATCAAATAAAAAAAAGTAGGTAACAATAATCCTAAATTATTACATCCCAAAAAAAAAAAAGAGCAAAAAAAAAATGTGCATGAAAAAAGCTGTATCTGTACAAATCTCAAATCTCAGAAATCAACTCAATCTCAAGTAATCAATCGGAGTCCCCAGCGGTCGACGTCTGCCCCCGGTCCCTCTTGCGGCTCGGGCCCGCCTCCTCAGGAGCCATGAAGATCTCAGGCTCAGAATCATCGTCCTCGTCCCCGGAAGAAGGCTCGTCAGGACCAACTGGCACGCTCTGATAGGGCAAGCCAAGATCTGCGAAGAAATCATATCCGAAGGTGAAGGCGTCGGACTCCTGGACGTGCGAAGAAGATCCACCATGCTGCCAGACGTGTCCCTGCCCGTAAGGATCTCCGAGAATGACGTGGTCCGAAGGTAGTACCGCGCGAGGATCAAGGAGAGGAGAAAGAGGAGTCTCGGAAGAAGTCTCTGAAGGAATAGGGGAAGCCTCCCGCCTGACAGGCGCCGGCCGTGGTCGCCTCGCTCTAGCCTGAGGAGCCCCACAAGCAACCATCCTCCTGATAAATCTCTTAGCCCCGATCACTTGTTTCGTCAGCTTCTCAACGACCACCTCCGAAAACTGCACGAAAGCAAAAGCGTCAGAAACAGTTGAAGCGAAAAATGATGACAGGAAAGAAAAGAAAAGACAAAAGCAAAAGAAAGAAAGGTGGAAAAGAGAAGCCGTACCTTCATACCCGGACGAGGCCGGAAAGCTCGTGGAAGCCGCTCAGGCTGAGGGATCTGCACCCTCAATCGGACCCCATCCTGGACATATGAAAAGTCCGTCCGAGGGTACCGCGGGACCCCTAACCCCTCTCTATCCAGAACCTGGGGCGTCCTCAGCCTCCTCAAGACAAATACTGGATATGGCTCAATCGCCATAAATGCCGAGAAATGCTGGCCGGCTCGGTAATCATCCCAGGTCACGGATCTATCACTCGGGTGCATCATATCGGCGGGAGGCTCCACCGGTGTCATCAAAGGCGAATTCACGCCATCGGCGCGTCACCCTCTCTCCCGAGATAATAGACGTCGCAAGTCGGACCTCTCGAGAATCCTCCATTGCACAGTCCATATCTCGGCGCCCTTCGGTGCGCCACCTCGAAACGATCCCAGGGATAGAATATCATCTCCTCATCCGTCTCAGCCCTCGTCAAAGGAAGGCAATCCGAGTACCTGAGGGTCGTGCGCCCTCTGGAGCCCTTCTTCTCTCGGGCAAACTTGGACCAGGAACGCATGGCTGGATACGCCCCGACGTACTCCGCCGTCTGTCGCCACATCGTGACATGGAAGAACTCCAACGCCCATACCTGCGAAAGGTAAAAATCAAATCAATCCAGTGCAAAAGAAAAGTGCGTGCTCAAGAAACAAGGGGAAAAGCAAAAAGAAAGCTTATACCTCGAGCAAACTCGAAGCGGTATAAGGAGCTCACGGCCTTTAGGTTTGTATCTATCAAGAGCAAAGTAAAGCTCTGCCGGCCGGCCTCTCCCCAAGAGACATCTCCAGCCATCTCCACATCCTCCAAACTCCTCGAAGCAAACACCGCCGTCCCCTCGGCGTGTCCAAAGAGTGCTCGAAAAAGCAAACCATAAAAAGGCCCTAGCAATGCGCTCGGCGCCTATCCTCTCATCCCGACCTCGTAGCTCCCGATGATCTCCACAATCTTCCCATAAACCACGGCGTACTCCATCCCCATCCCCTTTTTGGGAATGGGGGTAAAGCCCAGAAGAGCCTGCAGGTCCACATCGCTGTAGCCGTCCCGCCACTCAATGTTGCGTCCATTGAAGGACAGACCCGTGATCGCAGCGTAGTCGGAAGGCGTAACCGTAGCCTCGCCCCAGAAGAAGTGAAATGTGTGGGTCGCATCCCACCAATGCTGCGCCAAAGCAAACATTAGGCCCTTGCTCTTAGGGAACTTAACCAACCCCCTCAAGCACTCGATGAACTCCCAAAGCCCGGTCTCAACGACAATCTGTCTCGGACTGATCAAAGCTCCTCGGCCCGCATTCGGAAGCCGGTCCCACAGTCAACTACGAGACTCCACGATCCTCGAGTCTTCATCTTATTCAAGCTGCTCCGTCACGTAATTGTTTCCACCCTGCAATAAAACAAAAAAAAAAAGAAAATGTCAAAAAAAAAAATTTGCATTTGCACAAAAAAAAAAAAAAGCATATACGTGCATCATTCATCACAAAAGTTTTGAAGAAAATTCGGCAGCATAACGGCATGCAATAAACCTAGCCCCATTTTTTTTTCTCCCACAAAAGAAAGCAGTTTTCAACAAATCCCAATCAACACTCATACAAAAAAAAATCATACAAGGAGTCAACGGAAATAAAAACTCCGTCCCATTTTCAAAAAAAAAAAAATGCATACATGCATATCATCCATCATCATACAAGGAGTCAACGGAAGTAAAAACTCCGTCCCATTTTCAAAAAAAAAATGCATACATGCATATCATCCATCATCCCAAAAGATCCTACATTCATACATTCATACAAGGAGTCGACGGAAGTAAAAACTCCGTCCCATTTTTCATAAAATAACATGCATCATGCGGAGTCAATAAATCCGTCCCACTTTTTCAAAAAAAAAAGAGTAGCATGCACACATTCATATCAACAGTGCAAGAATCCTACATTGCAACAAAAGAAGTCCGTCCCAAATTCGGGAAATCATTCATCATAGTCTCATATTTCAAAAAAAAAATGGCGAAAATGCCAATTCTTTTTCCAAGCAAAATGCACATTTTGAGTTACCCATATACTCATTACAACATGCAAAGCATCAAAATCAAGATTCAAAGCCAAGAACATCAATCATTCGAATTTTCAAAAAAAAAATCAATCAAAAATCACCCAAAATTCAATTTCAAGCAAAAATCGACAAAGGGAATGAAAAGATTCGAAGTATACCGTTCGGAGACTCGGATCAGAAGCCCAATGTTGCCAAGCATCGGGATAATGCTCCTCCGCAATCGATTGCGAAAGAGAATAGTGCCTCCTCATTCGGACAAGCTCTAATCGTCTCTCCGCGACCGGGCCACGTCCTTGGCCTTGAAAAGCACCTCCCGCGTGTTCCATTGCTCAAAAATCGAAAAAAAACGGAAGAATTTTGGAGCTTTTTGGACAACAATGGCGGCTTGGGCGATTTCTCTCTCTCCCTCGTAATTTTCTGAAAAAACTGCTTGGGGAAGAAGAAGGGCGTTGGCCCTCATTAAAACAGCCTGGGAATTCAACCCTATCCGCGCGGATGGGTTTGTAAGGGTCAAAATGACCCTTTTGCCCTTTAAAAATCCAGAACTCTGCAATTTGATCCTAGACTTAACAGAGTTAACCAAAGTCGACCCTCTTTCATCAAAATTATCCCCCGGCAGTCAAACGTAAGTCCGATTTTCCCGAGAAAGATAACGAGATCCCGTATCTTTCATCAAAATCATTCCACGGCAGTCAAACGTAAGACCGATCTTCCCGAGAAAGATAACGAGATCCCATATCTTTCATCAAAATCATTCCACGGCAGTCAAACGTAAGACCGATCTTCCCGAGAAAGATAACGAGATCCCGTATCTTTCATCAAAATCATTCAACGGCAGTCAAACGTAAGACCGATTTCCCCGAGAAAGATAACGGAATCCCGTATCTTTCATCAAAATTATCCCCCGGCAGTCAAACGTAAGACCGATTTCCCCGAGAAAGATAACGGAATCCCGTAACTTTCATCAAAATCATTCAACGGCAGTAAAACGTGAGACCGATTTCCCCGACAAATACGTCTGATTTTTCCAGCAAAGGCTAACAAAATCCCCAGCAAAGTTAACGGAATCCCAAAAGCCAACGAAATCTCGAGTAGAATTCGAACTACGATTGGCTTGATTCCTCTTAAGGATACGTAGGTAGCCTACCATAGGTCCAGCCCCCCGACCAAAACGGTCACCCTCTCCTTCGGCAGCAGACGAAGTCCACCGAAAGGCCTTTTCAAATTAAGGTTCGAGGCACCTAAAAAGCCATCATCATCCAGGTCCGAGGCACCTAAAAAGCCATCATCATCCAGGTCCGAGGCACCTAAAAAGCCATCATTATCAATGTCCGAGGCACCTAAAACGCCATCATCTCCAAAGGTCCGAGGCACCTAAAACGCCATCATTATCAAGGTCCTGGGCACCTAAAATGCCATCATCTCCAAAGGTCCGAGGCACCTAAAACGCCATCTTCAAGGTTCGAGGCACCTAAAACGCCATCATCTCCAGGGTCAAAGGCCCGAACTACGACTGGCTTGATTCCTCTTAAGGATACGTAGGTAGCCTATCATTAGGTTCAGCCATCCGACCGAAAATGGTCATTCCTATCCCCAGCAGAGCGGATAGCCATCAAACCTAAAATGGTCTTTCCTATCCCCAGCAGAGCGGATATACAATTTCAGCCATCAGACCAAAATGGTCATCTCTTATCCCCAGCAGATTTTCTCTCCAGCACCCAGCTGCAGAGCTCGCTTTTCAAGGATTGAGGCACCTAAAACGCCATCATCTCCAGGGTCAAAGACCCGAACTACGGCCGGCTTGATTCCTCTTAAGTATACGTAGGTAGCCTATTAAATAGGTTCAGCCACTCGATCACTTGATCATCCTGCCAAATATGGAGCCTTACTCTTATCGACGACCCCGCTTCCTTCGAAAGCGCCGTCGCCGAGGGGCTACTGTAAGTGCTCCAATTTGAGCTTGTTATTATTTTCGTTAGAAAATTAACGAAAGTTATAACATTTCTAACAATTCCTAACATTCCTAACATTTCTAACCAAGTAAGGGTAGATTAGAGATTGCCAAAAAAATATAAACCAAGAAAGGAATCAAAAAAGCAAAAGAAATAGTCAAAAACCAAAAATAGAAACTGTTAGAACAAAAACTGGCTGTTAATTTGATTTTTTTTGAAAAATATTCCTTGTGTCCAAAGCCTGAAGCTGTAATTAATGAACAGTGCACGCTGACAATCCCATCCGCGCGGACATATTTGCATTTTTCAGAGGGTTATAAATTAAGCCCTCCAGTCTCAAAGAAAAAAAAGAGAGAAGAACACAATTCACAGTTGCACCTTGGCGAAAATACTCGAGAAAATAGTGAGAATTCCCTTGAATTGTCACTCTTTTCTCTTGATTATCTTCCCAAATCTCACTCACTCACTATCATATTCAAAGCCTCAAACACTCTTACATTCAAAGCCAAAGCTCCAAAACACAAAGAAGATAGGTATAACCTCCCTCTTCTTACTCTAAATCTCTCATCCATGCATGCATTTTCAAGCTACAAAATGTAGTTCATTCATCTTCTTGTCTTAGATCCAAGAAGATCACCATGGAAGTTCATCTCCATGGATGATCTTCTACAAGGATCAACATTATTTTCAAAGTGTTCTTACTTTTTTCCAAAGAAAACACATTTTCAAAACCCTAAAAAATCATTTTCATACATCAAATCTCATTTTCAAAGGATAAAATTCCCCTTCCCAAGCAAATGAAATGCTTAGTCCTAATGTACCCCAAGGATGGTTTGATATAGTTGATTCACCACTAAAATTTCAAGTGATCACTAATCAAAACCTAGGGAAATGGGGACAAGCATGGATGCCAAACCCCCTTTAAAACCATATTTTCTTTCTTGAGAAGTTGCTGTCCAGTAGCAATTTTCTAAGGCCCCAGTCCATGGTCTAAATTTTTGGACACAGATAAACTTGTAATTTGGTGTTGACTACAAAACAATTTTTGTAGCCAACATCCAGAGATTTCCAGAAATATTTTTATTTTATTTTTTGCGTGAGTAAAACTCCCTTTTCCCAATTTTCTTTTGAAGGTCAGATCACCAGTCTCTGGGAGTCCAGATCTCATATCTGAGATTTCCAGAAGGTTTTGAGTCCTCAAATCTTCTCCAAAATGAAAAATTCTTTCACTGAAATCTTATTTGAGGTGTTTGGAACAACTTTCATTCTCTGAGTTTTCTCAGATTATGAAGTTTTGAAGCCCTTAAATCAATTTCAAAATCAAGTGTCCACTGCCTTTTTCATTCTAGCAGAAGTGCTCTTCAACTTCCAAAAATCTTTTGAGCAACAAAACTCTACCCAAAAATCACACCAAAAATCATGGGATCTGACCAAAGTCTAATAAAGAATTCCCAATTTTTACTTTTCTGAGTTTCAACTTATTTTGGCCAAAACACACACACACACACACACACAAATGATTTTCAGCTTGGAAGACTCGTTTTACGAGGCATTCCGGGTGCACACTAACGTTCTTCCCGGCGTGTAACATGACCTCCGAACCCAAATCTCTAATCTCAGGCATTTTTTAAAGTTTTGGCCCTTAAAACAAAAATGGCGTGGCGACTCCGTTTTCCGGTTTTATTTGGTTTTCAAAGAAACGAAAAATCGAATTTTCCCGCGAATGGCACATCATCACACTAACATACCTTTGTTGTGCTTACATGCAGGAGAGCAAGTCGCGGGGGCTGTGTGGTAGTTGATAGTGTTGAGAGTCTTGATGTATCTGATCGAGATGTTGAAACATTTAGGGGCGTGAGGTACCTCTGACCGATTGGCATTTGAAAACTTGGCGTCCCTGACCTACTAGCCTTGGAGAACTTGGTGTCTCTGATCGAATTGCATTTGAGAACTTGGCGTCTCTGACCGATTTACATTTTGAGAACTTAGCGTCCCTGACCGATTTGCATTTGAGAACTTGGCGTCCCTGACCGATTTGCATTTGAGAACTTGGCGTCTCTGACCGAATTGTATTTGAGAACTTGGCGTCCCTGGCCGATTTGCATTTTGAGAACTTGGCGTCCCTGACCGATTTGCATTTTGAGAACTTGGCGTCCCTGACCGATTTGCATTTGAGAACTTGGCGTCCCTGACCGAATTGTATTTGAGAACTTGGCGTCCCTGACCGAATTATAGACACTGGAGGCGGTCTTCATATGTTTGTGGATGTCGGGGGTTGTCTTTTACCAAGTTGCAGACGCCGGAGCTTGTCTTTGCCAAGCTATAGACATGGGGACTATCTTTGCCAAACTGTAGATGTTGGAGGCTGTCTTCATCCATTTGTGGACATTGGAGGTCGTCTTTGCCAGACTGGAGATGTCGGGAGATGTCTTCACGGACTTGATGCACTGTAGATCAGGAGCCAAGGTGGTGTTGACCTAATGTGTCTGAGGTCAAAATGGTGCAGGATTGAGGTGTCTGAATCAGGCTGATGTCGACTTTAGGTGTCCGAGCACAAGCTGACGTGGGCTTGAGGGGGTTTGAACCAAGAGGGTGTTGACTTGAGGTATCAGTAATTTGGGTAGTTCCGTTGAAGTCATTGGAATTACGCTTCGGTGGAGACCATCCTTGCTGTGGAGAGGCTTCGGGTAGTGATGAAAAACTGGTCTTTCGTGCTTGAATTGCTACATTTGTTAGTAGAGGGACAAATGCACATATGACATTCATGATGATGGATGCATGCATGGAACTAAAATGATTCGCGATCGCTTAGGGTTTCTTTTTTTGTTTTTTTTTATTGATTCATGTTTTGCATGCTACATGAGCCCTGGGGAGATTTTTTTGTGGGGATGCATGTGGTGAGAGGGTTTGTATGTGTTGTGGACTGTTTGGCACAAGCTTTGAGCTGGTGGGGTGATATCCTTTGGCCGCAGACTGAATTGCATGTCATTGATGAGGTCTTATTGTAGGTCAGCAGTATCACGCGGACCTCAATTTTGATCTTGGAATGAAGTTGGATTTGAACCCCGGGTCTCGATTGAAATTTCTTTTCAGTCTCGGACATTTGAAGCTGATGCTGACAGGATCTAGCATCAAAGTATGTTGATATGAATGAACCCCCTTTCGCTTGGGTTAGTTGTGACTTAACATAAATTTGGAGAATGACTTGGCGAAATGTTGATATGAGGAGATTCCCAGTTCTCAACCTTTGATGGATGCAGGGAGTTGCCATATACCAAGTTCTAAAGCTGAAACTCCAAGATAGTTGTTGAGGTGACTTGGCCTTTCTTCTGAAGATAGGTGTGACTTGATAAAGCCCCATTCCGAGGAAGAGACATGGTGAAAGCCACGGAATATTTCTCTGAATGATTTGATGAAGCCCCAGGTTCGACAAAGCGTCACTACAGAGGTCCAGTTAAAGGTTTGACTGTAAAACTGACATACTGATGAAGTACCGGGCCAAATCGATCAACGTGAGAGCCCTCAAGGTGAAGTTGTAGCATTACGTCATGAAGTGAGAAACCCATCTTTGATAACAACTAGAATCCTCGAGGCGAAATTGGCAACAACCATGCAACTAGAATCCTCCCTTCGAAGGGTGTCTTTCATATGGGAACTGTTAGCCATAGTGGCACTTGGCTTGTTCATGGCTTCAATCATATTCACCCTACGATTTTTTCCTAGGGAATGAATTGTTGACTGTATTGGGTCCTTGGAGTACCCTTTTCGATCAGTTCTTACACCACCCTTTTTCAGGAGCATACTAGTGGGAAGCACAGAGTTTGGTTGTGTCCAAAGGGACATCGGGATCCATGGGTTGATGGTTGTCTGGTCAAACCTTCCTTCACAAATCCCTGAAAGACGTCGCTCAGAGGCATTCTGAAATCTTCAAGCTTAAGGCTTCGCGACTTGGGCACATCACCTTTCCTTGGCACGAAAGGAGTGGCATTGTTGCAATCCTATCCCGAATAGGGCTGGGCAGGAAGCCCGATATCTGTAAGCAGTTGCAAAAACTTGCTGCTGATTGTGAGCCCTCTCAAATTTAGCCCCGGAATTGACCATTGCCCGCAGATCCGGATAGGGGAAATTTCTAAGTGAGGCCCTTAAATGCGGCTTCAAGCATGACTGGAAGATGTCTAACTGCCCCTCGTCAGAGGGAGGGATGGCCATTTCACTGAGCTTCAAGTTCCACCTTTTATAAAAATCCCCAATATTCTCATCTGGGTGCTGCATTGTCGTCTGCAGGTCAACTCTGTTTGTCTCTCATTCCAAGTTGGCTTTATACTTATCTGTGAAAGTGTTGGTGATCTGTTCCCAAGTAGCCCTGAACTTGGGTTTCAACTGAAAGAACCACTTTAGAAGCCCCTAGTTTTAAGGAGAAGAAGTCAGTCGACTGCCGGTTTGTGCATCCTTTGGCTTTGTAGGTGTCAAGGTGGATCTTGGGACAGGCAGCCCCATCAAACAGTTCGGCATCACGAACTTGTGCGGTAGAGGCATAATGGAATCGGGATCTGCGGGCCGGGGGGCGGCCTTCTTTCGTGCAGCTAGGCGACCAGCGCTTTCATCTCCTTATGATGTTCCATGAACCAAAGCCAGATGAGGGTCCGGTGGTGAAACCAGAGTGTTCAAGCCGGTGATCGTGCTGGAGAGAGAAGTTACCATTGGCGGCACGCTGGCGGAAAGTATGGCAGGGCCTGGGGGCATAGGTGTAAACCTGTCCTTAGCCAAATTACCCTGGGGAGTGTGAGTAGGAGCCTGGTCAAAGGGATAGAACCCAGCGGATTGTTGTTGACTTCCAATTGGCAAAGAGGGTAGTGGTAGACTTGAGGTGGTCGGGTAGCTCGAGTTTCCAGGAAACTTAAATACGGGTTGTGACCCTTGATTGTTGAACTGCATGCATGCCTGGCTGGGGTGATGGTGTATAACCGGGAGGATACTGTGGTCCGGTGATTCTGATGAGACAGGGATTAGGGGCTTGGTGGCCCATTGATCCCTGAGTGAGAAATGGGTTTGTGGAAGCTGTGTTAGGAGCAGCTGAACTAGCATCATTCTGTTGTCCCGAACCAAACTGTGGTGGCATCCCAAACTGTTGCTGTGGCACTCTAAACTGTTGTTGTGAAGGTCCGGCTTGATCGTTTCCGAACTGAGACGGGATCCCAATTTGCTGTGGCATTCCAAGGTACCCCCAACCATGAGAAGACATTCCGTACTGATTTTGTCCCCACTGAGGAACTGCGAACTGATTCGTCCCGTCAGGCTGTAGTTGGGGAGCTGGCTGACCCAAAGATCGAGGAGATTGTACCATAGGAGGCTGGTGGTGGCATCCTGGAGTAGCCTGGGCGACCGAGAGTGGGATTGGGGGTTTGCTGTCCCGTTGAGGCGGTCATGAAGGGATCTTGTGAGACTTGTGAGGTGCCGGGGACTGGCTGTCTTGAACTGGGTTGCTGTCGAGGCATTCCAAACTACCGGGACTGAGAAGTTCAAACTGATCCATAGTTGACCGTCGTCCCAAACCCAACTGAGAAATCATACCAAACTGATGTAACTGAGAAGCCCCTGACTGATCTGTACCGAACCAAACTGCTGCGACAGACTGCATTGAGGCACACCACACTGGCCCAAATCGGACTGAATTCAATTTGTTTCCCCAAACGATTATCCCGGACCGAATTGTGAATGTGCACCAGACTGAGGCCGAAAGGATGGCTGATTCACAGGTTGAGATGAGTGTGGCCCGGTGGAGGTTCCATATGAGGAAGGTGGTGGCATCCGGCGGTAGTTTATCTGACCAAGAGAGGGATGGGGATCCTCTTCCTCCTCTACCGTGAAAGTCCCGTCGGTGTTGAGGGAAATCATTAAACTAAAATTTCTGACGCCTTCCAAAATTGATCATCAACACCTCATTCTGATTGGTACAAGGGATTTTAATATTAGCCATGATGAATCCCTGGTTCTGATTAAAATTATGTCCTCAACCTTAGACATCAAAGGACTGCACTTGACAAGCCCATGGCCAATATGGCGATCAAATCTCACTTTGCTTGGCGGAGCCTTGGTCTGAAGAGATGTGTTTGCGAAGTCTTGATTTTGAAGAAGTGACTTGGCAAAGCCTCAGTCTCATGATTGTGAATCTGACACAATTAGAGAGGCTTCAACCTGGTAGGCATTGCAGACTGATGCTGAAATGAGTCTAAACAAAGACCCAACCCATCTTGTAGCAAAGTGAAGAACCAACGTGGACCCGGCGTGACCAGAGAAGCCCCACTCTAAAGAAATGGCTTGACGAAAGTCCTCCCTTAAAGAGCACAATGCAGCTCTAATGCAAATTGAATTGTCATGTAGCAAAAGAGGCAACCCATCCTTCTATATTTACTTTATTATTTTCTTTAGTCAATTAGTCAACCGGAAGAAAATGTAAAAGAAAGACAATTTAGGAATGTATACCTGCAGGGGCATATTTTCGAAAAAGTGGGGATGAATCCCCGATTTGTATTATTTGATGGCCTCATTTGATGAAGGCACAAAAGAACTTGCTTTGGGTTTGACTCTTTTGAGAGAGCATACGTGTAGAAAGGTTTGTAAAAGTGTATGGAAGCCCCTGCTGACAGAAAATTAGTGTTTAGCTCTATTTTTCCTATAATGTAGAAAAAGAAAACTTGTCGAGACATCTGAAAACATGTTTTATTCAAAATGATCACAAGATTGCTTAAAACCCTTTATTAATGTTCAGGTTATTCAAACCCCTATCTCGATATGAACAAACATTTTGATTAATCATGAGGAGAAAGTCGACCAATACCAAGGGTAAAGTTGGCGAATTGTGAAGAAAGATTGTGTATAGGAGAGGCTATTGATGAGACCGAATTTTCTTGGGATTTGGATGTGTTTATGACCGGATCATTTCTGGTTGCCAACGTTCCCCTTATTATAAGGAGCTCAGGTCGCCGTAGTTCGGGCTCGAACTGTGTTTGGCTTTGGGAAAGGGTATGAACATTTGTGGTCCATTTGGTGAAAAAGGCTCGGATGGGAAGCTTGGATGATAAGGTACGAGCCTTGAGATGTTCCTTGACAAGTCGTTTTATGACGGCTTCTTTCGTGATTTCATTGCTTCTTGATCATCATCCTTCATCGGGGAAGAAAGATTTTAAATGCAGCTTAAGGGCTTATGATGTGTTTTTGTCGTTGATTTCATTGCTTCTTGATCATCATCCTTCATCGGGGAAGAAAGATTTTAAATGCAGCTTAAGGGCTTATGATGTGTTTTTGTCGTTGTTTGAACTTTCTTGATGCACGGGAGGCGGAGGCAAACCCCTGGTTTTTTGCCGACATGGGGTCAATCTTCCGATGCTGAGTGACCTTTTGTTATTCTTCGATGCTGCCGCCGTCGTTGACTTGGTCAAGGTTATGATGGGGACATGTTTTGGAAAGTGTATGGCTTGATGGAGGCCTTTGTGAGGTAAGGAAAGTGTATAGGGAGGGCATTAGTTGACTTTCTCGCACCAATTAATTAAAATCTTAATCATTTCCAGAGATTATTTGTTGAGCAATGCGAGTGATCATTTAAAATAAAACCATTTCATTAAATGTAATGTAGGTGTGCAAATAATGTCTCAAGTCTAGCGAGAAAAGAAAAAGACTCTTTTATAGAAAATTTTAATATTAACTACAATGTCCAAGGAGGACTTGATTGAACGAAGAAAGTACTAGAACCTACGAAGGTTGACTAAAAGACTGTTTTAATATTAAAGGATGGGTAGCCCCTAGTCTAGCTACTCTTTGTTGTTGGAACACGTCTCTACCCTTCAGCATTGGAAGCAAATTCCTCATGAAGCTATGACAGACTATGCTCGCCTTTGGTAACTTCAGGAATTCCCCGCTCACCGGCCCTGACGGTTGCCTTATCTGTCATTAGATCGAGAGTTCAAAACACTTCACCAAATCCGGCCATGGTCACATGCTTGTTGCCGTCAAACCAGCCATTCTCCACATTTGTTGCGACTAAATCATCTGGCTTGGAGCTTGAATCATAAAACTCAATCATGTTTACACTCGTGTTATTTGGGAAATGATCATCGGCAGGGTTGAGATTACTGAGGCGCTCGAGTTTGCCCTTCTTAATTAACCCCTGAATTGCCTTTCTCAAAGTTGTACAGTTGTCGGTTACATGACCGTGATACTGGTGGAAAGCACAATGCTTAGTGGTGTCCAAAGGGATTTTGGGATCCTTGGGCTGATAGTTTCTCATGGGTTCGAGGAGACCCTGCTTTAACAAGCTATTTAAAACTTTGCTTAAGGGAACACCCAAATCCTCGGGATGTGGTTTCTTCTTTGGGGGAGAATAAACTCTTAGTGCTCTTTGATTCGAGATTTGGTCATTGACTTGGTCACCATTCTGAACAGGGTTTACCGGTTTTGGTCCATTGGGGCGCTCAAGCTTGCCTGCTTCGATTAACCCTTGAACCGCTCTCTTCAAGACTGTGCAGCCGTCGGTTGTGTGGCCATAATGATTATGGAAGGCGCAGTGCTTACTCATGTCGAGGAGTGCATTTGAGCTCCTTGGATGGTAGTCCCTGAGAGGCTCCAAAAGGCCTTCCTTTACTAAACCCTTGAAAATTAAACCCATGGGCATCCCAAAATCATCAAAATGTTCTCGTTGCCTTAGAGGACCACCATTTCTTGGTTGCTTTCGGATGCCGTCAATTGTACACAATGCCTTTTTTCCTTTAATGGATGTTGCAGCCGTGTTGGAAGGGTAAGGTTTATAGCGGTGAGACATGTTCCGACCTGTAGTGCTTCCCCATGCACTAACCCTTTTGATGTAACCATCGATGTAAGCGTCGAGATTTGACTTTTGGTAAAACTCATTCGTGTCAGATACACAAGATTGGTATGGTGAGATGGCTCGAGTCGAGCGATCGTCGATACTCTCGTTGCTAGGCTTTTCTTGTACCTTCTTAATTGGTTCTACCAATAATCCATTGGACGAGTCAATAGGAACACTAGGACTGCACGACCCCGCCACAAGATTGGCATTAGTAAATGAAACCATAGTAGGAAGTACTCTGGTGGGAGGGATGACAGTTTGAGCATTAAAATTGTGACCGTAACCCTCCTCATAAGGCCTGGCAGTTGCCGAAGATGAGAATATATGGCTCGTAATGGGTGGATACCAGTGAGCAGTGAGTGTGGATCCAAAAAGCTGCTGAAGACATGAGGTTTGAGGCATCGTAACAGTAGGATCGAATGTGTCTTGACCACACTGAGGAACGTGACTACAAGGGTAATGTGTATACTGTACTTGATGAGCAGGAGCGGCTTGCGTAATGTAGGGTGGAGAATTTGATGAGGAGCATTTGACCTTGTCGGACTTCCCAACCGAAGGGGCGGGGTAGAGCTTGGAGGATATTGTGAATACGGTGAGCCTGATGAAGTGGTGATAAAAGCCTGGTGGCCCATGTGATCTTGCAGTATCGTAGGGGCAAGTGTGCTTCGAGAATTGGAGGAAGCAAGCTGGCCCCCTCTGAACCATGGAGCCTGAGAAGCGAACCGTCCCATTACGAGATGATGACCCGAACTGCATCGATGTTGTGAAGTAGTAAACCGACTCCTTCCGATGACCGACCGAACCGATGACCGATGTTGTGAAGTAGTAAACCGACCCCTTCCAAGCCGTGGGGCGAAAGCCAACCGATTCAATCCTGGTGGTGAGACACGAGAGGCACCGGGGCGGGTTGACCTAGATCGACTGTTGAGGAGTATCAAGCCGTAGGGCCGAGATGTCTTGAACCCGACCAATTCCTCCCGATGGCCCGGGCCGACCGAGGTTTTGGAGTAGCGAACCGACCCATTCCAAGCTGCGGGCGAAATGCATCGATTGAAACCCAAAGGTGAAAACCGAGAGGCGCCGGGGGGAAGTTGACCAAGATCGATATGCCGAGGCCGAGAGGCAGCTAAGTGATAAGGTGGGGATGCTTGGCCCATTAGTAGTTCCACACGAAAGGGAACAGGGCATTTGACGGTAGTTGGCATGTCAGGGAGGGTAATTAGCTCCAATCTTCGCATCAACCGTAAAGGTTCCATTAGGGTTGCGAACAATTGCTAGCCCCCGGGTTCGATACTTTCCAATAACTCGATCGATCCGAGCCTCTTGATGTTGTCTTATCTCGTTCCAACATCTCGATTCCACTGTTCGGCATTTTGCGGATTTTTGGGGTGCGGAGTTGTACGTCCCCACCGTTCTCCTACGAGTTGGCCATTACGAAACTTTGAGCTGAAGCGAAGGAGGAAACCGATGAAGTATCGACTCGGAATGACTGAGCTGAACAAACGATGACCCGGAGTCTTGATCCAAACTTTGCTTACTGTGGAAGGCACAAAAGGGTGTGGTTCAGACTCGGGAAAGCGAAACAGGTTGGTGTTTGGGCTTAGGGCTCATGCAACATGCAGTTATTTGTTCTTGTTTACTTAAAATGTGTTTTATTAACCTAAGCGGTTGGAAAAGATTGCTCTTCCTTTTCGCAAACTACTGCGAATCTGGATCAGTGGGCCCCATCACTACGCCTGCGGACCCTCAACCTGTAACCTCGAACAAGGGTTCCGTAGGGCAAGCAGGTCCCACCGACCGAAAAGAAAAACGATCCTAAAGTCTGGCGGGTAATCTAGTCTTAACGAGCATTCGATGTAAATTACGGACAAAGCTGACGTCAAAGGTCAAGATCATGTCCGGAGAGCTCGACGAAAAGTCGGCATGGCTCGGACTGATAAACGTCCATAATTGATCTTGACTCGTCGTTAGTTAGGCCGTAATTAGACATGGAACAATCATTAATCCTTGATGACTCAGTGTCATGCCGGGAGTCGGTGCATAAGTTGTGCCAGTCAAAGTCAACGTCAAGGCGCCAGTCAATATCTGGTCAAAGTTCGCGGTGGAAAACCGGCATGACTTCGACTGATTAGGGTCCCCGAAAGATATTGACTTGGTATGCCGACTAAGGCTTGAAAGGAAAGGTCTATACACAGACAGGGCATGACACAGACCAGACTAAAAACCAACCGGGTCTCGGACAAAGTGTGTCACGGACAAGTGCAGGGTCGACACGAGGCTCCTTAGGATGTTTGGGTAGTCCCGTGCTCGCACCGAGAGGCGTAATAAGGCCAAACGGGCTGCTACTGGGATTTCCCCGGGTTAAGTACGTAGTGTGCAGTGTAAGGCCAAGTGCGCGTAGTGTGCAAGCAGTCTATCTTCTTTTTCTGAGTAAAATAGAATTTTTCATATGTGTCTTAAAAAGTATGATGCATGCAAAAAATGATTTTTTTTTTGAAAATCTTTTTTTGAAATTTTTTTTTTTTTTTGAATTTTTTTTTTGAATTTTTTTTTGAAATTTTTTTTTGAAAGCAAATAACACATAAGCACATATGCACAGAAATTCAAACAGTTAAGAAAATGATTCTGACAGTCAAAATACCGATTTTTCCGGAACAGTCAAAACAACACGAAATGTGCAAAACCGACACAGACACACACAGTACAAATGGTTTCAAATGCCGGGACGGAAGTTTGACCCACAAAAGCTTTTCCTTTTTTTTTTTGAAAAAGATTTTTTTTTGAAAAAGATAAAGCTCATTAGTTCCCCAGCGGAGTCGCCACTGTGATGATGCCACCCGATTTTTTCTTTCTTTTTGAAAATCAAAACGGAGACGGAGTCGCCACGCCATTTTTATTTTAAGGGCAAAAACTTTGAAAAATGCCCGAGATGAGAGATTTGGGTTCGGAGGTCACGTTACACGCCGGGAAGAACGTTAGGGTTCACCCGGAATGCCTCGTAAAACGAGTCTTCCAAGCTTAAAAACCATTTATGTGTGTGTATGTTTTGGTCAAAATAAGTTCAAACTGAGAAACTAAAAAATTGGGAAATCTTTGTAAGACATTAAACAAGTCCCATGATTTTTGGTGTAATTTTAGGGTTGAGTTTTGGTACTCAAAAGACTCCTTGAAGTTGAAAGTCATTTCTGCCAGAATGAAAAAGGCAGTGGACACTTGATTTTAAAATGAATTTAAGAGCTTTAAAGCTTCAAAATCTGGGGAAAGTCCGAGAATGAAAGTTGTTCAAAACATCTTAAATAAGGTGACTGAAAAAGACTTTTCCATTTGGAGATGATTTAATGGACCAAAACCTTCTGGAAATCACAGATATGAAATCTGGACTTCCAGAGACTGATAAACTGACTTTTGGAAAATAATTTTAAAAAGGGAGTCATACTCACGCAAAAAATAAAGTAAAAATATGTATAGAATGCTACGGATGTTTGCTACAAAAAGTATTTTGTAGTCAACACCCAATTCCAAGTTCTTCTGTGTCCAAAAAATTAGTCAATGGACTGAGGTCTTAGAACAATGCTACTGGACAGCAAGATGTTCTTGAAGGAAAATGTGATTTTAAAGGGGGTTTTGCATACATGCTTGTCCCCATTTCCTTAGGCTTTGATTAGTGATCACTAGACATTTTAGTGGTGATCTACTATATCAAGCCATCCTTAGGGTACATTAGGACTTTAAGCATTTCATTTGCTTGGGAAGGGGAATTTTAACCTTTGAAAGAAAGATTTTTGTTGAGAAAATGGATTTTGGAAAACACTTTTGAGTGAATGATTTTGAGGAAGAACACTTTTAAGTGAGTAAGAAGTAATTTGGACCTTTTAAATGGTCATCCATGGAAATTTATTCCAAGGTGACTACATTTTTAGGTCAAGCAAAAATGAACAACAAACAAGTTGATGAACAAACTACATTTTTGAAGTTTGAAATGCATGCATGGATGAAGGAGTTTAGGGTAAGGAGAAGGAGGATTTACCAATCTTCTTTGTGTTTGTGTTTGTGTTTGAATGGATTCAAGGCTTGGATGTGTTTAGTGTTTGATGATAGAGTTGGTCAAAGAGAAAACAAGTAGATAACACTTAAGTCCTCTATGTTTTCTCTCTAATCCTCCTCTTTAGTGTTGCTTTGAGCTTGAGCTTGTATATGTTTAAGAGTTATTTGAGAGTGTTTGGGGTGAGATTGGGAAAGACTCAAGAGAAAATGGTGGCAATCTAAGGATTCCCACTGTTTTCTTCTTGTTTTTCGCCAGAGAATAGCTTCTGTGAGTCAATTGTATTGTATAAACTGAGAGAGAAGGGTTCAATTTATAGGCAACTGGAAATGACAAAAGCATCCGCGCGGATCTGATCGAAGGCGTGCACTGTTCATTTCGCTGCTGCAGGCTTTTTGGACAGGAGGAATATTTTTCAAAAATTCAAGCATTTTCTTTTCTGACCTACCCATTTCGGGTTTTTATCTTTTTTGAGATTCTTTTCTTGGTTTAACTTTAAATAGCAATGCCTAATTTACCCTTGCTTTGTTAGAAAAGTTAGGAATTGTTAGAAATGTTAGGGATGTTAGGACTTTCGTTAATTTTCTAACGAAAATACTAACAACTCAAATTGGAGCACTTACAGTAAGTTTGACATTATCATCCAACTTAAAATTTGGAATTTTTGCAGAAACCTCTTCTTCCTCCATATCTGGCAACTCGATTGACTCAGCATCTGACTCATCAAAAGCATCAGCAATTAAGCAGAGATTAACCTCTTCGGTTTCATCGTCACTTCCATCCTCAGAATCTGTTTCAATCCAAGTTGCTAATTCCTTAGAATTCTCTTCCTCCTCAGCAATCATTCCCTTGTGACGAGAAAATTTCGCAGGAGATATTTTCTTTTTCATGTATTCGTATTTAGGCTGTGGACACTCAGATGCAAAGTGACCAGGTTTTCTACAGTTGTAGCAAACTAGATCACTCTTTTTCTTTGTATCTGCAGTCTTAGAAAATGTTGCAGGAGGTTTGCCTTTTGAAAATGTTTTAGTGAAAGGTTTTGAAGATTTTCTAAATTTTTGAAATCTTTTCACAAACATGGCAAAATCATCATCATCCATCTCGATGAGTGATGAGGTTGATATGGAAGGATCTGCGATTTGATTGGATGTGGATGGTTTCTCCTCGTGTTCCACTACGGACATGGAAAGCGATTTGGTTTTCCCTTCAATCTCCTCAATATGATTTAACTTAAGCTCATAGACTCTAAGATTTGCATACAAGTTACTTAACAACCAAGTATTCAAAACTTTGGAGTCTTCTAGAGAGGTAGCTTTATTAACCCATCTAGAACCTAAAGCAGCTAGGAAAGTCATATTGATTTCCTTATCAATTAAAGTTTTGCCAAGAGATCTACAAGCATTAACTACCTCAACATAGCGGTCGTAGGTTTGACGCAAGATTTTGTTGGATTTCCTGTTGAAGTTGTTGTAGGATCTTTCAACAGCATATAATTTGTTCTCCTTGCATTCGTCATCACCTTCGAGGTAGCTCTCTATGGCATCCCACATCTGCTTTGCGGTTTTGAGATACATCACCTTTTGAAGAGTTGAAATGGGGAGGGTTCCAGAAATGATGTGCCTAGCCTTGCTGTCCAAGGCAGCTAATCTCTTCTCTTCATCCGACCACTCATCTTTTAGCTTTTTGACTTCTGGAGTTTCTGTGTTGGTGGTTGCATCAGTGTTGGCCTTCATGGGAATAAACGGGTCATTGATTATGCACTCCACCAGCATCTCATCAATAGTTTTCAAATGAATAAGCATTCGGCACTTCCAGATGTCAAAGTGGTCTTCATCCAAAATTGGAATGTGTGAATAGTTAACAGTTGTCATCGTTTTTGAGTTTGCCATATTGAATCGGCACACAATCTGTTAAGCTTGAAAAATAGTGGTTTTAAAATGTGTTTGCTTTGTTACCACTTGTTGGTCCTAAAGGTGGCAACAAGGGTGAAAATATAGCTAGAGGGGGGGGGGTGAATTGCCGTTACAAATTTTTCGCCCTCTTTTAAAAACTAAACCTCTAAGCTTACAAAACTTCTTGCAGTTGATAATAGACTGCAAGTAGAGATGTAAAATGCACAGCGGAATAATTGAGTTACAAAGCGGTTTTGGGAGAGGCAGTTTGTAAAGCGGTTTTGATGGTGCAGTTGGTAAGTGCAGTTTACAAACAAGTGTAGTTTTGACAATGTTAACTCCAAACACAATTTCACAATAATGGATAACTATAAATAAGATCAAATCGAGATAGAAATAAATAATTAGCAAGAACAAGAAAATAAATGCAGAAATATAAGAACACAATATTTGGAGTGGTTCAATCGATAAACGATCTACGTCCACTACCAAGATGGTTAGTCTTGAATTTTCTAAGAGTTAGATTTTATATTGAGTATGAGAGAGATTACAAGTTACAATGTATTCAAACTCAGATCTAAAATCTATTCTATGAAGATCAAATCCTAGACTATAACCAGTGTATCTCAAATGATTAATCTATGTGATTAAACAAGTGAGGTGTGTGTGTGAGAACAAGATCAAGGCTCTTTAAATCTTTGAGATGGAGAGAACAATGATTCTTGATGTGTTAAGGCTTGATTTCTGGGCTGGGAAATATTTCTTGAATGTTGAAGATGAAGATTCAAAGGGTTGAATAATTTCTGGGCAGAGCTTCAGCTTCTATGAACACAGCACTATCAATTTTCTCAAGCAATCTTCAAAGGGTGAAGATTGGGGTATTTATACCCAAGCACCAAGGAACTAGCCGTTGAACACAGCTGTTGTAAGGACAGTACTTGATGCTTTCTCATTGGTCCACAATATCCTCTTTTGTCCTTTGGTACAGCAGTTGCAGATAATGCTGATCACGCTTCAACTGCAAGCAATGAGGTTAGGACACCTGTCACCTTTTCAAGATTCTTGCAGATCTTCTCTGACATTGAATCACGTGACAAGATTTAGTGGTTGACTTTTGATATTGCTGACGTGGATTCCAATGGTAAAAAGTGGTTCACTTCAAGTCTTCAATCATTGGATGCGGTCTGATGTGGACCAGTTGGATAGATGCGGTTTCACCAGGAGGTTGCAAAGTGCAGTTGAGATATTGGAATTGCACAAGTGCGGTTCGCCATGCGGTTGAACTGCAGTTGCTCAAGGAGCAGCTTCAAAGAGGAATTCCACATGCGGTTGCATGTGCGGTTTTGAAGTGCGGTTTTGAAACTGCTTGGAACTGCAACCTTACATCCAATGAGTCTTGTGCCAGTCTTCAAGCCTAATTTTAACCTATTCTATAAAATGGACTTAGCTAAAAAATTGAAGTCTAAGCTTCATTACATAGGGTCCTAAAGTCCTTAAAATAGACAGGAGGTTATGGTATCAATCAAATCTAATACAAAATAGGAGGGTTAAAATATGCATACCCAACACGAGGAGTGTCATTGTATATTCCTATTAGTGAAAGTGATTGTGTTATTGAGCG
This sequence comes from Adenophora triphylla var. japonica, assembly GCA_022495995.1. Classification (NCBI taxonomy): domain Eukaryota; kingdom Viridiplantae; phylum Streptophyta; class Magnoliopsida; order Asterales; family Campanulaceae; genus Adenophora; species Adenophora triphylla. Next base: position 340,134 of record JAFEMH010002175.1, on the reverse strand, counting down.
CGTGGGTAAAAGCGGGAGAAATCTCTGACTCCGAGTGAGCCACGAAAGGTACAACATATCAAATAAAAGAAATTTTGAAATAGGGTTTAAATACCCCAAAATACGTCATTTATACTTTCAAACGAGTCCTTATTTTTTATGTATATTTTTTTATTAAGTATAAGAGCATGTGTTTGAAAGAGGGTAAGCACGTGTATGATTGAGTGCAAGTGTTACAAGTAATAGTGTCAGTGATAGTGTTAAAGGCTGACAGGTTATGTTGATAATCTTCAATTTTTACAAAAATGTCATCACACACGTTTGAAAACAAGTTTCAGTTATTTATTAAAATATCACTGTGTATTTAAAAAAAGTTTTCAATTATTTACAAAATGTCACTGCACATTTTTAAAACACGTTTTCCTAATCTTAAAAAAAAAAACACTTTTCTCACTAAATTTTGACAAACACTATTTGTGTACATGTATTTTTAAAATATTTAAATACTAGTTGCTTTTTAAAATCTTTGTTTTTAAGTCAATAGTTAAACATTCATCTAGAAATGAGTGGAGATAAAACTATAATTTGATATTTGAATACATATACTCCCTCCGTCCAGTTACATACTTCACACTTTCTATTTTGGGCGTCCAATTACATACTTCACACTTTGTTTCTTTCCCAAAATGGAAAGGAATCTTTACTATTCCCTCCACTCATTCTCTCTCCTACATTATTTTAATACTCACAACACCATTATAATTTACTATTCCCTCCACTCATTCTCTCTCCTATTTTAATTTCACACTCACAACACTTTCAATATAATACTCTCTCCTTAATCCACGCGTGAACGAATCGTGAAATACTTACTTGGACGGAGGGAGTATATATATATATATATATATATATATATATATATATATATATATATATATATATATATATATATATATATATATATATATATATATATATATATATATATATAAACCTTGATTTGATTTTCGGATGAATAAATCCCACCAATGTCTTAATACTTGAACTAATATAAAACCTTGATTTATGTTAGATGAATTCTGATTTGGATTTCCTCAACTCTAACATTTGGTTCTCTTTTTAAATGAGTGACTTGTAAGGCCACGTCATTTTTATTGTTGAATAACAATCATAATTTATTTAGGGCTCATTTGATAGGTTGATAGGATTAGCATGTATTAATAGGAAGGAGGTTATTAATTCAGGGATTAATAATATCACTTTTTTTAGGATAAATAAGAAGGAAATAAGAGGTGTTCAAATGCTTATCTGAGTTGTACTTTGAATAATTACTACGATTGCATTTAATCTACCAAACATATTTTTATTGGATTAATAATCCTATCCGATCATTTATCAACCTACCAAACGGCCCTTATTGTATTGAGTTTCCAACCCAATTGTTTGGGTATCTATTGCATAGAAAAAAACATTTTTTGAATTGAAGGAAAAGCAACAAGGTAATCTCTAACAGTTGATGTATAAATTGTATCAAAATTTTAAAATGGTACAATTTTATCACCAAATATCTTCTATCATATCTAACAACTTAATTGAAATTTTGCACCAAATAAAAATATTTTCAGAATATTTTTTTATTATTTCATATAAATAAAATATTTTCTATTAATCTGATTTTATGGATAATATGATTCAAATCAGAGTAACTCTTGTGAAAAATTAGTTTTTTTTTTTCAAAATGTTATTAAAAACTAGTTTTCAGAATAGTTCATCACTCTTATTAGTTAGATTTAGTGCTTTAAAACTAATTTTTTTTCTTATGTTACGAAAAAACTAGTTTTTTGCAAAATTTTGACTTCAAATCATATTATATTAAATATTGTGCTCTATAAAACTAAATAATTAAGTAAAATAATAATAAATATATTTGAAATACAAATATATAAAAAAAATTACTAAAATATATAATTAAAATAAAATGTATCAAAATACAACTTAAATGGAAAATTAAGTTACATGATAAGTTTTGAAATTTTATTTTTAGAATAAATGATGCAAATAAGTTAAAATTAAAAAACAAATAAAAATAAAATTCAATAATACAAATGACAAATATTAAATAATATATACTATCTACTCCCCCCGTCCATTTACTTGGTTCGCAGTTACTGTTTTCACGTAAATTAAAGAGGAAACATTATATTGAAAGTGTTGTGAGTGTGAAAATAAAATAGGAGAGAGAATGAGTGGAGGGAATAGTAAATTATAATGGTGTTGTGAGTATTAAAATAATGTAGGAGTGAGAATGAGTGGAGAGAATAGTGATTTAAGGTTTCCATTTTAGGAAAGAAACAAAGTGTGAATCATGTAAATGGACGCCCAAAATAGAAAGTGTGAACCATGTAAATGGACGGATGGAATATATCTCAAAATAAATGTATAAAATTTATTTAAAATTAATTTATTAAAAATTTGATTATTTATTTGGGGACGGAGAAAACAGTAATTTTCATTAAAAAAAAAAGGGATAGCACTAGGGCAGTACAAAAAATCCGAGGAACCGGTCCGGACCAATAGAACCGGAATGGACCAGTAAAAATCGGACCGAAAAAATAGTATTGGTCCGGTCCTGTTTCCAAATTTTTATGGAATCGATTATTTGGTCCGGTCCTGATTTTGAAAAAAATATACGCGGTCCTGAACCGGAACCGGACCGGACCGAATATATATATATATATATATATATAGGTTTGCCGACTTGGGTTCGGAAAAAATAGTCGTTATGTTTATTTTAGCTAGTTAAGTTTTTAGTTGGAATCAAGTTGTTGAACATTTTCCTAAGTGTTGATTTTGTTATTGTAATTTGGTTCATGATAAGCTACAACCTAACTGTTGATTTTGTTATTGTAATATTGTTCAATAATTTTGTTTTTAAATATGCTTGCTTGTAGATTTTGTTATTGTAAAAAATTATATTATATTGTAATTTGTAGAACGGTGGAACCGGACCGGAACCGGACCGATGAGACTGGTCCAATAATGTATTGGTCCGGTCCTGGTTCTAAATTTTTACAGAACCGAAGTAGTTGGTTCGGTCATGATTTTATAAAATTTTGACAAAAATCAGACCAACCCGAACCGTAAATTCCCCTAGATAGCACAGGTTTACTTGCCCCAAATTTGACGCAGAAAATTGCCTTGCTTCAAAATATCGTTTTAATTGGCGTCCTCTTGGAGAATCTAATTGCACCAAAATGATGAGGTTTCGAGATGCTATATCCATTTCAAAAGGCAAAGTCGCTATAAATCCAATCAAATCAATAATTAGTTAAATGATGACTAATATAATTATAAAAAGCATTTTTAAATTTATCTTAATTTATTCAGACAAATTGTCAAATTCGAAAAAGGCTCTTTTTTTTTTTCTCCTAGTATTGACTCATGACTGTCCTATTGGGACACATTTAAGAATAGCAGGCTGTTTGGGGTTCTCTTAATTATTGCAAAAAGTCTATCTGTGCTTAATTAACTAAAAGGTCGGCAGCAACTACAAATATTTTGTCTTTCTCTCATTTATCTACTTTATACATTTAAGAATAATACTTCTTCCTCCATCCGTACCACTCGAAAATTCAAAAGATAAGTGAGTTCAATAATTAAAGAAAAGATGAAAAACATGATATACTATATGAGGGTAAATAGTTGAATATATAGGAGAGAAAAAGTGGACAGTGAATAACTGTTATGATTATAACACGTGATACACAAATAATAAGAATTTTTTCTCAAATAATCACTTTTTACTTTTTTATTTAACCAAATGACTTACTGTTCAAACTATTGCCCAGAATGACTATTTTTTTTGAAAATCGCTATACCGTGTAGCGAGTTTGACTAGGGTTGGTCAAAACTCGCTACACCGTGTAGCGAGTTTAGGGTAATTAATATTGACCGTTGAGAAATTAATTAGAGAATTTAATTAACCTAAACTCGCTACACCGTATAGCGAGTTTGGTCAAACCTAATTAAACTCGCTACACAGTGTAGCGAGTTATTTAATTTCAAATTTCCTACAAAATCGTCTCCTCAGTCCCAACAAAACAAACTCTTCTCTTTCTTTCTCAGTCCATCTCTCCCTTTTCTTTTTTTCTTTCTTTCTTTCTTTCTTTCTTTCTCAGTCCATCTCTCGTCTATCTCTCTCAAATCTAATTCATCTCTCTCAATCCAAAATTTATAACTATCAAAATGGATCCATCAAAACCCCGTTGGTATCGTGGACGAGAACCTCTTCCTGGTCATCCCGGTCAAACCTCCAATCGTCAATCTAATCTCTCTCAAATCGAACGAGAGTTAGAATCTCCACCGCCGCCTCATATCATACCTGGTCCCTCTGGTGTCGCACAGTCCGCCATGCGTCGGCATAATACCGGAAAAGCTCATGTCTCTCAGGGACCCCCCCCCCCCTCAGTCAAGGAGAAATGCCAAAAATATGAGAGGGTGGAACATGTATAATATTTTACATTAATTATAGTTAAGGTTGAAATTTACAAATAATTGGTCATTATATTTTTGTTCTATTAGATTGTTGTTGTTGTCAAGGAGTGCACATCAACTGGTCATGGCTCTGTGCATGTGACTTTGAAGGATCCTACTGACACAATTGAAGCTTACATTGCTGATAAAGTGCTTAAGAAAAGTGAGGACGGGAGTGACATAGGTGTTGGTGCTGTTCTTATACTTACTCAGGTATGAAATATTTTGCTTAACATTACACTCCCTAAGGTTATATTCCTTAACATTTTGTTCTAAATATTTTGTTTTGTTGATCTATTAGGTTGTTGTTTGGGCCCCCTCACGCTAAAAAAAACTACTTAACATTGTTACTTCCAATGTTTCTAAGGTCTTCCCTAAGGATTGTTAAGTTAATTTGTTGGACATGTAATATTTGAATTTCTGTCGAATTTAATATGTACCGGAATTTATGTAAAATTTTCCTATGTGATCGGGTTGTGGTCACTGAATTTTTTGGATTTAATGTAAGATTTCCTATGTGGCCGGGATGTGGCCACTAACTTGACAATATTTATTTTTTGTGATGTTATTTTAGGAGTCCTCAACCCACTTCCACTCGCATAAAGGCCGAAGCCCATAGTGGATGGTCCAGGGGAAGCGTCTGCCTGGACACTCCCAATCCCACCCCCCAAGCCACCCCCACTCCCACTCCCTTCGGCACCCCCACTCCCAGTCCCCCCGAAACCCCCGCTCCAACTCCCTATCAGAATCGCGTGACTATGACAGCCATTCATAATTCACCTCGATCTGGGTCTGCGCTTGAGGCTCTTGCTCGGGCTCGGGCTCGGGCTCATCGTGCAAGTCCATTTTGGGTGGTGGTTCTGCCTGTCCACGACGTCTAACCCGACATTGTCGAGGTTGTTGTACCCCCTGTACGCGATCTATCGGTGGGGGAGGTGCAGCAGCCTGAAGGCGTTGGAGCTCCCTAACTCCCGTGAACCCGTGTGTAATTCTCGCCCGCATTGAAGCTTGTCTGGGATGCTCCTCCGCCTCATTGTCGACATGCAAGTGCTGAAGGGTCTGCACCTGTTTTCATATCAAAAATATATATAAGTTAATAATTGATGTTTTGTTAAAAAAAACTAGAAATAAAAACTTGAAAAATGTAAAAACTTACCATAAACTCTAAGGCAAGGGCAGACGACTGGTATCCATCCCCCTCTATTTGAGTGAGGTGTTGCACAAACTTACACGTTATGTCTCGATACCATACCATATATGGATCGGTGTAAGTCATATCGTGGGAGCCGTACAACCCGGTGACCAGATGTTCGTGCCGCTGTTCTCATCGTGCAATAAGTGGGCAATGGCGGTTACTCCATCTCACCGTTCTGTTTCCCCGCTGATCAGAACGGTGCAACTCCGGGCTAGTGTCGCACGGATCTGGGACAAACTGCCTCAGGCCAAGCTGCCTCATAACGCGATCAGGCAGATGCCACTCGATCCTCTCAAAGCATATGAGAGGGACCCTCGCCAACCATATGTCCTCACCCTGAGTGCAGTAGGGCGGAGCGTATCTCCCTTCATAAGGCTGCCACACCACGTGAGCCTCGTTTAGCCGGGCCAGCTGATCCCGATAGCCTCGCAGGCTATGTGCAGTAACCTCTCTCAGATCCAGCGATGCCTGGGTCCAACTGAAATTTAATAAACAGAATAGTTATAAGATTTAGTTCAAAAAAAAACATTAACGACGAGAAAATAACGTATGATATATGTATACCTGCATTCGAGGGGCATGAGCAAGAAGTTCTGCTCTCTGAATCGATAACGGATCTGCGGCCTCACACATCTCAACCACTCCCAAGCCCAAATCTATATCAAAAAATGTATATCAAATACTATAAATAATGCCGCTAATTTGAAATAAAACTTAAAAACAACAACGTAATGAACATTAAAATGAGATAAACATACCTGTAGAACGTTGAGAAATCCTCCGCACTGTCTCGTCTGAGGGTCAGTCGCACTACACAACTCTCGATATAGGAAAGCGAGCGCAGCACTCCCCCAACTGTACTGGCTGACCCTAGAAACATCTCTAAGCAGAGGGAGATAACATAGCTTAACCTTGTTGTTCGTACGATCAGGCATGATCGTAGAACCCAAGGCAAGCAAGATATACGCACGTACGTACTGATCCACAATCTCTGGAGCAGTATCCTCAGCGAGGTCACTAAAGTGTGGGAAACGAAAGGTAATCCACCTGAGCTTCGCATCGCTCCCATCTATATCTCCGTCACCAGGACAGGCCCACTAAAACTCCCGACGGGCTGTGCGGCCGATTTATATTTGCTGGAAACCCAGCATCAGTAACAACATCCCCATCAATTGGCAACCCACAAATCATGCCGATATCCTCTAGGGTGATCGTCATCTCACCAACTGGGAGATGGAATGTATGGGTCTCCGGACGCCATCTCTCGATCAGAGCCTCCAGCAACGCAAAATCATACTGTACCCTCCCTATATAGTGTACTCCGCTAAATCCGCACTCCGCCAGTCTCAACAATATCACAAGAGCTAATTCGCCTGGCAAGGCGGCACCATGACGAAAATGGAGGGGACTAGAAACCTCCCACTCGGCCCAAATATACCTAGCCCTATGGTCCGCATGCCGGGTCAGAATAGAGGCATCGATAGGCCCGGGATCAATGAAAGCTTCCATCTATTTATTTCAATATCAAGGTTGGTTATTGTTCTACGAGGCAAGGAAATAAATAAGATAATACAAAAGTGTAATTACTAGTACGTGGCATTGTAATCCAAAGTTATCCCACACTTCCAAGAAGTGACTGTGGGGAAGTTCTTGGTTTTCAGCCTATATACTAAGTAATACTTCAAGAGTAATCCTCATGCGGTTTTGAAAAATAGGATGCAGTTTTTTTTTTTTAAAAAAAGTTTGAACAATAAATCATATTTTAAGGGTTTGTGGTAGATCTATCTGATTTAGGGTTTAGGGTTTGGGGTATAAGTATATGAGATTTGGGATGTTGTTATAGGTATATTAATATTTCTTGCAAGTAAACTAATATAGTTCTACCATTTTTGAGACGGAGGAAGGTATATAAAGTATAAAACTAAGCATATAAACATGTAATTAAATTAAACCTAGTCACTATATTTAAATACTACAATAATTTTGTTAATTAGTGAATCAATTTTCTATAAAAAAATTTGTTAATTAGTGTATCATTTTTGAGACGGAGGAAGGTATATAAACCCTAAATTGCAAGTAAACTAATATATTAGAACATCATAAAAAAAATAAAAAAAAAGATTGAATACAATACAAAAAAATGTCATCAAAAATAAAATCAAAGTTAAAATGCAATTAGACAATGTCATCAAAATACAATTAGAACATCATAGAAAAAATAAACCCTAAATTGCAAGTAAACTAATATATTAGAACATCATAAAAAAAAATAAATAAAAGATTGAATACAATACAGAAAAATGTCATCAAAAATAAAATCAAAGTTAAAATGCAATTAGACAATGTCATCAAAATGCAATTAGATTAGAACATCATAGAAAAAATAAAAATAAAATTCTAAATTGTAAGTAAATAAATAATAAAATCAAAGTTAAAATTCAATACAATACATAAATTTAAACTTACAATTAAAAAAAAGGTTGAATTCACTTCACAAATTCTTGATTGGTTGGTTGGTTGTTCTTCTTCTTCCCTTCTCCTTCTTCTCCTCGACGGCGAACTGAAGTGTAGGGTTTTTTTTTTTTTTTTGAATGAAGACGTAAACTGGTTAAAGGGTTTTAAATAACTCTCTACACCGTGTAGCGAGTTTGAGTCAAAACTCGCTACACCGTGTAGCGAGTTTAGTTTAATTAAATGCCCTAATTAATTTCCCAACGGTCAAACTTAATTATCCTAAACTCGCTACACGGTGTAGCGAGTTTTGACCAAACCCAAGTCAAACTCGCTACACGGTGTAGCGAGTTTCAAAAAAATGAACATTCTGGGCAATAGTTTGAACAGTGAGTCATTTTAGTAAATAAAAAAGTAAAAAGTGATTATTTGAGAAAAAAATTCAAATAATAATATCTTTCAATTTTGAAATTTTAATCTTTCAAGTGAACAACCTTTTGAAATTTTTGAATTATCGAGGAAACGGAGGTAGTAGTCTAATTCTAGACAAGTTTCTAAAAATATCTAGGTGGCTATTATACATCGAAGTCGGGCCTAGCACCTAAAGGTCTGGGCGAGACCTATTCGGAGTCTAGGCGGAGCCAAGAGTTAGACATAATTTATAATACCCTTGTAAAATATAGTTGAAAATGCAAACAAAATAAATTAAATTTATTTACTAATAAATTTAATACAATTTTCAACTGAAAATAATAATATCAAAATTTGTAGGCAGGGCCCAAACGGATTTGAAGTTAAGCGCGACGTTTTATGACCTAACGCCTAAACGGAAACTAGGCGAAAGATTTTTAGAACAGAGATTCTAGGGTAGTTATTAATTAAATTAAATTAAATAATTTAGACAAAATTATACTTTATTCTTATAAAATTTCAAATTATTATTTTAATAATTTATCAATAACAATTTGATAACAAATCCAACTAATAATTTAAATATTTTCTAATACTTGAGTTCAAATAAAATAAAAAGAAAATGAATGTGATAGTACATGATACATTTTTATTTTGATTCTCACTTCTAAAGATTATTTTTGACGAGCTACAACATTCGTGCCTATTAACGGCTTGTATCGCTAATAATTAAGCAATTTACTTTTTTTTTAAATAATAATATTATTATGATATTAATTCTAATAATCAAGCTAATTTTTATAGGTAAACATGTAATTAACTCTTTAATCCTTATTTCTGCCTTTTCTTGTTCCCCTCTCGCCCAAAGAAGATTAAATAATGAAGAATAAATTTGATAATGAAATTTACTTTTGAATAAGGTGTAGTTGCTCATTAAGCAATTAACTTTGACTCTATGTAAAAAAAAACAACCCAATAAAAACAACCGTTGACTTTCTCAATTTTCAAACAATAACCTAGTACTCCTCCCTCCGTCCCGATTTAAAATTTTTATTTTCTTGTTTGTGAGATTTTTAGTTCTTTATTATCTAAAATGAACAATTAGACTCACTTATTATTATCACAACAAAATCTCTTTATTCACTCAAATTTTATTTTCCATACTCCCAATATTTATTTTTCTTAATTTTCGTATAAAATTAAACTAAAAAAAAATGAGGAGGAGGGAGTGATAACTACATAGAGTTTTGACTAAATAAATTAATTAGACGACAATTTTGAAGACATTCAAACCTTGTTGAGTTTAGTCAAATGCAAAAAAGAAGACTTTTTGACTTATTATATGCTTGAATTTGGTACTTACAAAAAAGCAAGCAACAATGTTTGTTGTGTTGAATTCGAATATTTATCCTAATAATAATGTCGAAATATGTTACTACTTCCTTTCTTCGTCTCAAAATATATTAAAGTTAACATTAAAAAGATATAAATTAAAAAAAAAAAAAAAAAAAGCTCTTTGTGGTTGTCTTTATGGTAAAGAGCTAGATACCAACAACAGGACCACACCCATTAATTTTTCTTCTCCTTATTTTTATTAAAATGTTAGTCAACGGTGTAAAGTCAACTTGAATAATTGAGATCATGACACCATGTGGATGATGAATTGCAGTATACGTAACAAAATTAAAACCCAAATAAATCATTTCTCTCTTTCTTAAGCGTGGTGGAGACTTTGACTTTGTCGACAGTAGAATATATTTCAAAGGGTTGACTTATTTCTTTTTAATTGTTCATTATTAAAAACTATACTGTTAGAGCATGGATTTTAAAAAATGGATTGCAAAATGTGTAATTTAGTAAATTTACGTAAACATGTAGACGTACATGTATAAATCATAAATATTGATGACGCCACAGCTTTCGGGGTCAGGAGCGGTTCAGGATATCTGGCTAGGATATATTTGGTGGTTTGAGGTACCTAGATCACAACACAAACAAGCACCGTTAAGGTCAAAGTTGGATGTTACTCCAACTCAGGCCCTCGGGTGTGAGAGTAAGAATACTGAGTAATAAGGCTTTGAATACCTTTGGAGTGTGTGTGTGTGTTTAGGTTTAGAAAGTAATAGAGCTTACTCAATTGTCTATGGAACTTACCTTGCCCAAGGGGGTAAAGGTCTTCTATTTATAGGCAATGCCATGGTGCTTGTTGAGGTAAGCAATGAGATCAGCCCTAGGGGGCACTTGGGTATTTGACCAGCTACACGTGTCGCGGCTAATTGGTCTGTCGGGGAGGGAACATTGGTATCCGGGGGACATGGTGAAAGTGACATGAGCCGTGTAGCCGGCTTAGTGCATTAAATGGAATAGTAGGCGCCGGGTGAGCCGCATTGAATGCGTGATGGGGAGCAGCCAAGTGGCTGTCGAGCCGGTAAGCTAACTTGCTCGGTAAGGCTTCGACATTAGCAGGGAAGCGGCATGTGCCCGCGGTCAACGTTGTGCCCGCGGTCAAAGATATATGACGCGAGCACGGTTGATGCGGGCATGACTCATGCGGGCACGGATCCGGCGAGGAGGTCCCAATGGTCCTTGATGGGGACGATGCGGGGAGGGACACGGTCTTGACCACAAGGGCCTATTTGTCCGCGGTCTTCCCTCCAGCGGTCTAGGAAGCTGCTACGTCAAGTTCCTTGGACTAGACCGAGCGCGGGCCCGGTCCAGTAGATCCGGGCTCATCAATGGCCCCTAGCTCCAAGTGTGATTATTTATGGTCTGAGTGAGGAGCTACTAGAAGCTCGGTTTGCTCCAATTGTTCCTCGAGCGAGCACCAGTGTTAGCGCTTTTTGTTGTCTGTTGCTTGGCCCCATGGGCCAAAGGGAACGTTCGGGAGGCACCAGTGAGTGACACGTGGTCCCTTGCATGGCGTGCCTCCCGGTTAACAGGTGGGCTCCTTGGCAGATGAAAAGACGGGTTAGTGGTACGTACAGGGGTACGTGTCACTCATTCAAGGGGGGCAATAAATGCCAAGGGTATTTAATTTTTCGAATTTTCAAACGTTGGAGACGGTTCGGGGTCCGAGGTAGGATTTGTGGGCTAATTAATACGGGTTAACGGGTTAACCCGTATAGGTAGGCCTTATAAATACCAAACCCTTAAACCTCAAACCCTTTTTACCGTTTCCAAACCTTCAGAGAGCCTTTGAGAGAGAAACTTATTGCTGCGATCTTCGTGCTACTGTTTTCCGAATCCTTCTCTCAATCTTTCTCTCGTAAGTACCGTTGGGTGTTTTCTTCTTCATCTCCTTGTTTTTCTTTTACGGTTTTACGAATAATGACTACTCGAGAGTTTGGACCCCGTCGTCCCATAGAGTTAGGAGATGGGAGCACTCCGGATCTGTTTCTTTGTTTGTAAACGGACGGGGGATATTTAGGAAGGTAGGCCATGGGTGGCTTAGGTTATCCCTTGAGTGCTTCCAATATTTACGTGAAAAATCCCAATGGGGGCCTTTTGTCCCACCCGGTTGTGGGAGGCCAAGGATAAAAGGGTAAAAGGAACGGTGATGTTTTGGTGTTGGGGGATACCGGTAAGTGAGAAATTTTGTGATGGGGGTTTTGTGCGGGTTTCCCGCGAGAGAGGCTCGGCTACGAACGCCATTGAATTAGTGAGGAGAGCGATTCGCGTCCCCGAAGTAGTTTGTGGCCAGGGAAAAGTGTGAACTAATGGACTCGACCAATCAAGCAATTCGCGGGCACCGAGAGCGGGGACCACGAGTGACCCTCTAGATGTTACGCCCACAGTACCATCTTTCCCCCGTTGTGCCCGCGGCCTACAGGGCGGGGACAATTGGTGAGCGGCGGCGAGGAACTTGACCCCTTGATTTCGAGGTGGACCGGAACCGGTGAGGTTGAATCGGAGGTGGCCCACCCGTGGTGACCCCACCGGTCTCTTTGGCTCCTCGAGCTCGGAGACCGAAGAAGATGACCGCGGGGAGGGGGATAGGAGGGCCGCGGGGACCTCTAAGAAGGCCGCCGAGACCACCAACATTGTGGATGCCTTCGAGAGCTCGACTCAGGAGGAGGAGGAGGTTGTGGCCCTGCCGGAACAAAGGCAAGAGGCCGGCTAGGGATGTTAATCCTGGTCGTGGCCGTAAGAAGGCCAAGGAGGTGGCCACCATTGGTCGGGAGGAGGAGATCTATGAGGTTTATAACGTGGACCGCAACGCTTACCGTGTCCGCACCCTTGGGCATGTTCATTTGGCGGACAAGGACAAGCTGCGGCCAGAGACCATGCTTGAGATGTCCGCGGGGACAACCGAGCTGCGTTTTTATGGGGCCCGGTTTGAGAACGGATTGAGGCCGCCCTGGACCCTTTCTTTTACTTCTTCACAGGAGTTCAATGCACACTTTGCCCATGCACGACTCCCAATGCCATCCGAGCCATTGTCTCCTTCATCGCGTGTGCGAGATTCCTAGGTTATGAACCTACCCTTCTTTGGGCTCTATGCTTACTATCGAACAGTTAGCCGTGGTATCCTGAGCTTGAAGGCTAGGAACTACTCCACCAGGACTTTCTCTCCTCCCTCCAACAAATTTGACCAATGGAATCAGAAAGACATTTTAGTTATTGAGTCAAGATTTGGATGGCCCTTTTCCAAACCTTCACACCCCGTCCCTATGAAGGTGGCCGCGGGCAGTTATCCGGACCCGTCCTCAGCCGATGCCATGCGCACTGCCATAGAGAGGCATCTGGCCCTCTATTTGGATAGCGGGGAGGAGCCCGTATATGACGTGGGCGCCATAGTGGAAGATGAGCCCCTACTGATCTACTCGGGGGTGGCTCCTCGCAGGGAGGGAGCCCCACATGCCCCCAGAGTAGAGATAGAGCCTCTGCCCCGTGACCCTGATTGGCGGGGGCACGAACACTACCAGTTTGAGGCCGATTGTAAGACACGTATCTTTGGGCGGCGAGTGCGATCCTCCCGAAATAATCGGTCTCGATTCTTCTATAAAAGCTGTTGCCAATTTATTTTGCCTTTGATCTTTTGAGCGCTCTGCTAACCATTTTCTTTCCCTCCAGAGTAGATCCTAAAGAGTATAATTTCTGATGGCCCCTCTAAGTGCTGCTCAACTGAAGGCCAAGAACCAGAGGGCCAACAAGGAAGCTGCCCAGAAGAGGCAGAATGAGATGGGAGGGGTCCCCACAAAAGACAAGACTGTTCCTGTAGCGAGCAGGAAGACTGGGGAGACTCTATGCTCCCGTAACCATTCGACCCTTTGGGAATCTGCCTCCACCTCCCCGGGGTCCTCCTCCACCCAATGCTCTCCGGGCATCATCTCCCGGCCGTACTATCGCCTCCGGGCATAACCAAGAGCAGTCCAGGAAAAGGACTGATAGAGATGCGGATCTGACGCACAGGGAGAGGTCCTCCAAGACCCAGAAAGTGGTGGAGACTTCCTCTCGTAGCCCCCCTGCTGCTGCAACCACTTCTACCACTGCTCCCTCCACCGCGGGGACAATCTGCTCGGTGGCCTACCCGATCTCCTCCCTGGCCACCCGCGAGGAGACCTGGGAGAAGAGAAAACAGGTGGGAGCTGTGCCCGCCATTGAAGGGGTGGACCTGTATGCCCGCTCTGCCCATAACTCTGCTGTTGGGATAGGGCTCATCAACAGGCTCTTCGCCCCGGACTTCTATCATTCCGTGGCGGAGAAGGAGAACCCATCAGCCTTGATGGGAGACATTGGGATTGCCCTGACTGAGGTTTGATTCTTTCTGTCTGTTCCTTTGACACTTTTAGCCTTTCTTGCTCTAACTATCCTCCTCGCAGGTGGGCAATAAGGCTATGAGGCTCCGGGAGACCTGTGACAGCCTGTCCGCTGAGCTTACCAGCAACACCAAGGACATGGCGGCTAAACTCCGTGAGCTGGAGCTGGCCCATGAGAAGGTGGGGACTCTGAGCTCCCTCCTGGATGCCAAGGAGAAAGAGTTCGCGACCAAGGAGTCCGATGCGAAGGGCTTCCGGGAGCGGGTGACCGAGCTGGAGAAGAGCCTAGAAAGGCAAAGGGTCGGCGGGATGAGCTTAGGGGCCACAAGCTTCAGTTTGGAGCAAAGAAATTCCGAGCTCATGGTCAAGTGGATGCCTCCCAAAAGCAAGTGGAGATCCCGGAGGCCAAGGCGGATGATCTCTCCGAGAAGGCTGCGCCTCGACCCGGTTCGGCTTGGAGAAGGAGAGGATCTTTGGCCGAAGCTCGCAAGGAGGCCATCGAGGAGTATAAGAACTCCGATGAGTTCAACGCGGAGTGCACGGCCCGATGCGAGGCCGGTGTCCGGACACGATCCGAACTCGCGGCCACGGGTATGTTCTCCGTGCGGCGGTTGGCCGTGATCGGCTCATTTGGTTGCTGCGACGCGGAGTGCGTGCCCGGGCATGCGCTAGTTCCTCTGTCCAGAGGACGAGGTCGAGTCGCGTATCTCTCCGCTTGCGGCCTCTGCGCCTCTGTGGCGAAGTGGCTGCCCTGGGCACGATCGCCCAACTGGATGTGCTGCGATTCGGGGACAACCCTTTATCTTTGGGGGATGCCACGGCTCGGGTTCTTCCTGGAGGGGCCGGCCATAGGAGATCTCTTTCCCCGGCGGGCGGCTCCGCTTCGGCCTCTACCGAGCAACAAGCTGCTCCCACTACCGAGGTGCCTCTGGGGACCGGCCTGCCTTCCCCAACTCCGGACTCGAAGCGGGCACGGGGTGTGCGGCTGAGGAGCCGAGAGGCGGGCACGAGGTGGTGCGGCACCGAGGAGCCCAAGGAGAATGCTCCATTAGTATAGGATTTTTGCTTTTTCTTGTTGTAATTAGTTTTAGGACTTTGTAAATATTTCCTTAACATTAATAGAAGCATTTTTCCCCACTTGGCTCCTTTACTTTTATCTTAATTGCTTGTCTCGTAGGCTATTTTGAGTAGTTTGGCAATTTTCGAGCATCTCAAAGACTTGCATTCTTGCTATTACTTTTCCAGCGTTTTTGACTTGCAATTAACTTTATACTCTCCTTCGCGGGCAAGCGGCTTAGTAGGCCCTTTGCCCGCATTTTTTGAGTTTTCCTAACTCTTTATTCAAAACCCTTAGGTTTTTGTGAGAGTCGACCTTATTCTTCTATGATCGCGTTTGTTTAGCCTTGTGGCAAACTTTGAGGCCTTAACCTCGTTTGTCTGTTTGGCTTTGTTTAAACTAGTTTGATCACTCTCATCCATTTACACTTATTCCCGGCCTTGCGGTTTGTGGTGTAAGTCAAAAGTAGCCAAGGCAAGCATACTTTCATAGGGCATGCGAAGGTGGCCGTGAGGCTATTGTCCGCGCAATGAAAGGTAGGAGCATATTTTAGCATAGAGGCCCTTTAACCCCCTGGCATCTGTATCCTCTTATTGGAGGTTCTCACTTATTTGACCCTTTATTCAAAACTCCCTAGGGTTTTCGTGAGGGTCTCGTGGCGATACTGGTGAACGGGCTTATATGTAGGCCTTTGTCACATACGGGCATGCGAGTAACGGCCCTAACGAGGTCCTTCGCGCAATTAGTGGGTCGGACTTGGTCATTGTCCCCACTAGAATCCGTAGGCACGGGCATCGTGGCCTTTGTACCTACGTTCATCTATATCCACTTATTTTTGGTGGTGTCACGCGGGCGGGAGAGAGTATCCTCCCGCGATCATAGTACGGATCGTAATGGATCTTTGTACATATATAGGCATGCGGATCCTTAGATCTTTGCGCATCGGTAAGTAGGAGCTCACATGTTGGCTCTTGAACCCAGCTGGCATCCGCTGCGGGCATCCACCCTAGCTTTTGAAATTTGGGTGGGAATTGATTTTTGCATCAAAATATGATGATAACTTCTCACTTATATCTATATAGTCTATACTCCTTCCAAAAAATTACAAAGATTTTAAAAGAAGTATCTCTTAAGGTGGTCGCTATTCCAAGCGTGCTTAAGCTCTTCTCCCTCTTTTGGTCGCAATATGTAGGTGCCCTCTTTGACTATCTTTGTGACCTCATATGGACCTTCCCATTTCGGGGACGGCTTGTTGAAACCGGGTTGGGTCCCTTGGACCTCTACGCTTCGAGTACCCAGTCTCAGCGAAAAACTCCTCCTATTTACTCTTTTGTCATGGTGCTTCTTCGCTTTACGTTTGTAGTTCACCATTTTTTCATGTGCCCGCATTCTCTTTCCTTCGAGATCGTCCAGGTCACACCTACATTTGCCTCGTTTTGAGACTCGTCGAAGTATGTGACTCTGTACGAGGGTAGGGCTACCTCAGCTGGAGCCATTGCCTCGACCCGTACGTGAGCGAGAAGGGAGTTTCTCTGTTGAATTTCTTATTGTGGTGCGGACAACCCATAATGCGATGCGGAGCTCGTCCAACCAACGTCCTCCTCGTCCTTCCAAATTTTTCTTTAAGGCGATCGGGACTAGCTTGTTTCTTTGCCTCGGCTTGACCATTTCCACGAGGATAGGCAGCTGCGGACTTACGGTGTTGCACCTTCATTCTCACACATTCGGCGGTGAATTTTGCGGAGAATTGGGTGCCATTATCTCGAAATTATTGCTCGGGGAACCCCAAATCGACAATAGATGTGGTCGTGGACAAAACTGATAGTGTTATCCTCGGAAATAGTGGCTAAGCCCTTTGCTTCCGTCCACTTGGTAAAATAATCCACAGCCACCACGGCATACTTGATGCTTCCTCTAGCAGTTGGAAATGATCCAATAAGATCTATCCCCCACGTATCAAACGGCCACGATGGTACAACCAAAGTCTGCTCTGTTGATGGTAGTCTAGGGATGTCCGCAAATCTCTGGCACTTATCACATTTTCTAACATACTCCTGCGCATCCCTTCTCATTGTGGGCCAAAAGAATCCTTGGAATTTGATCTTGTCTGAGAGGGTGCGAGCACCTGGATGTCCGCCACAAACTCCTTCATGGACCTCATAGAGTAAGTTGGTGACCATGTGAGTTTTAATACATCTTAGCAAAGGCTTGGTGAATGATCGACGAAAAAGCACCCCATCGAGGACGAGGTATTTCGCGGACACTGTTCTGATGGCTCTAGCCTTTACTGGTTCCTCGGGGAGGGTTTGCTTCTCGATGTAATCCTTCATTTCATCTACCCAGTCCCTTACTTGATCCTCAATATTGTTTATCTGTATTCGATCTATAGCGAGTCTCTCAGTGAATTCAATCGGCAATTTGTCTCCAATTCACCAATTTCTTGCTCGGTTATTCTTGAAAGGAGGTCAGCTTCCACATTATCCTCTCTCATGACTTGGTTCAGCTCATAGTAAGTGAAATTTTTGATGAGGGTTTTTGCAAGGCCAGATGCGAGCTAGTCTTGGGTTGATAGTATCATACTCCCCCTAATTTGATTAACTATGAGTGAGAGTCACTATTGATTTCAATATTACGAACTCCCAAGTCTCTTGCCAATTCCATGCTGCTATAATCGCTTCATACTCGGCTGATTGTTTGATGCCTCGAACTTGAATCTCGAGGCCCTCATAAATTTCTCCCCGCGGGTGCGATCGAAGTATGCCCGCTCATTTGATTAACTTGCTCGCGGAGCCGTCCACATATAAAGTCCATACCTCTTACGGACGCTCCCTTGGTTGAACAATTTACGTGCTCGTGCTTTACGGGTCATCTTCGATTACGCTCGCTTTCTTTTTCCGAGGTCGCTGTCCGCTAATTTGAATGATGATTCTACTACAAAATCAACTAAGGCCTGCGCTTTGATTGTCTTTCTCGGGGAGTAGGTGATCTGGAACTCAGTGAGCTCTATAGACCAAGCTAGCATTCTTCCCGAGGACTCTGGTTTATGTAAAACCTTTCTAAGCGGAGCCTCCGTCAGTACAGTTATAGGGTGTGCAGAAAAGTAGGCTCTTAACTTTCGAGCAGATACAAGCAAGGCGTAAGCTAACTTTTCTATATTAAGATAACGCCCTTCTACGGCGGACAGTGCCTTACTTACATAATAAAAGCTGGTTTTGGGAGTTACTCTCCTCCCTTACAAGAACGACCTCTTTGCCCGGATCGATACGGCTAAATACAAATAGAGCTCTTCTCCGGGCACCGGGCTGCTGAGTAGAGGTGGCTGCCCGAGGTATGTTTTGACTTCTTCAAAAGCCTGATGGCACTCATTGCTCCATGTAAATTCATCAGCTCTCTTCCCCCTTTGAGAGTTTTGAAGAAGGGGAGGCATCTCTCTGCTGACCGCGAGATGAAGCGGCCAAGTGCGGTGATGCGACCATTGAGTTTTTGTACATCCTTCACGCAGGCGGAGGTTTCATGTCTAATAGGGCCTGGATTTTCTCGGATTAGCCTCTATCCCTCTTTGGTTGACCATGAATCCGAGGAACTTGCCCGCCTTGACCCCGAAAGCGCACTTAAGGGGGTTTAGCTTCATGTTGTTGTGGCGCAAGTTTTTGAAGGTTTCCTCCACATCGAGCTCGTGGGAGTTTTCCTTAGTTTTTATGACCATGTCGTCAATGTAGGCCTCAAGATTTCTGCCTAGTTGGTTTTTAAAGACCAGATTGACCATGCGCTGATATGTGGCTCCTGCATTTTTCAGCCCAAAGGGCATCATAGTGTAGCAGTATGTCTTGCCCGCAGCGATGAAAGCTACGGGCGGACATCTTCGGGAGCCATCTGGATCGATGGTAGCGGAGTATGCATCAATTAAGCTTAGAACTCTGTGTCCGGCTATAGAATCCACCAATCTGTCTATGCGAGGAAGAGGGAAGCAATCTTTGGGGCATGCCTTGTTGAGATCGGTGAAATCAACGCACATCCTCCATTTACCATTGGATTTCTTAACCATGACCACATTGGCCAGCCATTTGGGGTAGGAGATCTCCTTTATTATCCCCGCTTTTAGCAATTTTTCCACCTCTTCCTTGATGGCAATCTCTTTCTCCGGGGAGAAATATCTGGATTTCTGGTGAATGTTTTTGAAGGATGGGTCATCGTTGATTTTATGGAGGATCACGTCCTCGCTGATGCCTTGCATATCTTCCACCCTCCAAGCGAACACATCGCAATTTGCTCTAAGGAACTCAATAAGTATCCTTCTCTCCTCGCTGTGAATTTCCAGCCCAACCTTAAGCTGTTTGCTCGGGAAGTGGGGATTGATTACCACCTCCTCGAGCTCGTCGTTAGGTTGAAGGTCGCTGATTTCACGATTGTGCAGGGAGTCAATGACAATAGTTGGGGGGTTGACCTGAGCTTCGGTCAGTGTTGCCATTGAATATATGATATCACGGTCAATTTCCCCCTCTATTCCT
The DNA here is from genome assembly GCA_022495995.1 of Adenophora triphylla var. japonica. NCBI lineage: Eukaryota > Viridiplantae > Streptophyta > Magnoliopsida > Asterales > Campanulaceae > Adenophora > Adenophora triphylla. The sequence goes on along the minus strand of JAFEMH010002175.1, from coordinate 320,241 downwards.
CGATCAATATAACCTCCCTCAACAGGGGCAGCCAACTGCTTCGATTTTTTGCTCATCTTGAGCTCCACCTTCGTGGAATGGAAAGAAAGCATGCCAATCGGTACGGGTGGCGGCGGGAGTGCAAGAGTTTTCCCCTTTTTTGACTTGTCCTCGCCTTTTCCCTCTATCATTTTGTCCTCGCCCTCTATCTGCGGGCGGGAAGTGCAGCCTTCTGTTCTTTCCTTTTTTCCTCCGGTGCTCGTAGGAATCTCCCGGGCTGGTTCTTGATGGTAGCAACCCCGCCCGGGGTGTTAAATTTCACCCTTTGGTGGGGACGGACGCAACTATTCCCAATTCGGCTGGCGATTATGCGAGAATGGCATTGTATTGGGAAGGAAGATCGACCACCATGAAAGTTATCTTGGCCGTCTTCTGCATGGGCTTTTCCCCAATAGCTACGTCAAACACAATCGTCCCCTTTACCCTTACAGCGTGGTTGGTGAAGCCTTCGAGCATGCCCGCATATGGAGTGAGATGTGCTTCTGTCATTCTCATTCCAACCAAAGTATGGTAGTAGAGTATGTCGCGGGCGGCTCCGGTATCTATCAACACTCGGCCTATGTTTGCCCGGTTGATTCTCATTCTGAGGGTGAGTGGTTGTGTGGAATGAAATAGGGTGGAGGCAAGTTCACTCCTTTTGAACCCAATTTCCTGCTCTTCCTCCGGAGCCAGGGCGGGGATGGAGAAAACCTTTTCTAATGTCCGAATTTGGAGGGACAGCTGCTTATTAGAGGGAGGTTCCTCCCCAATGAAGTTAATGTCATAGTCCCCAAAATCATCATCATAATTATCTCTTTCATTTCTCTACGGTCCCCGCGTGTGTCGTGCCGCTGGCGATCATTGTTATTGGGGGCGGTATTGTTTCCCTTAACCCACTTGGTTAGCTCTCCAGATTATTGATTTTCTGGCTGGATTACTCGCTTGGTGGAAACTTGATCCTCGGTCCGTGCCCGTGGTCGTTGTGATACTCACAGAACTTAAGTCTACTCCTCTCATTTGGCTTTCGAAGCATGGGGGAGGAGCGGGGAAAGTACCGAGGCTCTCATGATCACCACCCTTGGATCGGTGAGTTCGGTGTAAGCTTGTTTCGGCCATAGCCTTTTTGAGCTTTTCGATCCCCGGCCTCTGTTTTTGCCACGACTATTGGTGTGAGCGAGGCTGCAGGGTGGTCTCCTGGACTTGGCTTATCCTTTCTTTCGCGAAGCTCGGGAGCGGGCACACTAGGCTCTTCGGCGGAGGCAATGGCCGAGGCCCTTTCATACATTTCCTCCACCGATTTAGGTTTCTTTGGAGGCAAAATTCATTTTGAGGAAGGAGGAGCCGAGGCCGCCCTCAAAACATAGTACGATATCTCCTTCGTCCCGAGGTCCACAATCTCCTCGCTCACCTTCTGAACCGGGATATATAATCTTTTGTAGGTTCGTTTGGTGCACGCTTGACACGGACAAGATCTGTCTTTGGTCTAGCGGGCACACTGCTCCGGCAAAGGCATTGAGGAAGAGAACTACGGGCGGGTGAATATTTGGATACACCGGGGCTTGAGGGCTAGCATCAAAGATAGGGCCTTGCACTGTGAAGGTCGCGGCCAAAGCTTTGCACATCACCGGCTCGTCCGCGGAGAATAAAGCCATCTGGCCCTCAAATCTTCCCATATGACTCTTGGCATTTTTGGATCCGTCATAGGTGTCCATCTCGAGGGGTTTGCCCTTACGGATCGGTGCCGCGCAATTTTATCGGCGAAGGCGTCCATGGTGCGGCCACACTTCGGGCGGCCTTCGATGGGTCTCCCACATTTTACGCATAAATTCCACAAACTCGGGGTTACGGTCATCAACCTTGTGCTTCTTAGCTCGTGGAGTCACGGCCTTCTCCTTGGCCGGAGCCAAGGGTACGGCTTTGGACCTCGCACGGTGGTTTGGTGTGCCTCTTCCCCAATCTCCTCGCTGTCCTCTACATGCCACGCTCCGCTTGGCCGATTTGTCCGCGTTCGAGTGGTTCAACCCGGTTTGCCTCCACAGCTTGACTAGCAAGCGAGTTAGTGGGAGCTCGTTGGGAGAATCTTTGTGACCCTTGAGGGAACTGTAGCCCTCCATTGGCCTCTATTTCAAACATTTCCATCTCCGCGTCGTTGATGGCCATGGCCTCCGCGACCAGTTTGGACTTGGAGGCCAGGATTTCCTTCCTTCTCGGGATTTGCTGCGGAGAAAGTGGGGTGGTTAGAGTGGTGTTTTTATGTGAGCTTGGGGAGTTTTGGGCTATTGTTTAGTAGGGCCTGGGCTTTTTCAGCACGGGCTTCCTCGGTTAACCGGTGTAGATCTCGGTGAGTTTGAGGGATTTTGGGGCTGAGAATGGGCCCCCATTCTGTTGAAAACAGAGTTGGTTTGCCTTTCCCTATTGATGGTGGAGGGTTCGGCTTGGTTCTCCTCCTCTAGGGTTAAATGACCAGCATTTTTCAGAATTTGAGACATGTCTCAAAAAGACGAAAATAACTGAAAAGAAGTGTCTTTTGACAGTCAGTTGTTTAGACTACAAGGTGTATCTGAAAACAAAAGTTTTTGAACGGGAAAAACTAGTGAAAGTCGGATTCCCGGCAATGGAACCACTGATGACGCCACAGCTTTCGGGGTCAGGAGCGGTTCAGGATATCTGGCTAGGATATATTTGGTGGTTTGAGGTACCTAGATCACAACACAAACAAGCACCGTTAAGGTCAAAGTTGGATGTTACTCCAACTCAGGCCCTCGGGTGTGAGAGTAAGAATACTGAGTAATAAGGCTTTGAATACCTTTGGAGTGTGTGTGTGTGTTTAGGTTTAGAAAGTAATAGAGCTTACTCAATTGTCTATGGAACTTACCTTGCCCAAGGGGGTAAAGGCCTTCTATTTATAGGCAATGCCATGGTGCTTGTTGAGGTAAGCAATGAGATCAGCCCTAGGGGGCACTTGGGTATTTGACCAGCTACACGTGTCCGCAGCTAATTGGTCCTGTCAGGGAGGGAACATTGGTATCCAGGGGACATGGCTGAAAGTGACATGAGCCGTGTAGCCGGCTTAGTGCATTAAATGGAATAGTAGGCGCCGGACTGAGCCGCATTGAATGCGTGATGGGGGAGCCGGCAAGTGGCCTGTCAGAGCCAGTAAGCTAACTTGCTCAGTAAGGCTTGACATTAACCGGGAAGCAGCATGTGCCCGCGGTCAAAGATATATGACGCGAGCACGGTTGATGCGGGCATGACTCATGCGGGCACGGATCCAGCGAGCAGGGTCCCAATGGTCCTCGATGGGGACGATGCGAGGAGGGACACGGTCTTGACCACAAGGGCCTATTTGTCCGCGGTCTTCCCTCCAGCGGTCTAGGAACTGCTACGTCACTGGTTCCTTGGACTAGACCGAGCGCGGGCCCGGTCCAGTAGATCCGGGCTCATCAAATATAATATTGTATAAAGTATATAAATATCAATGTGTAGAATTTTCGAAGTAAAAATTACCTATTTATGATGGACAAAATGTAACCTTTTTACTACTTCATATAAAAGGGTGTGATCCCTAAATGAAGTGCCTATTTATTTCCTATATATAGAGACCTTCGATCAGCCTTGAAACACACTTAATATTGCTTATACTCTCTCCATAAATCTGAGTAGAAGTGAAGGAACAAGCTTAAAGGGGTATAGGAACAAACCTAAAAGGTATAGGAACAAGCTTAAAGGGGTATAGGAACAAGCTTAAAAGGTATAAGAACAAGCCTAAAGGGGTATAGGAACAAGCCTAAAGAGGTATAGGAATAAGCCTAAAGAGGATGATTGAGATTACTCAAAGGCATCGCGAGATGAACTCCAAGGAAATGAAATGACTTTTTCGAGAAAGTAAACATAAGACAAGATGATTTGCAGGTGAAATGAGATATACTTTCATACATGTGCTGTGCTTACCTGCAAGGGTTGTACACACGAGAGGTGATCGCTTAGGGTGATTGGCTGGCTTTGGAAGCACTTGCCGGGTAGAACACGAACTTGCTGTTAAGTTACCATGCAAAACGGACTTTGCTGACGATTTGCCCTTGCAAGATGGGTATTGTTGATGATTTGCCGTTGCGAGACGGGATTTTGATGATGACTCGTCGTCCAACACGGGCATTTTGATGATGATTCTCCGTCCAACACGGGATTTTGATGATGGCCATACCAGATGAACTTTGCTGTCGCTGAGACTGATAAGCACTATTGCTTGGAGATTGAGGCAGTTGAAGCCCTTTCAAATGATGTTGATGAATCCGAAGATGATGAGAATGATAAAGATGATAAAGGCAGAATATGCCACCTTCAGGATTTGAAATCTTTGTCTAGATTGTGATTTGAAATCTTCATTGAATGAGTCCATCTCGGCTGGGGATGAAAATGGAATGAGGATTTTGTATGGCTTGATGAGGTGATATGTATGTAGCAATATGTTATGATGGATTTATGATGGTGAACCCTCTCCCATATATTTGAGAAGTGTATGAGTGATGGATGATAAGGCGCAACCTAGGCAAGTCGGGGCGTACCCTGAGAATGCAAATTGCAGCAAGTCGATTGTTGCTGATAAGAGCAGAGTGTGTCGCGCGCCCGAAATGGCAAGCAGTAGAGGAAGTGCAGAGAATGCCCTGGCTTCAAAAAGATGACTAGGCGAAGCCCATATTTTAAGGAGGTGACTTGGCGAAGCCCCAGTTGATAATGCAAAGCAAACCCGAAGTGAATCTGATAAGGAGCCAATCAATCATATAGCAAAGTGAAGACCCCAACGTGGACCGAGTTGACTTGGCGAAGCCCCCAACTTGAAGAGATCCAATACAGCCTTATGGCAGATAGAATCATCATGTGGCCAAGGAGGAAACCCATCATTTCAAACCTTAGTCAATCAGTCATTGGACAAGACTCGAAAATATATGCGTACAGGGGCACATCTTTCGAAAAGTGGGAATGAATCCCGATTTTGCGTAACACACTCGCTTTGAGTTTGACTCTTTTGAGAGAGTATAAGCACAACAATGTGTGGAAAAGTGTATAGAGGCCCCTGCTGACAGAAAGACAGTATTTGGCTCTATTTTCCTATGATGTAGAAAAAGAAGACTTGTCGAGACATTTGAAAACTTGTCTTATTCATGATGATCACAGGACTGCTTAAAACCCTTTATTGATGTTCGGGTTATTCAACCACTAATCCTGATATGAAAAAATATTATGATTAATCACGAGGAGAAAACCATCTGATATCAAGAATCAAATTTGGAAAGATGGAAAGAGGATTTGTGTATAGGGGCAGTTATCGATGAGACCGAATTTTTCTGAGATTTGAATGTATTTGTGACAGGACCATTTCTGGTTGCCTACGTTCCCCTCATTATGAAGAGCTCAGGTCGCCGTAGTTCGGGCAAGTCCCAATTGAGAAGAGAAGGAATGCGAAAATTCGAGATTTTGAGGACCTTTGAGGATTTTGAGGATTGGAGAGTTGAAGAACATGTCTCCTTGGAGTGTCAATGAAAGACACTGATGCGAAGCCTCAGTGAGGCATTCACGGAAAGTGTTTGCGGAGAAGAAATGAAATATGCTCACATGAGATGACCAAGATGGATTAAGTTCAGATTTAAGCAAGCAAAGAAGCATTAATTTGTTTTAGATCTCGAAGATATTAGAATGAAACTGCTATCTGGTAGGAACTGTAGCTAGGTTTCAGGCTTCGATCGGCCATTAGGTGATTTGGAACATTAATTGTATCATGACCTCTTAAGATGAGAGGTCGGCTGGGCCTTTTACTGACTGAACCTCTAAAGATGAGAGGTTGGTTCTCGAGGATGTGTTTAGAATCTCTATGGCGAGGAGATTGATTGCCTCTAAGAATGAGAGGTCAATTTTTGACTTTGGTCAAAGGCAAGGGTAATGGTAATGGGAATATCCTCTAAAAGCGAGAGGATGGTTTAGGATTGGTTTTGCGGATGCTGGTGAGAGGAAGTTCATGCCATCGAAAACTTTTTTGTTAACTTGCGAGAATTCGGGCTCCTTTTGAATATTGGAGAGCCTCTTGAGAAGTCGAGGACTTTGGGAGATTTGGGAGGATTCAACATCCTTTTGATAATTGGAAGGTCTCTTGAGAAGTTGAGGACTTTTACTGAAATTGTGAGGATTTAAAATCCTTCTTTTGAGAATTTGGAAGGCCTCTTGAGGAGTTGAGGATTATATCTGTCCTTCCTTCATGACTTGAGTATTTTGTGTACCGCCGATTCTCAAAGCTAACTTCTTGGCATTGGTTGGACTTCTCTCATCAAGGAGCAAAGATGATGGCTTAACAGGGTTTCAAAACATGTCGATCTTGAAATGAAAGGGTATTGTTTAGTGAGGGTGAGGTAATGGCTTCCCTAGGGTGAAAGGCTTCAAACGTAATCCCTACCGGATGATCTAAACGAGATTAAGTCTTCATTGCTTGCTTAAACTTAATTGAGAAAGATTAATGCAAATTCATTAAGCAACGAAATACTGAGCATGATGAAAGAGACGTGAGCATATGAAATGCGAGATGGGGAATCGATGAGCCTCAATTTGAGAAGGATATCAGTTGATTTTCTCACTTCGATTAATTTAAATATTAATCATTTCAATGACTTATTGATTGAGCAGCACAAGTGATCATATGGAATAAAACCATTTCAATTAAGTGTAAAGTGGGTGTGCAAGTGATGTCTCGAGTCTAGCAAGAAGAGAAACAAAGACTTTTATTACTAAAAACAACTAACACAGACATAACAGACTCAAATCCCAAAAGGGACATTCACTAATAAAACGAAAGACATTCTAGACCCTACAAAACTGATTGACTATATCATCTTCAACTCAGGATGGGAGGACCCATTGGAATCATGGGAGAGGATTGGTAACCACGTTGGGGCGAACCTTCTCAATCTTACCCTCATCAACAAGCCTTTGAATGAGCAACTTCAGAGGGACGCATTCATTGGTGGTATGGCCAGGATACTGGTGGTATCGGCAGTATTTGCTTGCGTCCATATTGGGATTGGGTTTAACAGGATTGTAATTATCAAGGGGCTTGATGATCCCAGTCTTAACCAAGCCATTAAACGCCTCCTCAGTAGTCATACCAAGATCATCATATTTCTTTGGCTGGCGAGGCGGAAACTTCCCACTGCTTTGACCAGTGCTTCCTCCCTGAAGGTTGTTGACACTATTGTCTTTGGCTAATTCTTTCCCTTTAGGAGCCATGGAAACTGGATTGACTATCCTGTAACTATAACCACCATCATTACCGGCATTTGCATTTGGAGTAAGATTCAAAAGTCGATTCTCGCTACGAGCTCCCATGCCTACCATCTCCCTTAAATCGGGGTACCAACCATTTCCAATAGCTTCACGAAGAATTGGCTTCACACATGATAGAAAGATGTCCTTTTGATCCTGCAAAGGGATTGACTCAGAAAGCTCATTAAGCTTAGCATTCCATCTCTTGAAGAAATCAATGATCGACTCATCACTCTTCTGGATTGTGCCAACCAGGTCATCTCTAGTTGTGCGGTAATTTTCAAGAAAGGCCTCAGTGATCTGAATCCAAGTAGATCGAGCTTCTGGCTTAAGAGTTAGAAACCATGTTAAGGCAGGACCTTTGTGTGTGAGATGAAAGTGCTGAGCCATAAACTCGGGAGTACAACCCATTGCTCCCATAGTCATCACATATGTGTCAACATGAGTTTTCGGACATGCTGTCCCATCAAACTCCATCTTACTACAAGAAAGTTGGTTATTTATGGTGGGTGATACGCTTCCGCCGTATATAATAGTTAAATACGGCGGAAGACACGCGTCCGCCGTATATAACTAATATATACGGCGGTATACACAACCGCCGTATATATTTGTTATATACGGTGGACTTAAGCCGCCGTTTATATTTTATATACGTACATTTGACGTATATGTATTTGAGATTTAAGTTATATACGGCGGTAAATAAGTAGCCGCCGTAAATAGTTAATTATATTCGGCGATTGACACACGTCCGTCGTAAATAGTGCATTATATTCGGCGGTTGACACGCGTCCGCCGTAAATATTATAATTATATACGGCGGTGTATAATATCCGCCGTAAATATTAATAAATACCGCGAACCCAAAATTTCCCACTCTCAGTTCGCGCAAAAACCAATTGTCGTCTTTCTCTCTCTCTCTCTCTCTCTCTCTCTCTCTCTCTCCTCTAGGGCAATTTGCGACGCCGCCGATGACCATAGCGACCTTGTTTCTTCGATCAACAACGAATCAGGTATACATTTCTTCCCCCTTTTCTGATTTACTTTTAATTTTTTGGTTTTGTTGTTCTTGGTGGTGGGTTATTGAAACCTCTTGTTCGATTTCTCTCTCTCCCTCTCTCCTCTAGGGTAATTTGCGACGCCGCCGGTGACCTGCATAGCGACCGTGTTTTCTTCGATCAACAACGAATCAGGTATACATTTATTCCCCCTTTTCTGATTTACTTTTAATTTCTGGGTTTTGTTGTTCTTGGTGGTGTGATCTGTTCATTGTTGTTGCTGTTGTTGTTGTTGTTGTTGTTGTTCTTTATTCTTTATCTTGTTGTTGTTGTTCTGTTGATGTTGTTGTTGATGTTGTTGTTGTTGTTGCTGTGACTGGTACTATGTTGATGTTGTTGTATCTGAATTTATTTTTGAATAATTGCTGGATTGGGGAAACCATTTTTTTGTACATTCCTTTTGTTGTTGATTCTATGTATTGGGTTTGGCTAACATGTGCCTTAATCACGTATTTGGAGTAAATTTGTTTAGATTAATTCTTTGGAAGTTAATATAAACAACTTGTTAATTTTATTGTGTATGGTTTAGCAGAAATTAATGAGTTATTGTGCATGACTGGTTTTGAATTGGTACTGTGTATTGTTTGTAAGCATTCATTTGGTGTACTGGCTGCCATGTTGCTGACTTGCTGCTTCATATTGAGTATTGAGTATTGACCCTATACATGTGTGCTCAACAAGTAAGCACATTGGAGAGCTGCTTCATTCCAGAGTGTTATTTGTTTGTGTCTAAACTATGTATCTCGAGCATCTTATTGAGTCATATCTGCCACCTGCTCTTGTAAGAGTTGAATACTTTGGATTAGTCTGTTCATGTGTGCTCAACAAAAGAACTACTGTTCTTAGGGTATCTCTCTCTCCCTCCCTCCTATATGTGAGTGTATGTCACTCTCTGTCCACTATTGTAATAGATATTTTTGTTGGTGTGCATGTGTGTCTAGGTGGTGGTGGGAGTTAGGATTGGTAACTAGATTTATTGAGAAGAAAAGCTTACAAAAGTGGTCCACTAGAATACCCTTAAAGTAACTATTCCAAAATGTCTCTCAAAATAAAAAAGATCGACGCTCATTTAGCTAGTCATTAGATTTGAAATCATCCCTTAATGCTACTACATGAATCATTTATATCACGTTACATATTATTAGCTTCTCAATTAGGGGGGGGGGGCTTGTGAGAGAGAACAAATGAATGTTGTCATGGGTTTATACTATATCATTGGCCCAAGCTCGACAAATAGGCTAGGCTCCAACAATGTATATTATCTATCGAGCCAAAAGTTGTACATATTTAGACTATGTTTGTTTATGAGTTTATTTTTATTCTAAAATTTGTGTCTCTCGGTCTTATATATAGATTGTATTTTAACGTTAAAAATATCAAGTCATATATGAACAAAAGTTGGATTGATTTGGGTAACCGGATTTCAAATGAGTATATGTCTGGGATTGACAACTTCCTCGATTTTGCATTCTCAAAAAAGTCTCTTGGTGCTAAAGAAATATATTGTCCTTGTAAAAAATGCTCAAATCGTTACCAAAAAGACCGTGCAACCGTGAAATCACATTATATTGAAGTGGAATTTCAAAAAGATTACAAGAATTGGACTAGGCATGAGGAAGAGTACATTTCGACGTATAAGAATGATAATAATGATAGGACAACTGAAGATGGCATTGAAATTGAATTGGGCGTGCAAGATTGTATGAGGCGAATGGTACATGAAGGGATGGGTATGTCGGATAGTAACCAGCTAGGAATTGAAGAAATCGTACAATCAGATGCAGCCACCACAAAGTTTCTTAGACTTTTGAGAGATGTTGATCAAGCCTTGTGGGAAGGGTGTGATAAGTTTACAGTACTCTCATTTATTGTAGAACTTATGCACTGGAAGGCTAATTATCGAGTGGCCGATAAGGGATTTACTTCTTTATTAAAAAATTCCATTAGGGCATTGCCTCAGTCAGCAAAAGTGCCAAGTTCCTATCGTGAGGCGTACAAGATGACTGTAGATTTGGGTTTCAGTTATAAAACATGGGACGCATGCATTAATCATTGTATGTTGTTTCGAAATGAAACTAAAAAACTTACTAAATGTGAAATTTGTGGAGCCTCTAGATATAAGCAACAAGAAGAAGGGGGTAGCGGTGAAGGTGCAGAAACAAGTGGCAAGAATAAACTTCCCAAGCAGGTAGCGATGAAGAAAGTATGGTATTTTCCCTTAAAGTCAAGGTTGCAAAGGTTGTATTGGTCATCTAAGACCGCGACACTCATGAGATGGCATGCCGAGAAAAGAATAGACGATGGTGTGCTGAGGCATCCTGCAGACTCTCGTGCGTGGAAGGAATTCGATGAACGTTATCCATTGTTTTCAAGTGAAATTCGGAATGTTAGATTGGGATTAGCATCTGACGAATTTAATCCTTTCAGAACAATGACTATATCTCACAGTACTTGGCCGGTTGTGCTTATGCCATACAATCTTTCACCTTGGTTATGCATGAAACAACCATATTTCTTCTTGTCGGTGTTTATTCAAGGCCCAAAAAGGTCGGGCAACAAGATAGATGTGTATCTCCAATCGTTAATTGATGAGTTGAAGGAATTGTGGGAAGATGGTATATCAACTTATAATGCATCAAGGAACGAGTTGTTTACTTTATGAGCTTCACTATTATGGACAATAAATGACTTTCCTGCATATGCAATGTTGTCTGGATGGAGCACTAAAGGTGAATATGCTTGCCATTGTTACAATGTGAGACCTCAAGCACGATGGTTGGATCATGGTGGCAAGTATTGTTATATTGGTCATCGACGCTTCTTGCCTAGGAGTCATGCTTTTCGTAAGGATAAAAGCTCATTTGATGGTACTCATTAAGTGAGAGATAAGCCCAAATTATTGTTTGGAACAAAATTGCTTAAACAAGTTGAAAATATGGAAACAAAATATAAAATAGAAGATGTTATTAAAAAGAGGAAAAGAGAAGAGGGTGAGAAGCAACAAGCCAAGTTGGAGAAGAGAAAGGTTCCTAAGTTGTGTCACAATTGGAAAAAGAGGAGTATCGTCTTTGAGTTGCCATATTGGGCAAATAATCATGTTCGTCATAATCTTGATGTTATGTACATTGAAAAAAATGTGTGTGATAATGTGCTACATACTTTGTTAGGTACTGCGGGGAAATCAAAAGATAATGAGAAAGCAAGAAGAGACCTAAAAGAGATGATTATTCCGAAACCGTTGCATCTACAAATGCTTTCATCTCGCATAGAAATTATGCCTCCGGCTCAGTTCACAATGAGTAAGAAGCATAAAGACACATTCTTGAAAGTTCTAAAGGGAGTCAAAGTCCCTGATGGCTACTCGTCAAATATATCTCGTTGTGTACATCTAGAGGAAAGAACTATTTGGGGTCTTAATAGCCATGATAGTCATATTTTGCTCCAACAATTACTCTATTTAGCTGTTCGAAAAGCATTGCCTACTTCTGTTGTAAAAGCCATCATTGAGTTAGCAAATTTCTTTAGGCAATTATCCTCAAAGGTGAATACACTTGCTGATCTAAAAAAGATACAAGATCGGATGGCTGTATGCGCTCTCGAGAAAATATTCCCACTAGCTTTCTTTGATGTTATGGAGCACTTGCCAGTGCATTTAGCCGAGGAGGCCTTGCTAGCAGGCCCAATACAATTTCGTTGGATATATCCGATAGAGAGGTACATCCATATTAAATTTACTTTGAAAAAAGTTAAATTTCTTTTTACATCTGGTTTAGCATAACTAAATGTTTTTGTAGGTTTCTACTTACATTATAATTATATGTTCGAAATCGAGCCCACCCCGAGGCCTCCATAGCTAAGGCAATTGTGGATGAAGAATGCATGACTTTTTGTACACAATATTTGGATGACATTGAGACAAAGTCCAATCGTCCTAGAAGAAATGATGATGAAGGTGACAAGTTAGGCCGCTTTGTAGGAAAAGAAGAGGTAATTACCCTTGATTACATCACACGAGTACAAGCGCATAGATATGTGCTTTTCAATACTGAAGATGTTGAACAATACCTAGAGTAAGTGATTCCTTACATGAGGCTTACATTCCTTATATCTTTTATATTTTAAATTAATACTTAATTCATATTTTCAATATGTTCAGAATGCATCGTGCACATTTGAGGGAGACAATACCTCGTAAACAACGACATCTTATAGAGAAAGAACATAATGATAAGTTTGTTAGCTGGTTTAAGGATTATGTAAGTATGAAACCACTTTCATATGATACTTTCAATTTATTGTTTTAAATGTTTTCTTATTAAATTTTGTTTTTTATAAAAGGTATGCATGACGAAAGATGTAGTGCCCGAAAGAATTAAAAGTCTTGCATTGGGTCCTCATATGGATGCGAGGCGGTTTAAGTCTTACATAATAAATGGTTTTCGATTTCGAGTAAAGGATGTCGATAGACGGAGGAAAACTCAAAATAGTGGAGTCATGCTAAATGCAAGTGTGACAAGTTTTGCAAGCCGAAAGGATAATAATCCCATTGTAGGGGATGTTAACTTCTATGGGGAGTTGATTGAGATCCTTGAAATTCGTTATAGCAACTCAATAAAATTTGTATTGTTTAAATGTGATTGGGTTGATAACCGAACAGGTAAGATGGAAGATGAGCAAAAATTTATTCTTGTAAACTTCAATCACAAGTTGTATAAGGATAATCGAGTTGGTGATGAACCATTCATATTAGCATCTCAAGCTGAGCAAGTTTGGTATGTTAAAGATCCTATAGAAAGTGATTGGAAAGTTGTGATGAGGATTACACCAAGAGATAGTTTTGACATATATTCAAATAATGATAAACAAGTTTCAAATTCGATTCCACAATTGGTACCATTTGTCTCACAAGATCTGGATGAAAATGTTGCTAACGAAGAAGCATCGTGGGTGCGAGAGGGAGTTGATGGGGTCGAGATTGAAACTACTAATATCAATGATGTTGATGTTGATATGGCCGATAATGATGATGTTGATATGGCTGATAATGATGATGATTAGTTTGAGTAGTATTTGTTTAGATCTTATTTGCTTACTATTACTAAGACAATGTTACTCCCTCCATCCCGGCTCAATTGGTCCCTTGGTTTATTTCACGGTTTTTAAGAAAAATGAATAAAGTCGGTAGAAATTAGAGGAGAGAGAATGTAAAAGTTAAATGTGTGGTAGAGAATAAGAGAGAGAATGTAAAAGTTAAAAATAGTTAATAGGAGAGAGAATGAGTGGGAAGAATAGTAAGTTAATGATTGGTTTTTTTGTAAATATGTTAACTTTATAAGGGTATAATGAATGGTTTTTTTGTAAATATATGGAGATGATAAGTGTATAAATATATGAAAAACTTTTCATTTAAGGAATGGATCAATTGAGGTGGGACGTCCCAAAAAGGAAAGTGGATCAATTGAGGTGGGACGGAGGTAGTATTACTTATGTTTCATGTTTCAATCAAACTTGTTATTTTTGTATGGTTGAATATTAATATTGTTACTTGTAATATATATAGGTGTGTTGTGCTGAAACTGTAGTGTGGTGGTTCGGTTGGGAATTGAAAGGAGAATTTGATTGTGGTGGTGTGTTTATTGTTGCACTTTGTGAATTTTGTGGTGATAATTATGCCTCCTAAGGAGAGAGACGCTAGAGGAGTGGAAGTAGCAACAAGAGGGTCAGACAAAACCCGCAAACCCGTAGTCCCTAATGATCCCATTCCCCCTAATGCATCATTGCCGTATATGGGTTTAACCCAATTGACCTCTGCCCAGAAGAAAAAATGGAGGAATTTGGAGGGTAGAAAATTCCAAGTCACCACTTTCCTTCATATGCCGGTTTTGAGGGATTTGGGTTTAGACACATTAGTAACGGAGTTGATGACGCAGGTCGGGTTAGGTAACTTCCTGGGGAAGAGGGCCGATACCTATTTAAGATACTCCCTAGAGTTCCTTTCAAAGTTGGAGGTAGGTAAGGGGTCACAAGCAAACTCAATTCGATTAATTTGGATGATAAATCATATAGAGTGACCTATGATGAGTTGAGGGAAGTCTTTGGTGTTGATCAGCCGAGGGGAAACTTGTTGGAAGTTGATGGGGGGGTTGTTTTTTCTATTCTGAGCTCACGGGATTACCGTGTAATAAGAAGCATCTGCGGGCCTCCTCTCTATCTCACCCGGCCTGGAAGTTATTTTACAGAGGATTATCGATGTCTTGGTTGGCAAATGGAGAGCCAGCCCAACTTAATGTTGCAATGATGAACCTCTTGAGAACGGGGTTGAGGAGTGTGCAAGTGATCCCGGACTGGATTTATATTTTTGTTAGTAGATGTGAGGCATTTTCTCTTAGCAAAAAGGGAAACATATCAATAGGGGGATGATTACGTTGCTTGTGGAAGCGTGTTTGGGAAACCTAAAGCCCGAGGCGATGAAATTGACGGGGGGCACGGGCATTTATTCTCGGGATTGGCTTGTGCAATATGATAAGTTTGTGAGGGACCCTATGATAGGAGACAATAGGGCCTTATTGTTTGAATATGGTGTTCCCAAAAGAACGGTCTCTTGCAAAGTAGGGGCCACCTTTCTGAGTGGTACGCAGGCCAGGCATTGGCGTATGCCAGGGGTGGAGGATGAAATGGATCCGGTTGAAGAGGAGGAAGACGAAGAGCATGATCAGGAAAGGCAGGGAGATCAAAGTGGAGAGCAGAACCAGAACTCGCAAGGTTCTTTGGATCAATGGGCTATGATGAAGGCCTATTTGGATGAGCATGAGAGATTAAGGATCGCTCGGGAGCAGAGTCGACAGACTTTACATGATGTTAGATGGGAGGAGGTTATCGCTCGGGAGCAGAGTCAACAGGCTTTAGAGGATGTTAGATGGGAGTAGGTACAGGATCGTTTAGAGGGGTTGGAGGATGAAACTGCCATTTTGGGAGCTCGGTCTAAGCAGCTGGAGGCTTGGGCGATGCAGACAGAGACCCAGAGTTACGAGCCAGTTTCAGAGGATTATTTGACTATGATGCATTCGAGAGCCACTGCTCATGCACAGAGGCGTTCTTCCCATCAGACCTACTATCAGGGACAAGCCTCCGGCTCTCATCAGTGATGTTATTACTTATGTTTCATGTTTCAATCAAACTTGTTATTTTGTATGGTTGAATATTAATATTGTAATATGTATTTGTTCTGCTTCTTTTGATTAAACTCTTAATTTTTATTTTGAGCTTAATTCTCATTTTTAAGTTGCAATACTTGTACAGTTTGAATTGTGTTGGTGAAATGGTTGAATTTTGGTTAATGCTTGCATCTCATTTTGTTTGGGAGCTCAAAATGAAGCATGAAATTTGCTTTTACATTAGTTACTGGTACTATTTTGACTTATTTCTTGGCTTCAAATTGATATCTTTGTAAGGTTTCTTGCAGCTCTACTAGTAAGGCGGACAGCCGAAACTGATCCCTGCCACTGCTGAGTATTTGGAAAGAAGGATTTTTGTCAGAACCCCTGTTATCAAAAAGTAAGTTTTTCAAAAATCTCTTTCGTTAGCAACTGAAAAATATTTGGTTTTTAAAATTTCATAAATGAAATTTTTTTTTGGTGGGTGGAGTGGGAGGGGATATGATGTGATCTGTTCATTGTTGTTGATGTTGTTGTTGTTGCTGTTGCTGTTAGTGTTGTTGTTGTTGTTGCTGTTAATGTTGTTGTTGTTGTTATTGCTGTTGATGTTGTTGTTGTTGCTGTCACTGGTACTATGTTAATGTTATTGTATCTGAATTTATTTTTGAATAATTGCTGGATTGGGGAAACCATTTTTTTTGTACATTCCTTTTGTTGCTAATTCTATGTATTGGGTTTGGCTAACATGTGCCTTAATCACGTATTTGGAGTAAATTTGTTTAGATTAATTGCTGGAAGTTAATATAAACAACTTGTTAATTTTATTGTGTATGGTTTAGCAGAAATTAATGAGTTATTGTGCATAACTGGTTTTGAATTGGTATTGTGTATTGTTTGTAAGCATTCATTTGGTGTACTGGCTGCCATGTTGCTGACTTGTTGCTTCATATTGAGTTTGAGTACTGTGTATTTGGTGTACGACCACACATCTATCCTAAGCGGTTATATCTGTTATCACACATGTGCTACAAGTTTGTTATCAGACCCCCTTCAAACAAAATAAAGTAGGGTGCATCTTTTTTCTTCAAATATTCCTTGTAATAGTGGTGTCCAAAGAATAGTCTTTGTAATTCCCATTACAAAGCTTATTGAAGAGACTAATAAAACCAGGGTGAATCTTTTTTATTAGAGGTTGAATCAATCATCCAAATAAAAACCAGATAGAATAATATAATTAATTAATGGAAATTATAATTCTATCCAAAAGAAGGGAGGCAAAGCATGAATAGAATATTTGAAGAAAAAATGAAAAGGGGGGAACTGGTTCTTGTTACTAGATTATCCAGGTTCTTATCTATAATAAATGTGCATAACTTCTCATGTTTAAGGCATGAAATATATCAAGTTTGGTAACAACACACTGGAGAGCTGCTTCATTCCAGAGTGTTATTTGTTTGTGTCTAAACCATGTATCTCGAGCATCTTATTGAGTCGTATCTGCCACCTGCTCTTGTAAGAGTTGAATTCTTTGGATTAGTCTGTTCATGTGTGCTCAACAAAAGACGTATTAAATGTTGGAAATGGATAACGGAAAGTTAAGTTTAACTTAACGTTGATCTAGTTTCTAACGGAAGTTCGTTATGTGTTAACGGAACTAGTTACAAATTGTATTCTACATTTGTTGTAGATTACTAAAATCATTGAATATCTCAAAACCATTTAGGGTGAATGAGAATTAATGACAAAGGTCTTTTGTAACTTAACAAAGTTGATTAAAAGGGTCAATTTGATCGTTTGGATCAAATTAGGTTTGAACAGTGTTTTTGGGTGATGAGATTTGGCTCAAAAGGCGATCGGCCACGAGTGGGACTCTGAGCACGAGTCGTGAGCACGAGTGGGATTCTGATGACCATTTGCTCAAATCTGATCAGAACGAGTGGAATGCTTGGGAACGAGTCGTGGGCACGACTCGTACCAATTAGCACGACTCGTGCCCTTCACAGCTGTTCGAAAGTTTGCACCTTTTCAAGGGAAAAGGCACAAAACCTTTTGACTTTCCTTATATACTTCCCCCTCCGAATTTCAATAAATTCATACAGTCATTTTGAGCCTTCCAACCCTCTAGAGAGATAGATTAAACTAGCCAAATCATATCATCTTGTTGCATCAAATCCTTTCAAGTCCAAAGTTCAAAACATCGAGTTGTTCGTTAGATTAGTTATATTGGAGTGCTCCTTATAACTAATAGTAAGTCGTTTTATCTTACGAGAGTTTTGTCATACAACCGTAAGCACCAGTGCGGGACAAATAACTCTTACGGAGATTGTATATAATACAAGACTCGACTTGTTTCTAGTTTTCCCAATCTCCGTTATTTTCTCCGTCAGATTTTCTGTTAAGTTCTTGAGAAGCCATACATAAAGTCCAACAATCGTAAGAGTTATTTTACGCTTCCTCAAGACCTTCAAAGATGGCAAACGACAAAGACACCACTTCATCAAGTCAAGGGAATGTGACGCCTCCTACACAAGGTGACGCTACATTCAACCATGTTGCACCCGCTCCTACCCCGCATCACCCGGGTCATGGTGAGAAACCCGCAAAGTTTACCGGTGTGGATTTCAAGAGATGGCAACAGAAGATGCTCTTCTACTTGACCACCCTAAGCTTGCACCGCTTCTTGAAGGAAGATCCTCCGGCGGTGGAAAAAGGTGATCCCGACCCTCAACGGCAAATGGCAAAGGAGGCTTGGTCTCACGGTAATTTTCTTTGCAAAAACTATATCTTGAATGGACTTGACGATGCACTATACAATGTGTATAGTACATTCGAGTTAGCCAAGGCGTTGTGGGACACCTTGGAAAGGAAGTACAAGATAGAAGATGCCGGGTCAAAGAAATTTGTCGTCGGTAAGTATCTTGACTTTATGATGGTCGATTCCAAATCGGTAACAACTCAAGTAGATGAATTCCAAATCATTCTACATGGGCTTGATGCCGAGGGGATGATCATGAATGATCCTTTTAAGGTGGCTTCCATCATTGAAAAGTTGCCTCCTTCGTGGAAGGACTTTAAGAACTATCTCAAGCATAAACGCAAGGAGATGTCCTTAGAAGATATTGTTGTTCGTCTTCAAATAGAAGAGAACAATAGAATGAATGAGGCCAAAGTTGCTAAAGGCAAGATGGAGGCTAAAGTCAATCTCGCCGAGGCTAGCACGAGTGGCACCAAGAGAAAGCATTCAAAGCTAGGGAATGCTAAGAAAGGGAAGAAGAAGACCTCTAAAAGGTTCAAGGGGTCTTGCTATAATTGTGGCAAACCGGGCCACTTGTCAAGGGATTGTCGTCTCCCGAAGAAAGAGGCGAACAATGTTGACCATATGGACCTAGACTTTGCAGCGGTTGTCTTTGAAGCCAACGTTGCAAATTTGGAGGAGAACCCTAAAGCATGGTGGATAGATACCGGTGCTACCCGCCATATTTGTGGCAACAAGGAAAGTTTCTCCTCCTATACTCCCATCTCCGGAAGAAAGCTCTACATGGGAAATTCTGCGACCTCCGATGTTCAAGGCATTGGAAACGTGATTTTGAAGATGACTTCCGGAAAAGAAGTGACCTTGTTGGATGTGCTGCATGTTCCAGACATCCGTAAAAACTTAGTGTCCGGCGCTTTGCTTAGTAAGGCCGGTTTTAGACTAGTGTTCGAATCCGACAAATTTGTACTAACCAAGAATGGTTTGTTTCTTGGAAAAGGTTACCTCGAGGAGGGCCTTTTTAAATTGAATGTAATGACTGTAATCCGCCATAGTGCGATGAATAAAAGTTGTGTTCCTTATGTTTACTTGTCGGAAAGTTCTAATTTATGGCATGATAGATTAGGACATGTAAACCTCGACACCATTAAGAAATTAGCGAGACAAGATTTAATCCAAATGACTAAATCCGACTCGACTAATAGGTGCGAAGTTTGTGTTGAGGCAAAAATGACTAAGTCACCATTTAATGCCATACAAAGAGACACGACTCCTCTCGAGTTAATTCACACCGACATATGTGATTTAAAACTAGTGCAAACTCGAGGAGGTAAAAAGTACTTCATTACATTTATAGATGATTGCACTAAGTATTGCTATGTCTATCTCTTAAGAAGTAAGGATGAAGCCTTAGGGGCTTTTGAGACTTATAAGAAAGAAGTTGAGAATCAACTTAACTTGAAAATTAAGAAAATTAGAAGCGATAGAGGTGGAGAATATGAAGCACCGTTTGAAGGATTATGTTGGGAATCCGGCATAATTCATCAAACAACGGCTCCATATACCCCTCAATCTAATGGAGTTGTTGAACGCAAAAACCGTACTCTCAAAGAGATGATGAACGCGCTTTTGATCAGTTCAGGCTTACCCGACAACTTGTGGGGGGAAGCTATACTCACTTCTAATGATGTTCTTAATAAAATACCCAAGAAAGGTATTGATAAAACGCCCTATGAATTGTGGCATAATCGTAGGCCATGTTTTAAATACCTTAAAGTGTGGGGGTGTTTGGCCAAGGTTGAAGTACCTAAGCCTAAACAAGTCAAGATTGGTCCAAAGACCATTGACTGTGTTTTTATTGGATATGCCAATAATAGTAGTGCCTATCGGTTTATAGTGCATAAATCGGACATTAGGATATGCACGTAGGAACTACTATAGAATCAAGGAATGCGGTATTCTTTGAAAACATTTTTCCGGTTAAGGACGGGAAAGATGTAGGTTCTAATAAGAGAACACATGAGTCTACATCCGGTCCTTCTCAAATAGTAGATGAAGAGCCGAGACGTAGCAAAAGGGCAAGAGTAGAAAAGACTTTTGGTCTGATTTTCTATCTTACATGTTAGAAAACGAACCATCAAGCATTAAGAAGCTTTATCCGGTCCGGATAGTTCGTTACGGAAAGAAGCTATTAACGGTGAAATAGAATCCATAATGCTCAACAATACTTGGGAATTGGTTGATCTCCCACCAGGTTGCAAACCATTAGGTTGCAAATGGATCCTTAAACGGAAGTATAAGGCGGATGGATCTATCGAAAAGTACAAAGCTAGGCTAGTTGCCAAAGGCTTTAGACAGAAAGAGGGATATGATTTCTTCGATACATACTCCCCTGTCACAAGGATCACATCTATTCGTGTTCTCATAGCTATTGCGGCGGTGCATAATCTTGAGATACACCAAATGGATGTGAAAACTGCTTTCTAAATGGAGAACTTGATGAAGAAATTTACATGGAGCAACCCGAAGGGTTCGTGGTTCCTGGTAAAGAACGAAAGGTGTGTAAACTTGTAAAGTCCTTGTATGGACTAAAACAAGCACCTAAACAATGGCATGAGAAGTTCGACGGAACTATGTTATCAAATGGATTCAAGATTAATGAATGTGACAAATGTGTCTACATTAAAGGAACATACGAATCATTCGTTATCGTTTGTCTTTATGTAGACGACATGCTCATAATGGGAAGTAGTCATGATTTGATCATGAATACCAAAGGCATGTTAAAGAAGAACTTTGACATGAAAGACATGGGATTAGGCGATGTAATATTAGGGATAAAGATCTCTAGAACATACGAAGGATTAGTTCTTTCACAATCCCATTACCTAGAGAATGTTCTTCGGAAATTTAATGTCTTTGATGACCCTCCGGCTAAGACACTGTAGACTTGGCTCTACATTTAGCCAAGAACAAAGGGAACCGGTTTCTCAGTTGGAATATGCAAGAATAATTGGCGATCGATGTACTTAACAAATTGTACTCGTCCAGGACATTGCATATTCGGTGAGTAAACTAAGTAGGTTCACAAGCAATCCTAGTGCTTGATCATTGGAAAGCACTAATGAGAGTACTAAGATATTTAAAGTATACATTAAACCATGGGATACTTTACAATAAATATCCAGCCGATATTAGAAGGATCTTGTGATGCCAATTGGATATCGGACACGAAAGACTCTAAATCCACAAGTGGATATGTATTCACTTTATAGGTGGAGGAGCGGTGTCATGGAAATCCTCCAAACAAACGTGTATAGCCGGATCCACGATGGAATCTGAGTTTATCGCGTTAGATAAGGCTGAGGGAAGAAGCGAGAATGGCTTAAGAACTTCTGGAGGATGTTCCTTGTTGGAGCAAACACATTACTGCGGTACTAATCCATTGTGATAGTCAATCGGCAATTGGAAGGGCACGAGAATAGTATGTACAATGGTAAGTCTAGACATATTCGTCGTAGACACAATACCATTAGACAGTTGATCAAGAATGGCGTTATCACTATTGATTATGTGAAATCATGTGATAACTTAGCGGATCCGTTTACCAAAGGTATAAATCGGGATCAACTGTATAAACTGTTAAGGGGAATGGGTTTAAAACCCACAACAAAAGAACTTATAGCGGACACTCAACCTTGAGAAATGGAGATCCCAGGCCCTTGGTTCAATGAGACAACCAAGTTATAAGTTCTAGTAGAGTTACTTGGAAAGCAACAACTCGGTTTATTAACCTGGAGATGTTGAATACTCATTCCCAGAACATCCAAGTACAAGCACATGCGAGCGATGGTAAGGATAAGTTGAGAAAACTTTTAATGATTTCTATACCTACGGGTGGAGTAGTGCATGATACTCCTTATAGTGAGAATCACCTATATAAGCGAGAGGTAATTAGGCCGCCTCTAAATGAACGCTTATGAATGAGATACGGTCCAGGGCCAAAATGGACAAAACGTGAGAACAACTTTTGTTAGAGCTGTTATTATGTGAGTATTATTGTCTTGGTATACACCCGACAGTCACTGGTTCAAAGCGACTCGCTACCAAATGGCTAGTATATCCGATAATATTTCACTAGGGAAGATTCAAGGCCACAAGCTATCTATCCCGATGTAATAATAGTTCGCCGGAACTTTGGACGAAATTGCATACATGCATTAATTGTCATTCATGTGGGGGATTGTTGGAAATGGATAACGGAAAGTTAAGTTTAACTTAACGTTGATCTAGTTTCTAACGGAAGTTCGTTATGTGTTAACGGAACTAGTTACAAATTGTATTCTACATTTGTTGTAGATTACTAAAATCATTGAATATCTCAAAACCATTTAGGGTGAATGAGAATTAATGACAAAGGTCTTTTGTAACTTAACAAAGTTGATTAAAAGGGTCAATTTGATCGTTTGGATCAAATTAGGTTTGAACAGTGTTTTTGGGTGATGAGATTTGGCTCAAGGCGATCGGCACGAGTGGGACTCGAGCACGAGTCGTGAGCACGAGTGGGATTACGATGACCATTTGCTCAAATCTGATCGAACGAGTGGAATGCTTGGGAGCAGTCGTGGGCACGACTCGTGCCAATTAGCACGACTCGTGCCCTTCACAGCTGTTCGAAAGTTTGCACCTTTTCAAGGGAAAAGGCACAAAACCTTTTGACTTTCCTTATATACTTCCCCCTCCGAATTTCAATATATTCATACAGTCATTTGAGCCTTCCAACCCTCTAGAGAGATAGATTAAACTAGCCAAATCATATCATCTTGTTGCATCAAATCCTTTCAAGTCCAAAGTTCAAAACATCGAGTTGTTCGTTAGATTAGTTATATTGGAGTGCTCCTTATAACTAATAGTAAGTCGTTTTATCTTACGAGAGTTTTGTCATACAACCGTAAGCACCAGTGCGGGACAAATAACTCTTACGGAGATTGTATATAATACAAGACTCGACTTGTTTCTAGTTTTCCCAATCTCCGTTATTTTCTCCGTCAGATTTTCTGTTAAGTTCTTGAGAAGCCATACATAAAGTCCAACATTAAAGTCGTATTAAACTCTATTTATTATTTGTTTAATTAAAACTCATTGTTTTATGAAGTTTTTTTTGCCAGATTTGCAGCCAAGGAAGGAATTAATAGGTGAAGGCTCAACAAAGAAACGAAGAGGGCTGGCAAAATCAACAAAAAAATAGGGTAAAGAAAAACTAAATATAATATGGAATGAATTTGGACAACCCTGTGGTGGGGAAAGTTCAAAACTAGCTACTCAGCTAGGATATTTTGTGAGAAATGGGGAACATTTCCCATTAACTAGAGAATGGCATCAGATTGAACGTGCAGTTCTAGATCACGTATGGAGAGAAGTTCAAGTAAGTTGTAATCCATATTCCTTACATAAATCTCACGTTTACTTGATTATTTTTTCTCGGCTTTAGTTTTGTATTCTAGTAAGTAGTCAAAAGTCTTATGATTCTCTAACAATTGTTCTTTTTCTTTGTTGAATTGTATATAGGATAATATCAATGCGCCTCCCGAGTATGAGCAAATTATGCATCTAGCTCTCAATAAACAATGGAGAGACTGGAAATGTCAGGTGAGACAAGCATATAATAAGTATGCAACAGACGACTTTATTTACTTGTAATATGTATTTATTTAGATCTCATTTGCTTACTATGCAATTTTACTCACATTTATGATTATGACTTTGTAATATGGAAATGTCGGTGAAATGTATGTATAATATGTATGAATCCAGACGAGGAGCGATTGGCTCACCCACCCCATGCGTGTGTTGCGAATCAATGAAATTTGAACTTGTTGCAATGTGGAGTTCGGAGAAAGGCTCGGGTATATTTCAAATTAATCTCAATCAATTATCGTGAATGTCTTATATAAGTAGTCAAATTAATATTAATATTATCTTTTTTTCCAGGAATTATCACTAATAAACCAAGCGAATCGATCAAAGCAAGAGTGCACGAACAGGAATTTGGAAAAAGTCGCATTGCACTATCATAAAAGAGGTTTGTCATCGTTCAATTTAGTTCTCAGTTGTCAATTAATGCTTCTTTTTGTATCGTATATAAATATTTTTTTTGGTCAAATGATTCTATTATAAATGGTAGAGAGGAGATGGGGGATTACCCACTGATCGCGTTAGCCTGTTCATAGCTACGCGCACGGACAAAAGTGGTCGGCCGCACGAAACCACCTCTCGTATGATTGTAAGTTAAAGTTTCAACCTTTTTTCGTTTGATTTTGTTCTTGTATAGAATACTTTTTCCATTTCTAACTTCATTTTCATAATATTAATTAAAGTTAAAACAATTATATTGAACATGTTGTTTTTTGTTACAGTTAACGTTAAATGATGCAATTGAAGATCTACCAGAGGAGGAACAAAACTCTCCCAAAAAGCTAGAATAGATATTCACAAATCTTATTGGAAATGATGACCATGGGAGAGTGCGCTGTATGGGACAAGGTCTTACAGTCAATTTGTCGATCTGCTGCTGCATTTGTTTCAACAAAATGGTAACTTCTGAAGTTATCCCGGGAAGCTGAGGAATAGCGGGGGACACAGTCGAGGAGGGATGAGCTAGACCGGAATAGATAATTCTTGAGAGCATGTCTTGTAGTGGGGGAAAACCAAAGGTGCTTGGTACATTCAAGTAGCTATCAAATGGGTCGACCGAGCTAGGAAGTGGGCATTTTAATTTGACCAAGAGCCTTGAAATGAAGTACTAGCGGTCACATACGGAATGGACCGGGACCAAGAGATGCACCTATCATAGGTTGAGAAAATCCACCCCGAAACCGGGATCGATTAAGCCGAGGTTGTAGAAAACCTTCACGATTAAACCGGCGCCGGAGAATTGATACTGAGACCCATCCTGTACTCAAGGACCCTGGAATTGACCATACTGGAAGCTGCCTTGCTGCTGAGAGCTTGGAGTCCAAAACACCTGAGAGTCTTGCTGAAACTGAGGTTGATAACCACTTGGAAACTGCAATCCAAACTGGGTTGGAGGCATAGAAGCATTAGGCACAGGGGAAGATGTCAAGTCATAGAAGCTGGGCTGTGGTCCACCAAAACTAACTTGAGGGTTCAACGGTAGCCCCTGATTCTGAGAGTGATTGAGCTGTGCACCCTGAACCTGAGTTTGATGAACAAGAAGAGGTGTAGCATTATAAGTAGAATTTGAAAAGGGAGGGAAACATTCTCGGCCCCTAACTCGGTATCATAGGCCTGCGCAGATCTCCTCATAAGAACCATCTTCACGACGAATCACAACAATCCCTCGAACACGCATTGCTTCCACAAATCTAGCATGCGCTTCATCCTCTCTAGCCTTAGCAGATTGGACAAGCAATTGAGCCTCACGCTCATGGACCAAGGCGACCTCAAGAGTAACCCTCAATTCTTCCATAAACAAATCATTCAAACCCGGTTGACAGTAGCGAGATGAACCTCCCGGAGGCGGGCGGACGACGCATTCTCTGTACCAGACATCTCGAATACCAAATCAGATGAAAAATATGCAGAAATTGCAACTGCCTCAGAGACACGAACCCAACGAGCGCAGGGAATCGGAGCACGCACCCAACTTGCCGTAACTGCAGAGGTGGATAGGGGTTGATAAGGTGGTATAAGAAAGAACCTTGAGAAGGTATGGGAGAGGAAAGAATATGAAAGGAGATGGACTCATGCAAGCGCTTTATTTATGTTCAAGTAGAAAACAACGTCTTTTAAGTCCTAGGAATGGTTGGAGAAGGATAAGCCTTTATTTTCGCATTCTAAACCTCGAGCGGGAACCTAAGGACACACCATTCAAAATACACCAAATGTATTGATTAAAAAATTAATAATAGGCAGTAATACCTAAATAAAACCGAAGCAGTTATGGGACGGACTGAGCAATCCCAATTTGCAGGAAATTTGGGCAGCATGACGGGTATTCCTGAGCAAATTAAAGGAAAAATCCGGCATGACCTCTCGTCGATGCACGTTGACAAAGCGACATGATCTCTCGTTAGAATAGGTTGTGAGAGCGACATGTTCATACGTGAAACCATGTTATATTGGCATCATGCCCATACATGCTAGGTTTTGGAATAGGTATGAAAGCCTATTATAAATTTTGAAACAATTCATTTTAGTGTATTTGAAAACGTTGTGCCAAAAACCAACCGTTGGGTAAGCTTGAAAAGTGTGGTTCCACCTATGATGCGCTAGGGGAAAAGGATTGATATTAGGCGCTCAAACGTAGGCGACATACATCACCGTCCGCGATGCCGTCAATCGCACCAAATGGGCTCTAGATCTAGTGATGTAGCGTGCGGATGACTAGATTCCTTTATTTGCGAAAAAGATTTTTTTTTCGGATTTTTTATTTTTATTTGAAAAGGGGGGATAAAAGGAAAACAACACACATACACCAAACCCCACAGAGTAAAATAATCAAAATGATCATAATCTTTGATCATGGGACGGCCCCACAATCACAATCTACAACAAAATCCAAAATCTGCAAAGTGACCAATGTTGTCGCGTGACACAGGACAGCAATGGCTTACTATGTCGCACGACATGGCAATCCAGTTTTCCAGAACCAAGAAGCAGAATCAGCCCCAGCCTCCAATCAATGCCATGGCTCAACACCAAACCTCAAAACAATAGAAAAAGATGCAGGGAGGAAAGGGAAAACAACAAAGCACACCAAAATGCAATTATCACAAAATGTCACAAACAAAGTACACACAAATGAATGAGAAAGATGTTGAACATGAACGAAAGCTTGACCCACTTTTGAAAACAAGTTTCAATGTCCCCAACAGAGTCGCCACTGAATGTACGCTCGCCGAAATATTGTAAATGAGAGTGGACATGCCGTTTTAAAGGAAACTTTGAAAACCTTTTTTTTAAAAGAGAATTTGTGGGTTCGAGGGTCAGATTACGTGTTGGGAAGAACTGAGAGTTCACCCAACACGCCTCGTAAAAGAGTCTTTCAATGTTTCAACATCCAAATATCATTTATAAGTGTGTGCAAATTGTGTGAGACAAAATATGTGATAAAATGCATATTAATGCTTTGTTTTATTGATCAACTGAGAGAGTTACAACTTGTGAGTCATTTATACAGGAGACTACAACCTGATTACAATGAGGATAGACAGATTACAACTGAAAATACCAACTGCAGATTGGCAAGATCTGTCGCACGACTCAGGATCTGTAATGGCTAGATCCATCGCACGACGAGACGTGCCATCTTGTAAGTGCTCCAATTTGAGCTTGTTAGAATTTTCGTTAGAAAATTAACGAAAGTTATAACATTTCTAACAATTCCTAACTATCCTAACATTTCTAACAAAGTGAGGGTAAAATGGGCATTGTTATTTAAGGTTAAACCTTAAAAAGAATCTCAAAAAGAAAAACAAATGAAGAAAACCAAATATAGCAATGCTGGAAACAAAAAGCTGAATTTGGTCAATTTGAATTTTGAAAAAGATTATTCTTCTTGTCCAAAGTCCGGAAGAGTGCATTTAATGAACAAAGTGCACGCATTTGCTGATCCTATCCGCGCGGACAAGTATGTAATTTTTCGAGAGGGCTATAAAGTGAGCCCTCCAGTCACAAAAATAAAAAAGGAAAAACACAAATGCAACGAACCTCTGGCGAAATATAGAGAGAAAACAGTGAGAATTCTCAAGAATTGTCACCTTTTTCTCTCCAATCTTTCCCAACTCATACTCATCCACTCACTCTCATATTAAACCCCTAAACACTCATACACTCAAGCCAAACACTCAAGAACACAAGGAAGATTGGTAAACCCTCTTCTTCCTAACCCTAAATCTCATCCATGCATGCATCTTCTAACTACAAAATGTAGTTCCTTCATCTTCTTGCTCTAGATCTAAGAAGATCACCATGGAAGACCATCTCCATGGATGATCTTCTACAAAGATCAACATTATTTTTAAGCTTTTCTTGCTTACTTGCAAAAATGCACTTTCAAAACCCTAAAAACCATTTTCAAGCATAAAATCTCATTTTCAAAGGATAAAATCCCCTCCCCAAGCAAATGAAATGCTTAGTCCTAATGTACCCCAAGGATGGTTTGGTATAGTTGATTCACCACTAAAATGTCTAGTGATCACTAACCAAAACCTAGGGAAATGGGGACAAGCATGGATGCAAAACCCCCCTTAAAATCATATTTTCTTTCTTGAGAAGTTGCTGTCCAGTAGCAATTTTCTCAGACCTCAGTCCATGGTCTTAATTTTTGGACACAGATGAACTTGGAATTTGGTGTTGACTACAAAACACTTTTTGTAGCCAACATCCAGAGCTTTCCAGACATATTTTTACCTTATTTTTGGGTGAGTAAAACTCCTCTTTTCAATTTTTCTTTCAGAGGCTAGTTCATCAGCTTCTGGGAATCCAGATCTCATATCTGAGGTTTCCAGAAGCTTTTGAACCCTCAAATCTTCTCCAAAATGGAAATTTCTTTCACACAAAGTTTATTCAAGGAGTCTAGAGAAACTTTCATTCTCTGAGTTCACCCAGATTATGAAGTTTTAGGACCCTTGAATCCATTTCAAAATCAGGTGTCTGCTGCCATTTCCTTCTGGCAGAAGTGACTTCTCAACTTCAAAAGGTTTTTGAGTACCAAATCTCAAACCAAAAATTCTCCAAAAAATCATGGGATCAGTTTAAAGTCTTAAAGAGACATCCCAATTTTTACTCTTTCCAGTTTCAACTTATTTTGGCCAAAACACACACACACACACACACAAATGATTTTCAGCTTGGAAGACTCGTTTACGAGGCGCGTCGGAGTGCACACTAACGTCCTTCCCGACGCGTAACATGACCTCCCGAACCTAAATCTCTGATCTCGGGCTTTTTCAAAGTTTTGGCCCTTCAAAATTAAAATGGCGTGGCGACTCCGTTTTTCCGGTTTTATTTGGTTTTTTTCAAAGAAACGCGAAAATCGAATTTTTCCCGCGAAAAGGCAACACATCGTTACGGTGGCGACTCATTTGGGGAACTAAGCTTTTTAATAAAAAATGGTATTCGGTATATTGGTGGAAACCACTAAATTTCCCGTTATCGCCTCCTAACACGAGTCGGGGATAAATTGTGGTCTAACAATCCCACGTACCGGTATCACCGTTTTTCAAAAAAAGCTTTTGAGGGTCAAGCTTCCGTCCGGCTTGAAAATCATTTTGTGTGTGTGTGTTGATTTTTGCACAGTTTTCATGTTGTTTTGGCCGCCTCGGAGAAAGTCAAAATTTTTGACTGTCGGAATAATGTCCCTAACTGTCGGAATTTTCATGCTTACGTGCTTATGTGCTCATAAAAAAAAAATTCAAAAAAAAAAGGGATTTTCAAAAAAAAAAGAAAATTTCCAAAAAAAATCATGCATCATGTTTTTAAGACACATAAAAAAAAAAAAAAAAAAATCTCTATTTTACTCGAGAAAAAGAATATAGATCGCTTGCACACTACGCGCACGTGACCGTACTGCTGCACACTACGTCCTTAACCCGGGAAATCCTTGTCGCGGTCCGTTTGGTCTTATTACGCCTCTCGGATGAGCACAGGGACTACCCAAACATCCCATGGAGCCTCGTGTCGACCATGCACTTGTCCGTGACACACTTTGTCCGAGACCCGGTTGGTTTTTAGTGCAGTCTGTGTCATGCCCCGTCCGTGTATAGACCTTTCCTTTCAAGCCTTTGTCGGCATACCGACTCAATATCTCTCGGGTCCCTAATCGCCGCTAATCGCCGAAGTTCTGCCGGTTTTCCGCCGCAGACTTTGACCAAGATATTGACCGGCGCCTTGACTTCGGCTCTGACTGGCACAAATTATACACTGACTCCCAGCATTGACACTGAGTCATCAGGGATTAATGACTATTCCATGCCTAATTACGGCTTAACTGACGACAAGTCAAGATCAATCTCATGCCGACTTTTTGTCGAGCCCTCGGACATAATCTTGACTTTCGACGTCAGCTTTGCCCGTAATTTACATCGAATGCTCGTTAAGACTCGATTACCCGCCAGACTTCTAGGATCGTTTTTCTTTCGGTCGGTGGGACCCGCTTGCCCTATAGGACCCTCGCCCGGGGCTGTCCACCCTGGGAGGTCGAAATACAGGTGGAATACGAGGGGCTTATAGACGTAGTGACGGGGCCCACTGATCCAGGAATCAGAGTAGTTTGCGAAAAAGAAGAGCAATCTTTTCCAACCGATTAGGTTAATAAAACATGTTTTAAGTAAACGTGAACAAATAACTGCATGTTGCATGAGCCAAAAGCCCAAACACCTACCCTCCTTCCATTCCCAGACATCTGAACCTTCGTGTCCTTTCCCCCGCAGCTCCGCACAAAGCTTGGTTTCGGGCACCGGGTCACCGTTTGATCAGTTGGGAAGAGTCAAGCGCGTCATCAGCTTCGCCGTTTGTTCCGACTCCGGGTTTCAGAATGTCTGCATCAGCCGGTAATGATGGGGATAACGTCACTCCGCCTCCCGGGACCCCTCAGACAGACCAGTATTGGATCCAGTTGGTAGAACAAATGAGACTTCGACATGAGGCTCAAATTGATGACCTACTGGGGGTAGTCGCAAGTCATGGTTTGACTATCAGTCTCAATTCCGATGGCACCTTTACCGCAAAGACAGAAGAAGGTTCTCCTCCTCTTCTTAACAGTCCTGATACATCAAAATGCTACCCCAAGATTCCTATGCTTCCACCGCCGGACTCTGCCCGCCGACTTACGGGCAACCGGCCCCCAAACAGCCGATCAGGGGACGAAAGAGTTCGGTATGCGTCGGTTGTCCCCTCTCAAAGTGATGATCCCACAAATATCGGCTGAGTGATGAAAATCGGGAACAGTTGAAGGAATATGGTCAGGCCATCAAAGTCTGGAAGAACGCCCGGAGCGAGAGCGGGCCTGGATTGAAGAGGCCACACGCCACTTCGGGACCTTAACAATATCCCAACCGACCGGGGCTACCTTGAAAGACAAACATGTGCCGTTCCAGGGACCTCAATATCTCTCATTATCCGACGAGAGTCCAATCACTCGCTACCGAGATGAGTCCGGCAGATCCCCGGACAGTTCCACTCAAAGTCATTCCAAGACCGCTCAACCCGAGGTCCCAAATCCGCCACCCCGTAGAGCACCTTTGGTGGGATATTTGTGGCTGTCCCGATTGCCTTGAAAGGGACTATCAGACTGGATACACGAGGACCGTCCTCCTAAGAAAAAGAAAATTTCCTCCCAAAGAAAATTGAAGGAGAGATTCGAGGCCGGTGATAACGGTGTGGGAACGCTCGGAGAGCCATCTCGGGGGATTTGATTATTATGTACTCTACTCCGCCAGTCTTCCCCAAAGCAAAAAGGGTGAAAGAACAGAAAAGCCTTGCCAACGACGGAATTGAGACCTTCGGATGCAGTACTGAACAAAGTCCAACCCCCTCGGGGTCGCCCAAGGTTCGGTTGTCCGGCTCCCGAATATACACCGATGAAGAAAAACCGACGCTGGCCGGGCGCTCCCACTCAATCAACATGTTGACTAGAGATGGCAACCGCCACAAAAGGCATCAAGTATAACCCGGGGCTTCGGCAAAGACTACGCCTCGCAAGAAAAAGGCACGAAGTGACCGA
Organism: Adenophora triphylla var. japonica; assembly: GCA_022495995.1. Classification (NCBI taxonomy): domain Eukaryota; kingdom Viridiplantae; phylum Streptophyta; class Magnoliopsida; order Asterales; family Campanulaceae; genus Adenophora; species Adenophora triphylla. Next base: position 288,201 of record JAFEMH010002175.1, on the reverse strand, counting down.
CTTGATGACTCTCCGTCCCGAGACAAGGACCAAATCTATGATCCTCACCTATATGGGAGTATGATCACCTTCTGCGATGAAGATTTGCCAAGAGATGTCTCCCAACACAATGAAGCTTTGTACATCACTATTCGGCTCAACACCATGTCACTCCCTGGGGTATTAGTGGACAATGGATCATCGGTAAATGTCCTTCCCCTCGGCATGATGAGGGCCCTCCGCATAAATGAAAGGCGCGTGATCCCATCTACCCTGACCGTCAAAGCCTACGACGGTTCGTCTCGTCCCCATTCTGGGGGACAGCGACTACTGGAACTCGGTACGAAACCCAAATGGTGCCCGCAAAGTTCCATGTAATGGATATCCCCTCCGAGTTCACGACCCTACTAGGGCGCCCTTGGTTGCATCACATGAAAGCCATAGCCTCCACTCTCCACCAATGCGTCAAATTCATCAACCGGCAGGGAGACCTCGAAGTCATAAGGGGTGACAGTTTCCTCATAGGGAACGAAGCTGAAACAATAGCCAAGAACACCCACGAGCCAAACACCGGGGCTACATCCTTCAAGAGGCAAGTCTCGCCGGCATCCTTTGGAATCTAGCAATGCCAACTATGTCGACACACTCAAGCAAGCGAGACTCCGAAGAAGTTCGATTCATCAAATTTAATTGCTATTTCCAACACTTGGAGTCGTGCTTGGAAGGAAACGCTGAACGCCGCCATGATACAGCACACAAGTCCCCGATCCTCAATCACGCATTTGTCGCATTCCCGCAAACCCATTCTTTGGCCTCGCCCAGGGCGAGGAGATTTTCATGATAAAAGTCGGCAAACGAGGACTCGGCTCGAATCTATGAACGTCGTGTGGGACGTCCTCCTTGCCGAACTACACCGCCAAGCCTTTCCGCTCGAGTATGGGACATGAGATTTTCTAGCGGCTCACCGAGACGCAATGCGTCCTTACATCTGGATTGAGCGGTCGGATTGTGACGAAACGGAAGTCCCAGAATTGAGGAAGATCCCTACATCCACATGCTCGGCTTTCGGATGCCAAACACAGTTGATTCTGGTTCGACAAAGAGATGATAGCAACGGCGAAGAGGGAGCACGAGACCATGCCTTTCCGGGTTTTGAAGCCACCGACAGCGATGCCTTTAAAGAATTGGGAAACTCTCTCGGGCCCGTCCGCGACCAAAGAGGAAATGATCACCAAGCTTGGATTGGTCCCCCGTCCCTTTGTGTCAATCTAGGACAAGTCCTCCCAGTCTCTCTCTGTTAAGATCGAGTCTTTAGGGTCGTCCGATGGCCTTACGCCTGAAGACCACGAGTACGTAGCAAGCGCTGTATTCCCTTTCGTTTTCAATGAAATGACGAACCTTTACGAGTATCCCTTGATTGCCACTTTAACTAATGACGAATAAAAAAAAACACTTAATAATAATTCATTAGATAAAGAAGAGACACATTAAACAAAAAAAAATCAAACAAAAAAATCTTTAAGCAGGTTGTCAGGAAGAGGAAAATCGAGCCCAAGCCGCCGAAGAGATTTTGACAAGTGTGAATTTGGGAACTGCGGAAGAGCCTAAAGAGACGCAGATTGGTCATTTCTTTGAAAGAATCGGAAAGGATGCTCTGCAAAATCCTACAAAATCCTCAATTCAAAGAAAGTTGCCCTCTTCATCAAAGAAAACATCATGTGCCGATACGGGTTGCCGCCGAAATCATTTCGTATAATGGATCCCACTTCGAAGGAATGTGACAGTTCTTTGGCAAAATTCGAATAACCCGTCACAAGTCATCACCCTACGAGGCCCCAAACCAACGGAGCCGTCGAAGCAAAGAAACAAGACTCGGAAAATATCATCCGGAAAATGGCCGTCCAAGGCGAGATTGGCCCGAGAAGTTACACTGGCACTCGGGGCTACGGAACATCGGTCGAACGGCAAGCGGGGAAACACCTTTTGCCCTCACATACGGAATGGAGGCCGTACTCCCAATCGAGCCGGAAATACCCTCGCTCAGGTATACCGCTTTGGAAAGCGGATCAACGAGGTCGAATGGCTCCGCAGTCGCCATGACGAATTGGCCCTACTAGACGAACGCCGATTGAAGGCCATGGAACACATCCGGCCTACCAAGGAAGAATGGCCAGAGCCTTCGACAAGAAAGTAAAGCATCGGGAGATCCGAGAAGGTGATCTCGTTCTAAAAGAAAAGCCCCCACCCGTATCAACCCTCTCGGCAAATGGGAGCCCGTATGGGTCGGGCCATATGTCGTCCGTAAGATCTTCTCGGAGGCGCCATGCAACTTGCAGACCTCGACGGGAATCCCTTTGTACACCCGGTGAATGGTGACAAGGCTGCGCAGATACTAAGCGTAAAAAAAAAAACAAACAAAAAAAACAAACAACAAAAAAAAACAAACACAAAACAAAAAAAAAAGAGTGCTAAAAGAGTAATACCCAACTAGGTTAGAAACCCGAGAAGGGCGGCCTAGGTAAAAAACAGGGTTGCACCAAAAAAAAAAACAACAAAAACAAAAAAAAGAGTGCTAAAAGAGTAATACCCAACTAGGTTAGAAACCCGAAAAGGGCGGCCTAGGTAAAAAACGAGGTTGCACCAAAAAAAAACAAAAAAACAAAAAAAAAAACAACAAAAAAAAAGAGTGCTAAAAGAGTAATACCCAACTAGGTTAGAAACCCGAAAAGGGCGGCCTAGGTAAAAAACAGGGTTGCACCAAAAAAAAAACAAACAACAAAAAAAAAAACAAAAACAAAAAAAAGAGTGCTAAAAGAGTAATACCCAACTAGGTTAGAAACCCGAAAAGGGCGGCCTAGGTAAAAACGAGGTTGCACCAAAAAAAACAAACAAAAAAAAAAACAAAAAAGAGTTCACCAGTTTGAACTACGAAGACCTGAGCTCCTCAAAATGAGGGGAACGTAGGCAGCCGGAAACGGTTCGGTCTAAAGCACAAATAAAAGCCATACTTTGGCATCAATACAATTGATCAGACCATGAAAGCGTCTCGAAAAACTCTAAAGCAATTCAAATATTCATTACAAGTTAAAAGCTCTTTGATGAGTCTAAGCCCGATTCATTCCTACAACCGGCAACCTGCTAAAGGAAAACTAAGATACATAATCAAACTAATGTGTCTGTCATGGCAAGAAAGGGATACTTGGAAATCTCGAGTCACTCCAAGCCACTCGCATGCGGCCTCTCCCTTCTTCTTCCCCCTCCGAGTCTTTCTCTTGAACCGGAAAGATGTCGGTACTCCTCCTACCAAGCTGGTATAGGAACAGGGTCTATCAAACCAGCCTCCGTCAGGGGCCTTAGTAGCCCTAGCGTCATCCCTCATCTCCCGTAACCTAGCCGGTAACATAGGAGCCCTCCTCTCCCCGTCTCTTGACGTAAGCCTCATAATCGGTCACGCGCGTCTCCGCTCCTGTCATGAGGATTGGCCCTCGCCTCGGCCCTCCTCCTCTCGAAACAGCCTCGGTCCTCCGCACCTACAATGGCCTCACGCCGTCTCAAAATAGCCACCCGAGTCTCTCCTGCATGCCCCTCGTACCAATCCAGGTACCAAGTGGTCGTGAACACCGGTCTCGGACGCCGAGAATGATCCGAGGAGGAAAGGCATCATACCTCCATGCTCGGGAAAGAAATGGAAACACCGAGGGATCATCCATGGAAACAGGAGCCACCACCCCGGTGGCTACATCATCAAAGCCCTCCAAAGGAACCTCGCTCCAAGCCAAACCGCCTAAGGACCAGAGCCGGAATGTAGAAACCGGACTCGAGAAAGCCCGGAAGCATAACCACATGGGACCCGTCCCGAAGCACTCTGCGAGTCTCCACCCGCCAATGAGACACCAACCATCTCGATATCTTCGCCCGGCGACCCGCCATCCAACGCTCCCACGAGCCCCGATCATCAATATCTACATCAACACCTCTCCCGGCAAAAGTCCAAGGCCCGATCATATCGTAGGTTTCCCGAAGAACCCCAAACGCTCCATCGCCCACAGTGGTCAAGAGAAACGGGCTGCCCCGTGCATGTACCGCCGTCAGGTAGCTAATCTGTCGAGGGCATGAAAAGTCTCCCCAAGAATCAAAGGAACGACATCTCCGCCTGTGCGACAATGGACGACAACATCCAGCAGAGATCGATGGCAAATCCCGAAGGAATAGACCATGAACAAAGTGCCGAACATGCAAAGTGCAAAGGCATCCCAATAGGCGTCATCCACCAAGCCTAAGCCCCTAAATCTGTCGGGAAGACCGGAAATATCAAAATGGTCGGGACCGCGGATCATGCCTCGTGCTTCCTCCGGGGAAAGATGAAGAAGGTTGCACAACTTGTCAACAAAAGAAGCTCCTCCGGACAAAGGAATTGCTATCTCCTCCACCTCCGGACCTCCAAGCAAGGCCCGAAATTCTTCCACAGTCGGAACAATCTCGTTGAAGGAAAGGCAAAAGACATGCCTTCTAGTATCCCAAAACGAAGAAGAAGCCCTTAAGAGGTCATAATCCGGAACCAATTCTTTGAGAGACCACAAGCATCGTACCTTGTACCGTTCTTCAAAGAAAGACCTTCTCTCATGCATAATTTCCCGGGACCAATCCTTGAACTTGTTGAAAAATGACATTTGGGATTCTTGGGATAACTTTGAGGGAGCTTTTCTAAGGCTTTCCATGGTTTTTCTCTCTTTCTCCCCGAAAATGGCTGTTTGGACTGGAGGTTGAAGAGGATATTTGAATTTGAAATAAAGCAAAGCCAGATTTAAAGCAAAATCAAAGGACAGTGTCAGATGCTGTCCCCATCCGCGCGGATACGTTTGTTCCCCATCAGAAAAATCTGCAACAGTCCAAGCTGCTACACCAAAAAGGGAATATTCCGTCCCGGTTGCTCGAAACTTGTGCAAAAACCCTCCCCAAACCAGTCCATATACCAAACACCCTTGCAAAAAAAAAAACAAGGCTCATGCAACACTGCATTCATATTGCATTGCATTCATAAAAAATAAAATCCTAAATTATTACATTCCAAAAAAAAAGAAGTGTGCATAAAAAAAAACACAAACAAACATAAATAAAACCCTAAATTATTACATCCAAAAAAAAAATGTGCATAAGCTGTACAAATCTAAATCTCAATCTCAAATCTAAAAAAAAAATCAATCGGAGTCTCCAGCACCCGATGTCTCCCCCCGGCCCCTCTTGCGACTCGGGCCCGCCTCGTCAGGAGCCCTGAAAGTCTCGGGCTCAGAATCGTCCTCATCTCCAGAAAGAGGCTCGTCGGGACCAACTGGCACACTCTGATAAGGTAAACCCAGATCCCTGAAGAAATCGAATCCGAAGGTGAAGGCGTCCGACTCCTGAACATACGGAGACGACCCACCATGCCGCCAGACGTGTCCCTGCCCGTGCGGATCCCCAAGAATGACGTGATCCGAAGGCAGTGCCGCGCGGTGATCAATGAGAGGAGAAAGAGGGGTCTCGGAAGAAGTCTCCGAGGGAATAGGAGAAGCCTCCCGTCGGACAGGTGCCGGCCGTGGTCTCCTCGCCCTAGCTCGAGGCGCCCGCAAGCAACCATCCTCCGTATGAATCTCTTAGCCCCGATCACTTGCTTCGTCAGCTTCTCGACGACCACCTCCGTAAACTGCACAAAAGCAAAAGCGTCAAAAAAAAAAGAGGTGATGCTAAAGATGATGAAACAAAGGAAAGAAAAGAAGGGGAAAAGGTGAAACCATACCTTCATACTCCTGACGAGGCCGGAAAGCTCGTGGAAGTCGCTCGGCCGAGGGATTCGCACCCTCAATCGGACCCCGTCCCGGATATAGGAAAATCCGTCCGAGGGTACCGCGGGATCCCAAGCCCCTCCCTATCCAAAACCCGAGGCATCCTCGGCCTCCTCAAGACGAACGTCGCATACGGCTCAATCGCCACGAAATCCGAGAAGTCTTTGGCCGGCTGCGTAATCATCCCAGGTCACGGACCGATCACTCGGGTGCATCATATCAGCAGGAGGCTCCACCGGTGTCAACAATGGCGAATTCACGCCATGCTGACGCGTCACCCTCTCTCCCAGATAGTAGACGTCGCAAGTCAGGCCCCTCAAAATCCTCCGCTGCACCGTCCAGATCTCGGCGCCCTTCACTGCGCTACCTCAAAGCGATCCTGTGGGAAGAATATCATCCCCTCATCCGTCTCGGCCTCCGTCAAAGGAAGGCAATCCGCGTACTCGAGAGTCGTACGCCCTCGGAGCTTATCTTCTCCCGGGCATGCTTGGACCAAGATCGCATGGCCGGATACGCCCGACGTACGCCTCAGCCGCCTCCACACCGTGACGTGGAAAAACTCCAACGCCCATACCTGCGAAAGGTAAAAATCCAATCAATCCAGTGCAAATAAAAGTGCGTGCTCAAAGGAAAGAGGGAAAGCAAAAAGAGAGCTTATACCTCCGAGCAAACTCGAAGCAAGATAAGGAGCTCACAGGCCTTCCGTATCTATCAAGAGCGAAGTACGGCTAACACCGGCCGGCCTCCCCCAGGAAATATCTCCAACCGTCTCCATGTCCTCCAAGGACCTCAAGAAGGCAAAGATCGCCGTCCCTCAAAGATGCCCAAAGAGCGTGCTCGAGAAAGTAAACCACAAGAAGGCCCCCGGCAACCGACGGCGCCTATCCTCTCCTCCCCAGCCTCATAACTCGCTATGGTCTCCACGATCTTGCCGAAGACCACGGCATACTCCATCCCCATCCCCTTTTGGGAATAGGGGAAAATCCAAGAAGAGCTCCGCAGATCGCATCGCCGTAGCCATCTCTCCACTCAATGCCGCGTCCATTGAAGGACAGCACCGTGATCGCAGCATAGTCAGAAGGCGTAACAGTCGCCTCGCCCCAGAAGAAGTGGAATGTGTGGGTCGCATCCCACCAATGCTGCGCTAGAGCAAACATCAAGCCCTTGCTCTTAGGGAACTTGACCAGTCCCCTCAAGCACTCGACAAACTCCCAGAGCCCCGTCTCGACAACGATCTGTCTCGGACTCGGCAAAGCTCCTCGGCCCGCATTCGGAAGCCGGTCCCACAAGTCAATCACAGACTCCACCGATCCTCGAGTCTTCATCTTGTTCAGTTGCTCCGTCACAAAACGGTTTCCGCCCTGCAAAAAAAAAAAGGGAGAGAAAATGTCAAAAGATTGCCTTTGCATTTACAAAAAAAATTCGACAGCATAACAGCATACAATGAGCATAGCCCCATTTTTCTCGCATGAAAGAAAACAATTTGCAAGTCCCAATGCATTCATCAAAAAAAAAAAAAGAGGATGCATTCCTACGGAAGTAAAAACTCCGTCCCATTTTCAAAAAAAAATGCACACATGCATATCATCCATCTTACATACAACGGGAGGAAAAATCCGTCCCACTTTTCAAAAAAAAAAATCCTAAACATACATACATCTCATATTGGCAAAATGCCCATTCTTTCCAAACAAAATGCATGCATTGCATCATCATCAAAATTCAATTTCAAAAAAAAAATCATCATCAAGAACATGCAATATTCAATTTCAAAAAAAAAATCACAATTCTTCGAATTTTCACATGCAAGTTTCGAATTAAAAAAAAAAATGTGGCAAAAATGCCAATTCTTTTCCCAAGCAAAATGCACATTTTTGGGACACTCACAAATTCATTGCAACATTGCATATCATCAATATCAATATTCAATATTCAAAAAAAAAAATTCAAAAATCACCCAAAAATTTCAAGCAAGAAATCGACAAGAGGATCAAGAGGATTCGAAGTATACCGTTCGGAGATGCGGATCCGAAGCCCAATGTTGCCAAGCATCGGGGTAATGCTCCTCCGCAACCGATTGCGAAAGATTGTAATGCCTCCTCATCCGGACGAGCTCCAATCGCCTCTCCGCTATGGGACCACGTCCTTGGCCTTGAAAAGCGCCTTCCCCGTGTTCCATTGCTCAAAAAATCGAAGAAATCGGACGAATTTTGAAGCTTCTAGGGCCAAAAATGGCTGTTCTCCTCGTCTTTCTCTCTCTGCTCTCGACAGTTTCAAAAAATTGAATGGGGAAAAAGAAGGGCGTTGGCCCCATTAATACCCCTGACTTTCCATCCCTATCCACGCGGATAGGTTTGCAAGGGTCAAAATGACCCTTTTGCCCCTTAAAATTTCGTGACTGCACTGCAAATTCGAGTCCCAAACTTGACAAAGTTAACCAAAGTTAACCAAAGTCGGCCCTTGTCAAGAAAATTACCCCTAGCCAACCGTAAGACCGAGTGCCCCGAGAAAGATAGCGAGATCCCGTATCTTTCATCAAAATTACCCCCGGCAGTCAAACGTAAGACCGAGTACCCTGAGAAAGATAACGGATCCCGTATCTTTCATCAAAATTGCCCCCGGCAGTCAAACGTAAGACCGAGTGCCCCGAGAAAGATAACGAGATCCCGTATCTTTCATCAAAATTGCCCCCGGCAGTCAAACGTAAGACCGAGTGACACGAGAAAGATAACGAGATCCCGTATCTTTCATCAAAATCTTCCCAGTCAAACGTAAGACCGAGTGCCAGAAAGATAACGAGATCCCGTATCTTTCATCAAAATTACCCCGGCGATCAAACGTAAGACCGAGTGCCCCGAGAAAGATAACGAGATCCCGTATCTTTCATCAAAATTACCCCTATAGTCAAACGTAAGACCGAGTGACCCGAGAAAGATAACGAATCCCGTATCTTTCATCAAAATTGCCCCGGCTGATCAAACGTAAGACCGAGTGCCCCGAGAAAGATAGCGAGATCCCGTATCTTTCATCAAAATTGCCCCCGGCAGTCAAACGTAAGACCGAGTGCCCCGAGAAAGATAACGAGATCCCGTATCTTTCATCAAAATTACCCCGGCCAAAACGTAAGACCGAGTGACACGAGAAAGATAACGAATCCCGTATCTTTCATCAAAATTGCCCCTATAGCCAAACGTAAGACCGAGTGCCCCGAGAAAGATAGCGAGATCCCGTATCTTTTATCAAAATTGCCCGGCGAGTCAAACGTAAGACCGAGTGACCCGAGAAAGATAACGAGATCCCGTATCTTTCATCAAAATTACCCCTGCAGTCAAACGTAAGACCGAGTGCCCCGAGAAAGATAACGAGATCCCGTATCTTTCATCAAAATTATCCCCTAGTCAAACGTAAGACCGAGTGCCCCGAGAAAGATAACGAGATCCCGTATCTTTCATCAAAATTACCCCGGCATAGCCAAACGTAAGACCGAGTGCCCCGAGAAAGATAACGAGATCCCGTATCTTTCATCAAAATCACCCTAATAAAACGTAAGACCGAGTGCCCCGAGAAAGATAACGGATCCCGTATCTTTCATCAAAATCACCCCCTAGCCAAACGTAAGACCGAGTGCCCCGAGAAAGATAACGAGATCCCGTATCTTTCATCAAAATCACCCCTAGCCAAACGTAAGACCGAGTGCCCCGAGAAAGATAACGGATCCCGTATCTTTCATCAAATTCCCCCTATAGTCAAACGTAAGACCGGTGCCCCGAGAAAGATAACGAGATTCCGTATCTTTCATCAAAATTCCCCCCGGCAGTCAAACGTAAGACCGAGTGCCCCGAGAAAGATAACGGATCCCGTATCTTTCATCAAAATCATCCAACGGCAGTCAAACGTAAGACCGATTTCCCAGACGAATACATCCGATTTTCCCAAAGAAAGGCTAACGAAATCCCCAAAGCAAAGTTAACGGAATCCCAAAAGCCAACGAAATCTCGAGTAGTACTCGAACTACGAAAGGGCTTCGATTCCCACTAGGGATACGTAGGTAGCCTATCACTAGGTCCACTTCCCGACCAAAACGGTCACCCTCTCCTTCGGCAAACAGACAAAGTCCACCGAAAGGCCATTTCAAATTAAGGTCCGAGGCGCCTAAAAAGCCATCATCATCAAGGTCCGAGGCACCGAAAAAGCCATCATCAAGGTTCGAGGCACCTAAAACGCCATCTTCAAGGTTCGAGGCACCTAAAACGCCATCTCCAAGGTTCGAGGCACCTAAAACGCCATCTTCAAGGTTTGAGGCACCTAAGACGCTATCAAGCGATAAATCGCAATCATCCCCAAATAGAGACCGAAAATGGTCATTCCTATCCCCAGCAGAGCGGATACCCGTCAGACCGAAAATGGTCGTTCCTATCCCCAGCAGAGCGGATAGCCATCAGACCGAAAATGGTCATCTCTTATCCCCAGCAGAGTTTCTTTCCAAAGAAACGACCGTAGAACTCGCTCATCGGGTTCGAGGCACCTAAAACGCCATCATCTCCGTGGTCACAGACCCGAACTACGATCGGCTTGATTCCCATTCGGGATACGTAGGTAGCCTATCGCTAGGTTCACCACCCGATCACTCGATCATCCCGCCAAATATGGAGCCTTACTCTTATCGACGACCCCGCTTCCTTCGAAAGCGCCGTCGCCGAGGGCTACCGTAAGTGCTCCAATTTGAGCTTGTTAGAATTTTCGTTAGAAAATTAACGAAAGTTATAACATTTCTAACAATTCCTAACTATCCTAACATTTCTAACAAAGTGAGGGTAAAATGGGCATTGTTATTTAAGGTTAAACCTTAAAAAGAATCTCAAAAAGAAAAACAAATGAAGAAAACCAAATATAGCAATGCTGGAAACAAAAACTGGCTGGTCAATTTGAATTTTGAAAAAGATTATTCTTCTTGTCCAAAGCTGAAGCTGCATTTAATGAACAGTGCACGCTGCCTGATCCTATCCGCGCGGACAAGTATGTAATTTTCAGAGGGCTATAAATTGAGCCCTCCAGTCACAAAAATAAAAAAGGAAAAACACAAATGCAACGAACCTCTGGCGAAATATAGAGAGAAAACAGTGAGAATTCTCAAGAATTGTCACCTTTTTCTCTCCAATCTTTCCCAACTCATACTCATCCACTCACTCTCATATTAAACCCCTAAACACTCATACACTCAAGCCAAACACTCAAGAACACAAGGAAGATTGGTAAACCCTCTTCTTCCTAACCCTAAATCTCATCCATGCATGCATCTTCTAACTACAAAATGTAGTTCCTTCATCTTCTTGCTCTAGATCTAAGAAGATCACCATGGAAGACCATCTCCATGGATGATCTTCTACAAAGATCAACATTATTTTTAAGCTTTTCTTGCTTACTTGCAAAAATGCACTTTCAAAACCCTAAAAACCATTTTCAAGCATAAAATCTCATTTTCAAAGGATAAAATCCCCCTCCCCAAGCAAATGAAATGCTTAGTCCTAATGTACCCCAAGGATGGTTTGGTATAGTTGATTCACCACTAAAATGTCTAGTGATCACTAACCAAAACCTAGGGAAATGGGGACAAGCATGGATGCAAAACCCCCCTTAAAATCATATTTTCTTTCTTGAGAAGTTGCTGTCCAGTAGCAATTTTCTCAGACCTCAGTCCATGGTCTTAATTTTTGGACACAGATGAACTTGGAATTTGGTGTTGACTACAAAACACTTTTTGTAGCCAACATCCAGAGCTTTCCAGACATATTTTTACCTTATTTTTGGGTGAGTAAAACTCCTCTTTTCAATTTTTCTTTCAGAGGCTAGTTCATCAGCTTCTGGGAATCCAGATCTCATATCTGAGGTTTCCAGAAGGTTTTGACCCCTCAAATCTTCTCCAAAATGGAAATTTCTTTCACACAAAGTTTATTCAAGGAGTCTAGAGAAACTTTCATTCTCTGAGTTCACCCAGATTATGAAGTTTTAGGACCCTTGAATCCATTTCAAAATCAGGTGTCTGCTGCCATTTCCTTCTGGCAGAAGTGACTTCTCAACTTCAAAAGGTTTTTTGAGTACCAAATCTCAAACCAAAAATTCTCCAAAAAATCATGGGATCAGTTTAAAGTCTTAAAAAGACATCCCAATTTTTACTTTTTCCAGTTTCAACTTATTTTGGCCAAAACACACACACACACACACACAAATGATTTTCAGCTTGGAAGACTCGTTTTACGAGGCGCGTCGGGTGCACACTAACGTCCTTCCCGACGCGTAACATGACCTCCGAACCTAAATCTCTGATCTCGGGCTTTTTTCAAAGTTTTGGCCCTTCAAAATTAAAATGGCGTGGCGACTCCGTTTTTTCCGGTTTTATTTGGTTTTTTCAAAGAAACGCGAAAATCGAATTTTTCCCGCGAAAAAGGCAACACATCGTTACACATCTGCAGAGGTTTACAAAGCTGATTGCAAAGAAGGAAATTAATGGCAATAACGAGATGGCATGGGATGTAAAACAAGTTACTACAGCCTCAGAGAGGGATCAATGCTCAGATGAGTGTGGATATGGAACGATCCACACTCACCTTAGCATTCAAACACAACGCATAACATGAATGACCAAAGGCACATTATCATGAGAATAGGTATAACATTCAGAGATCAAATCAAAACATGTTCAACCAGGTTCAAAATCAAATAGCAGATCAAGCATAGCAATCAAAATAGATGATGAAAATAGAGAGAGAGGATGGGAATTAGGACATTACCCTTGTAGACCTCAATCTCTAAACCAAGTTAGGTGTAGAGAGCATCAGTTCAGCTTCAGGAATGAGATTAGAAATCTCAGATTGGGTGAAGAACCTGGATCTTCAAGGTGTATAAGAGTGTGTGAGAAGAAATGGGTTTGTATCGTGAATGAGAGAGAGAGAGTGAATTGATAGAATTGATGTGTGCTGTGTGTGTATGAGGAGAAGGACGAGCTTCTGGGATAATTTTGACAGAGTGACCTTAGGGAGGCTGGAAGGGATCCCAAAATGAGAGGTGCAGGGCTCTATTTATAGGCTGCATGGAGCTGGCCACTTGTGTCGCACGACATAACGAGGATAACTGCCTTCCTTCTAGAAACCTGCAAGGTGGCAGACTGGAATGATCGACATGGCTTGTTGTGTCGCACGACAGAAGGATGCATAACCGTTTTCCTTCTAGAAACATGCAAGGTGGCGAATTCTGGACCCTTCTTTGGATAATTCCTTATAGGTCCAAATAGGATTAATACCCCAAAGGTCCTTCTACATGGAAAAAGGACCAAAAGATACTTCCTTAGCAAGAAACTTATAATAATTTCTCGGAAGTCTCGGAATGAATCAGAAATTTACCAAAACGCTCCCTAGCGCACTTTTATTGAGCCGCGAGTTGGATTGGGGTACTCACACTACCCAAAGAAACAGTTTGGGAAAAATTCTCAGATGAAAGGAAAAGATTCTAAGAATGAAACCACAGAGGAGGTTTCTTACGCAGCTGACCGCACCTCTACTCCAACCGCTCCTGGTGGAGTAGATGGTTGTAAGTACCCAAATCCGGATCATCAAAATCCGTTAAAAGTTAACCGAAATCTGTTAACTGGCCCGCTCCAAGTTAACCGAAACCCGTTAAACTCCCCGTTCTCAAGCCAACAAGACGTCCCGGGACTGCCCCGTGCATCCCAACGTCAAAGCGTACTCAACACATGTTATCACACGTAAAAGTACAGCTTTTCCTGAAAAATGCACTTTTCTGGACTTTCCGGGGGCGTTTCAGATATTTTTCGGACAGTTATTTAAAAAAGGGACAAAACCGGGAATAACGTGACGAAAACCCTAGCCTAGGTGAGTCACAGGGGCACGTGGCACACATGCCAAAGCCCTCTATTCAACATCAATTAGATTTCAAGGTGAAAAGACCAAAATGCCCCTGAGATTGAGTCACAGTCCGTCCGAACTGTTTTACAGAATATTCAAAATTGCCAACAAGTCCTCCCATTTTCCAAAATACCACAAAACCTCCCCAAATTGAGGATAAGTCCGTCCGGACTGTTTTACAAAATCACCCTATAAATACAAGGGCTGTCAAAACATTTGAAAAAGGAAAAATATTAAACATTTTCACCCAAAGCCCACGGCATAACCCTTTCCACCCTCTCTCGAGCCCCATTTTGTCTCGATTTGCGTGAAAACCTCGTCTTTAAACAAAATACGAACCAAACAAACACGAAACACCCTTCCAAACACTAAACTGTATCCCGTATACGTCAACCAAGCCAAAAGAGTCAACCCCTAGCCATAGATAACACTCTCTCTCTCTAAACACTCGTTCCGTCTCGGTTTACGCGTCAATCGCTATAACCGCTTCGGTAAAAAAACATTAAAATGTAGACGTCACCGTCTACGGGGTCCGATACATTTTAGTCCAAGATCCTCTTCTCTCCCGTAAGAGAAGTAATCTCGGGTTAAAACGGAGTTCCGGCCCCGTTCTTTACTTTTATGTCATTTACGGTCCGGATCGTTTGATCCGTTGATTCGCAATTTCATAGTCCGAACCGTTTGGTTCGTGATAGTCATTTACAAGTTCGGATCGTTTGATCCGTTGATTGTCATTTAAATTACGTAACTTTACAAGTCCGAGCCGTTTGGCTCGTTGATCGCACCTTTAATGTCCGGATCGTTTGATTCCGTCGATATCACATTTTAAATACTGTCATTTACAAGTCCGAGCCATTTGGCTCGTGATATTATTTACTTATCAAAGTCCGAGTCGCAAAACGATTCGTTGATCGCATCTCATTTAATGTTTTTTTTCCCGTAAAATCGCTAACAATGTAATGCCCGGTTCAAAACCGAAGTTCGTCATTCGAACTCTCTTTCAAAACGCGCAAAAGTGACGTTTGGCATCCAAACGATCATTTTTAACTCAAAACCTGACGTTTGACATTCAAACGCTCTTTTCTTAAAGTCAACATTTGACACTTAAACTAAAGATTCAAACTCGTCACTCGCACCTCTTTTCCTAAAAAACTCCAAACCGACGTTTGAAATTCAAACGCTCGCTTTTTCCAAGAATCATAAAATTGACATTCGACATTCAAATCAAGATTAAGCTTGTCATTCAAGCCCCCATTTTCAAAATGCAAACACACACACACATACACACACACACAATTTCAAGAAAGGTAGAAAGACTCGTCATACGAGGCATTTCGGGTGATCTCAACATACTCTTCCCGAAATGTAACGTGACCTCCGAACCTAACAATCTCCGGTACTAAAAGCCATTTCCAAAGTTTGGTCTCAAAATACAAAACGACACCTTTTCAAAGCCATTTCCAAAGTTTGGGCTCAAAATACAAAACGACATGTTTCTCAAAGCCATTTTTCAACGTTTGGGCTCAAAAAACAAAACCGGGTGGCGACTCCTCTCCTTCTCGAAAGCGAGGTCCCAAACATTCGCGAAAGACAACCGCTCGCGCGCAGCCCCACGCGATCCGGATAATTTCAGTGGTGCAGCCAACCGTAAGGCTGACCGCCCTTCTTCTTCGACCGCACCTCTTGCCTTCAAAAGCAAGGGGAGTGTTCCTAGAAAAACTGCGGTCAAACCAAGGATACCTACCTTTGTCAAGGCTAAAACCGCAGTTCCCAAACCGCATGCTAACCCTAAGAAAAGTAAGGAGTTAGTAAAACCTCATGTAGCTCATAGCTATCATAAATGTTCTGTGTGTGATGATTTAGGTCACATGGCTGCAGAATGCCTTTTGCGGTTCACATCCAATGACAGGAAGAGTAAATCTCCTTATGTCAAACAGGTGTGGGTCGTTAAAGGTTGCTAACCTCAGGACCCAATGAATAAAAGGGGACCTCGTTTTAAATGTTTATCTTTCAGGTCCTCTGCTTAATGGCTGGTCACTCCAAGGATAATGAATGGTATCTTGACAGTGGTTGCTCAAGACATATGACAAGAGATAGATCATTACTTGAAGATGTCATTGAAGCAAGTGGTCCATCTGTAACTTTGGTGACAACAACAAAGGCAAAACCATTGGGTATGTTGTGATAAGGAGAGGAAACCTAACCATTTAGAAGGTTTCTCTTGTTGAAGGACTCAAGCACAACCTCCTTTCAATTTCTCAATTTTGCGACAAAGGAATGCTTTGCAACTTCACATCTTCAAATTGCTTTATCAAAGATAGCATTTCCGGAGTCACCCTACTCACAGGGATTCGTAAGAGTAATATTTACATTATCGATCTAAATTCTGCATGTAGTATTACTAATCTCAGTTTTGTAGCTAAAAATGTGAGTGAGAATAGTTGGCTATGGCACAAGCGGTTAAGCCACTTGAACTTCAAGTATCTAGCAAAGATTGTAAGGGAAAAACTCATTCGTGATTTACCCAAAGTGGCTGACCACCATCCAGAGAAATGAAGTGCATGTCAACTTGGTAAACAAACCGCTTCGTCTTTCACTAGCAAGACTGCGCCTTCAACTGCAAGATGTTTACAACTGCTTCACATAGATTTGTTTGGACCCATCACCACTGCCAGCATTGGAGGAAATAGATATACTTTAGTGGTGGTGGATGATTATTCAAGATATACTTGGGTTGAGATGATGATCACTAAGGACGATTGCTATGAAATCTTAACCTCTCTCTTTGGACGGCTCCAAACTCAAAAGAAGACGACATCGTTAGTATTTGATGAGATAATGGAACAGAATTTAAGAACAATGGTGTTGCTCTGTATTATGATGACCATGGGATTGATCACAACTTTTCAACTGCTGGTGTTCCACAACAAAATGGGGTTGTGGAAAGAAAGAACAGGACGTTGATTGAGGCTGGAAAGACAATGATTTTTGAAGCCAAGCGACCTCGCATTTTTGGGTTTGAAGCAATCAACACAGCATGCTTCACTCAGAACCGCTCCCTCATCAACAAGACCTATAACAAGACTCGATATTAAGACTCCATATGAGCTTTGGAGAGGAAGAACCCCCAACAATGCATTCTTCAAGATCTTTGGCTGCAAATGTTTTATCCTCTACAACGAAAGAGAAAATAGAGGTAAATTCAGAGCCAAGGCTGATGAAGGTATCTTTGTTGGGTATGCTAAACATTCAAAAGCTTTTCGTGTTTTTAATAAAACTAGTTTAAAGATAGCTGAGTCTGTCCATATTACTTTTGATGAACATTCTCTCCTTGAGCCACATATGGCTCCAAATGTTGCTGATGATTTTGCTGAGCATAATGAAACAGGTGAATCCTCTAAAACCGCACCTGAACCTCAATTGCAAAATCTAGCACCCTCAACAGAAATTCCCTCAGACCAAAATTTTCAACCGCACCTGAAGTTCATTCTCCAGATGCAACCGCTAGGGAAGAAGAAGTTGTTGAAAATTCACCCATCCAGCTTATTAAACCTCTTCGTCAACTTACCTTCCATGACTTCGTTGAAGAATCTAACGATGTTCCAATTGAAGATCTTCAGCAAACCTCAG
This sequence comes from Adenophora triphylla var. japonica, assembly GCA_022495995.1. Taxonomy (NCBI): domain Eukaryota; kingdom Viridiplantae; phylum Streptophyta; class Magnoliopsida; order Asterales; family Campanulaceae; genus Adenophora; species Adenophora triphylla. The sequence continues at coordinate 270,851 of JAFEMH010002175.1, read as the reverse complement.
TCCAACCAGACTTACCCTCGGAGTTTAGAGAAGTCAGTAGTTACCCTCTCTCTAATGTGATTGGTTATCTATTTTCCGATGTTCAAACAAGGAGATCAAACTATGATGAGCACACATCCTTAATATCTCAAATTGAATCCAAGAAGATTGATGAAGCACTCCAAGATTCCAGTTGGGTCATTGCTATGCAAGAAGAACTCAACCAGTTTGAAAGATGCAAGGTTTGGACATTAGTGCCTAGACCTCATGATCAAGGAGTGATAGGAACTAAGTGGGTGTTTAGGAATAAGATGGACGAGAATGTAAGCATCACCAGAAACAAAGAAAGGTTGGTTGCACAAGGATATAGGCAAGAAGAAGGAATCGATTACGATGAAACCTTTGCTCCAGTTGCAAGACTAGAAGCAATCAGAATGTTCCTTGCCTACGCCTCTTTCAAGCAGTTCAAGTTATATCAAATGGATGTAAAGAGTGCTTTCCTCAACGGTGAACTTCAAGAGACCGTGTATGTTGCCCAACCGCCTGGATTTGAAGACTTCAAATTTCCCAATCATGTCTACAAACTCCATAAAGCTTTGTATGGACTTAAACAAGCTCCAAGGGCATGGTATGAGACTCTATCTAAATTTTTACTAGAAAAAGGCTTCAAATGTGGTAAAATTGATACAACTCTTTTTATTGTCAAATATAATAATCATTCCTTACTTATTCAAATTTATGTTGATGATATTATTTTTGGTTCTACTAATGAGTTACTTTGTAAGCGTTTTGAGAAGCTAATGAAAAGCAAGTTTGAGATGAGCATGATGGGAAAATTAACATTCTTCCTCGGGCTTCAAATCAAACAATGCGAAGAAGGAATCTTCCTCAGCCAAGCCAAATACACCAAGGAATTGATAAAGAAGTTTGACTAGAGAATGCTAAAGCATACGATACTCTAATGGCCACCGGCAATAAGCTAGATAATGATCTAAAAGGTAAGAAGGTTAATTATACCCTATATCGAGGTATGATTGACTCATTACTTTATTTAACTGCTAGTAGGTCAGATATCATGTTTAGTGTCTATGTATGTGCTCGCTATCAAGCAGATCCTAGAGAAGCACATTTAAGTGCAGTCAAGCGTATAATCCGCTTTTTATCTGGAACTACTAACCTTGGAATTTGGTATTCCAAAGATTCGAATTTCGATCTCGTAGGTTATTCAGATGCAGACTATGCAGCTTGCACTATTGACAGAAAAAACACTAGTGAGACTTGTCATTTCCTTGGGAATAGACTAGTTGCTTGGGCCAGCAAGAAGCAAGCCTCAGTTTCAGTGTCAACCATAGAGGCTGAATATATTGATGCTGAAAGTTGTTGCTGTCAAATCCTTTAGATGAAGCAACAGTTGGTGGACTATGGAATTAATTAATTAAATTGCCCAATCATGTGCGACAACACATCAACAATTTCAGTCTCCAACAACCCTATCATGCACTCAAAGACCAATCATATTGATATTAAGTATCATTTCCTCAAAGATTGTGGAAAAGGGGAATATCCATCTAGAGTATGTGGGGACAAACAACCGATTACCGATATCCTCATCATAGCTCTGGACTCCAAGAGGTTTTCATTCCTCAGAGGATAAATGGGTATGCTTGAACTTAAATAAGTCTATACTGTTTATTCACTAACTTGTGTGTTATGTATGTGAATTTTAGGTTGAAAATCCTGATTGAGGTTTCAAACCTCATCCCTGTTGAAACCGCGTGTATACAAACTGCATGCAGTCAACCTTGCAGCCAACCGCCAATTCCAAACCGCTTGCTGCAACCTGACCGCATGGATCTAAACCGCGTTTTAACTTAGAGTAATTTCTGTTTATTTTATTTCTATCCTTATTAAAAAAAAATTGTTCAAATTCTTTTATTTATTTTTTAGTCCTTATTTTGGCATAAGGGTATTTTTGCAAGTGTTTTCCCACATTTTTCAAAATTTAAATGCATTTCATTTCTCCTCCACAAACACCTCCCGTGAACGTCCCACTGGGGCTTCACATCCGTATCCTTCATTGACACTCCAAAGAGACTTGTGCGTCAACTCCCAAGGACTCAGAAAATCTGATCTCCTCAAGGACCATCCCTATACACTTTCCATCGTTCGGAGTTTGATTCTCGATATCAGGTGATTTTCTCCTCTTGATTAATTGAAATATTGGTTCATATCAAGATTAGTGTTTGAATAACCCGAACACAATAAAGGGTTTTAAACAGCTTTGTGATCATCGCGAATAAGACAAGTTTTCAAGTGTTTCGGCAAGTCTTCTTCTCTACATTTTTAGGGATATAGAGCTAAACACTGTATTTCTGTCAAGCAGGGGCTTTCATACACTTTTCCACACCTTGCAATGCTTATACTCTCCCAAAACAGTCAAACCCAAAGGCCAGTGTTTCACAGAAACAAGGATTCATTCCATTTTTAAAAGATGTGCCCCTGCACGTAAACATTTCTGAGTCTTGTCCTTCGACTGATTGACTGAAGTTTGAGAACAATCTCCTCCTCGGTTACATGATGTGTTGATTGTAATGAGGCTACATGTCAAACTGGGGCTTGGCCAAAGAAGAAGAATGATGTGTGCATTTGTGCAGTTCCCGGGACTGGCTTTATAATCTTGATCCTTGGGAATGGATTTGTTACTTAAGGCCTACTTCATGTTGGGGCTGCTGAATTTCTTACCCTAGGCAAAAGGGAGGGGTCTGTAGGCAATGTGGAAGCCTGGTTTGGAAGATCTGTCAGCATGACTTGTTGTGTCACGCGACATAACGTGAACATGCTGTCCTGAGTCGTGCGACACCATGGGTCCAACACCAGACATCAAGCCTGCACCGATACGTACTGTGAGACACGCCCAACTTGTTCAAAGACTGCAATCAACCATCACCCTGTAAATAACTCGGGAGAGGTTTAATTCATCCATACACACCATACACATGCAAAACACCATTCCATATACAATCCAAACCATACAAACCATTCACATCAATACCATAACCATCCAAAAACCATTCATTCTCTTTCTTCCAAAAAGTGGACTCGTGCAGACGACAAAGATAACATAAGCTAATAATAATGTAATAAGTCTAGAAGTGCAAAACAAATAAGTTTTTACAAAAAGAAAGAAGAGTGTTTGTCTGTTTCCTTCAAAGGAGTACAATAATCAAGAGAGGCTGCAATTTAATCAAAAAAGGCTACTCCGAGCCATCATCCTTCGAAGAGTCATCACCGCCATCATCAGAATCATCATCGTCATCATCAGCACCCTCGCTATCCTCCCCATCTGCATCATCCTCCTCAGCCTGTGCAGGATCCGGATCAACAACAGGGCCTCGGTAAATCACAGGATCATCACGGAAAAGCTCGTGAACAAAAGGGATGGCCATAGTCTCAATCTCATGGGGATCGCCAGAGACATCATCACTCTCATACTTAGAACTAGGAGGACTGGGAGGACGGCGAGAGGCATTCTTGGTCCTGGGCCTATGCTGATCATCCGCAGCCGTATCAGTCCGAGCCCTCTTCCTATCGGGCAAGCTGGGCGTAGAATCATCATCTGAGCTCCGAGCCAAGCACCGCTCCCTCCAGTAACGGGCGCTCCTCTCCAACTGCTCGATCATAGCCATGGACCCAGTGTAGTATCGAGCAAAACTCCAGTAAATATCAGCCGAGACCTGGTACAATCAAGCAAAAGAGAAATCAGGGAGCTAGTCATGACAAAAGGCAAAAAATATAAGCAGTACAAGCAGTCTCAAGCAAGGAAGATAGTACTTACAGATCGGGTGCCCTCCGGAAGCTGAAAATAAGGATAAATCTGGCTAGTATCAAGAGGAGCCCGTCTCAAGTGGTCCCCATCCTGGAAATCAACAAACGGAGGAGGCAAGGGTGCGTCCGCCACAAATCCAATAGAAGGGCCTGCACCTTGAGCATCACTCCTCGGTCCCACCTGCGGTGATCTCAATCTCGTCGCCACATAAACTCTGTAATCTCCCTCAGCAGTATGGTTGAATGCAGCCTCCCCCTGGATCAAAGCAACATGATCGTCTAGTTTCTGAGGAAACCACATATCCACTGGAGGATCAACAGAGACCCTAGTAATACTGTTGGGACCGTGCTGTTTACGGACTCTCTCTCCCAAGTACAGGGCATCCCCAAACAGGCCTACCAAAAGCTTACGGAACTCGGTAAAATGCATAGCATGTCCTAAATCGAGCTCATCATATTGACCGGCCCAGGGGAACAGATTTAGACTCTCGGGAGTCCCTCACAAGCAAATCATAGTATCTAAGTAAGAGGCTGTCACCCGTCCTCTGGTATCCGCAGTCCGGACCTTCTGCCGCGCGTCCTTCACCCAGCGCCTCAGGGCAGGAAACAAAGTGGCCGGGTACGCATCCTGGATCCGCCAGGCATAACAGCCAAAAACCTCATAGGCCCAAGCATGAAAAAGAAAGATAAAAGCAAATTAGATGACAGTAATAAATGACATAAAGAAAGAATATCCAAAGAGATGAAGTCAGAAATACCTCAAAAGCCAAGTGACAGCAGTTGAAGGACTTCGCCTCCCCCTGCTGACATCGTCCAAGGTCAGGTACATCTCAGCAAGTCCTGCCTCTCCCCAAGATAAGGTCCCCACAGTGTCCCAATCCCTCAGAAGCTCCAATAGTGAAACCAGAGCAGAAGATGTGCTTTTGATGAACAACATATCAGAAAAACATACCCACACAAATGCTCTAGCCAACCTCTTGGCCCTCAGCCGGCCCTCCTCAGTATCAGCCAAGTCAACCGGATAGTCTCTACTCTGTACAGAGACATGGCTATGGAGCTCACCCAGCTCGTATCCGTTCCCCTTCTTATCCTGGGGAATAAAGCTGATCAAATCCATGAAATATGCATCAGTGGGGGGCTGAGGGTCATCTACAGGTGCAGGCTCCTCCAAGTAAAGAGGCTCAACAGTAAATGGAAGGCCTATGATAACGGCGAAATCATACGGCGTAACCGTCGCCTCTCCCCAGGAAAAGTGAAAGGAGTGGGTAGTCTCCCACCAGAACTCCTTGAACGCCTTCACCAACTCAATGCTTCGTTGCGTATCCCCAACGGCCTTAGCCATCTCAAAGAATCGACCAAGCTCGGCAGCATACACCATGCCCTTCGGCGATTGTACCAGCTCCTGACTACTAGGCAAGAGGTCCCACAGCCTGCCAATGACCTCCGACGAGCCCCGGGCGCGCAACTCCTGCAGGTAAACACAGCTCAGGTATGAATATCTCAAGAAACATGTTAATCAATGTTCCTAATTGTCTCATTTATATAATGACAGCAATTTTGTACTTTGAATGTGTTTCCCCTTTTTCTAAGCAAAATTAGGGTTAAATCATTTAACATGCATCCGTAACTTTTCCTAGTTCATATTCATGCAACAAACTCATGATTTCGCAGATAAAGTTCAAACTTTTTGACATAAAATCTGATTTCCAAAGCAATGAAAAGCATAGGTTACAGAAAATATCGTGTCATTCTTCTCGGGCGCGGAAGTATGCTCCTTGATCTGTGGGTAAAACTCCCCCCTCACGGCCAAAGGGATGAAGGGTCGCTGATTACGTAAAACCCCCTTCCTGCGAGCAGCCATCTCAGCCTGTTGCGGTCCCTTCTTCGTGGGACGTGCTCGAGGAGGCATTTTTGCAAGCAAAATCGAATCAAGCCTTGGATGCCCTTGATTTTCCAATCAATCTGTGCATGACCCTGGTGCTTTCTCCCCAAAGCCGTTCGTCTCCCTCTAGGTGGTAACTGTGGTTTAATGATTGACACTTTAATCCCTGTAGTGCTTGGAGTGTTGTTTTCCCCGCAGGTTCAACAATCAACTGAGCATTACCAAATCTCAGGGATTGCCCCTCAAAGCAAAACCGAGACAAAGATTCCAATCTATCAGTCTCCCCAGCAATGTGCATCAAGATCATTGGCCCCGCCACCAAAGCATCAGCAAAAATCTGTTCCCTAGCAAACAGAATCCACATAACATCGAGCAAAGTTCATGATTCCTAAGTCAACCAACCGTCAACAAAGACCGTCCCTCACCCGGTAAACCAACAATTCATCAATAGTGGTAGCATCAGCCCCTCCGGCAGCCACAATCGTCAGCAACAGTAGCATCAGTCCCTCCGACAACTGCAACCTTCCACAATCATCAGCCGTAGCATCAGTCCCTCCGGCAGCTACAGGTAAGCACAGCACAGGTATGAAACCATATCCCATCCAAATTGTCAAACCATCATGTCTGGTATTCTCGAAAAATCATTTTCTTCAGGTCATCTCACACAATCGGGTTCAAACACCTCCTAACAGTCTTCCACCGGGTTCAGACGCCTCCCAATAGTCTTCCACCGGGTTCAGACACCTTCCAACAATCTTCCACCAGGTTTAGACACCTCCCAATAGTCTTCCATCGGGTTCAGACGCCTCCCAATAGTCTTCCGTCGGGTTCAGATGCCTCCCAATAGTCTTCCGTCAGGTTCAGATGCCTCCCAACAGTCTTCCATCGAGTTCAGAAGCCTCCTATCAGTCTTCCATCGGGTTCAGACGGCTCCTAACAGTCTTCCATCGGGTTCAGACGCTTTCCAACAGTCTTCCATCGGGTTCAGATGCCTCCTAACAGTCTTCCATCGGATTCAGATGCCTCCCAATAGTCTTCCATCGAGTTCAGACGCCTCCCAACAGTCTTCCATCGGGTTTAGGCACCTCCTAATAGTCTCTTTGGGTCAGACACCTTCGAATAGTACGAACTACGGCCAGAAACGATTCCCTCCAGGGATACGTAGGAATCCTTTCTCTAAATGTCCAGCCATCCGATCTCCCAGATCATCGTCCAGCCCTCCGCCTTATCCCCAGTCGCTCATTGGGATTGGGTCTTATTTTATCGACAACCTCACTTCTTCCATAAGTGACGTTGCCGAAGAGCTCTGTAAGCACGCCAATCCAATTCGCAACCCTTCTAGATGCATTTTAATATGATAAAATTGCATTAAGGGGCATTTTGGTAAATTCCCGGTCTATTAGAGACTTAGGAACATTCCATAAGTTTCTCGCGAAGGAAGTACTTTTTAGTACTTTGCTCATGCCAAAGGACCTACAGGGAATAAATCTGTTTTGGACCTTTTGGGTATTATCCCAGAATATTCCAGAACCAGATTTGGCACCAAAAATGGTTGGTGACACTTTGTGTCACGCGACAACTCGAGGCCTTGGAAAGTGGTTACAGAATGCCGTGCGACACAATGTGACCATGATCTGCAGCTATAAATAAGACCCTCCCCCTCTCAGAAATAGATCCCTTTTCGACCTCCCAAAGTCACTCTGCCAAAATTCATTCAGAAACATACCTCTCTCCTCCTTCCACCCAAATATACAACAATTCCCTTCCAATTCAACCCCTCTCACCCAATTCACTCCTCTCCCTCACATACATCCACATACCAACTGAAGATCTAAGCTCAGAGGTTTCTCCTACACATCAATTCATGTACTGTAGTTGAATTGAAGGCCATTGCACCTGACTAGGTGTAGTGGTAGTGGATCTACAAGGGTAACAATTCCTTCCCTCTCTCTCTCGATCATAATTTGTCAATTCACATAATTCCTGCTCATCCACTTGATAATTAATCTCCATCTGCACTGATTATCAAGTGGCAATTGCCATCTCTCTGTTTAAAGTTGTTTTGCTTGATTTAATTGGTTGTTCATGATGTGATTTCATTAGATTGGTTTTTTATTGACCAAGGGAGTTTGGATCTCCCCATATCCACATCCCCTTGGTCAATCCATTGTGAATTAATTGGTTTCTGAGTTGTTTGGATGTTGTGGTTTGATTTAATTTGGTCTCTGTTGATTCTGGTTGCAATGTGTAAGATCTCAGCATATAGACAACCTGTGTCACGCGACACATCGGGCTAAGTATGTCCTGTGTCACGCGACACATTGTGTCCATAAGCAGAGATCATCCTTCAGTTGTAAGTTGGGTTATCTAGTTCAATTGTCACTCAAGGTAGAGTGTGGATCTTCGATATCCACACTCATTTGAGGTGACTGTGCTGCTTTTGATGTTCAAATCTATTCTGTAACCATACTTTGTGTTCATGGGATTGCTGTAATCTGGGTATTGTAAAATCCCTGCAAGGTGATCATTGGTGTCATGCGACATAACCTACCTCCTAGGTCCTGTGTCACGCGACACAAGTGGCCCTTTGCAGAAGGATTGGTTTCAAATGTAACATGTTCCCCTCGTTGTAATGGGATGTGGCCTCCCTAATCAATTGGTCTACAAGTTGCAATAATCTCATTCATATAATAAGATTCATGTTTTACCGCACTTGTCCATTATCATTGTTTGCACACACTTTGACTTATTTGGATGTTTAATCAGAAAGACTCGTCTACGGACGAGGCATGTTTGGTGAACTCTCGGTTCTTCCCAATACGTAACCTGACCCCCGGACCCATTTATCTTTTAAAAGGTTTTTCAAAGTGTACCTTAAAACATGGCGTGGCAACTCCTAACATTTTTCCATTGAAAACCCAAATTTCGAGCGAGCGCACATTCAAATACTCTATGCAAGAATGCCGATTCATTGGGCAGACACCCCAATCAACGTCGGAGTACGCCTCAAGGACTAAGTTTCCATCAAATGGTAAGAATATTCCTTGCTCGAAAGTCTTCTTGAGGAACCAAAAAAATGCGAAAGACAACATTCATATAGCTACAAAGAGGAGTAGAGATAAATTGACTCAGAACTTTAACTGAGTATTGGATATTGGGCTGAGTTACGGTCAAGTATAGAAGGCGGCCAATAAGTCTACGAAACTGTGAAGCGTCAATAAGTGGAGAATCATCGACATCATTGAGGCGCAAGTTTTGTTCCATGGGAAAATCACTTGGTCGTCCTCCTTGTAAACCACTTTCTTGCAAAATGTCCAAAGTGTGTTTTCGTTGACTGAGTACAACATCGCCTGACGATCGTGCAACCTCAATCCCTAAGAAATATTTGAGTGGTCCAAGGTCTTTGATTCTAAACTTGTCGTTCAAGTACGACTTGACTTTGGCAATCTTGGAAGGATCATTGCCTACTAGTAGTACATCGTCGACATAAATGAGCATTGCCACGTTTGTACCTTTGAGCTTGAAAATAAACAGAGAGTGATCCGCCCATAATTGATGAAACCCAATATCAACCAAAGCTCTCGTGAACTTGTGATACAAACTTCTGGAGACCTGATGAAGTCCATTGAGTGACTTGCGTAGTTTGCAAACCCATTGATCACCATCTTTAGCAAACCCTTGAGGTACCTTCATGTAGACATCCTCGTGTATGTCACCATGGAAGAAAACATTGTTGACATCAGGTTGGTGATTGATCCACCCTTTCTTGACTGCCACGGCCAACAAATTTTTCATAGTCACCAACTTGGCCATGGGAAATGTCTCATGGTAGTTAACATCTTTCACTCGAGTAAACCCCTTTACAACCAACCGAGCCTTGTATCTTTCCATATCTCCATCTGGCTTGTACTTTATTTTGTAGACCCATTTGGAGTCTATGACTTTCTTTCACGAAGGCAATGTTTCTAGTGTCCACGCCCCATTTTGTTCAAGAATAAGGATCTCCTTTTTCATTGCATCCCTCCAATGCGCATCTTTCACTTCCCGATAATAATATTTCGACATCACGAAGTGATGGCCACCAAGAAAGTTTTGTGATTAGGGAAAAATTATTAACAAAGTTTGCTAAGGGATATACCCCGAGGATTTTGGATTGGAAACGGGTGGCAGATCATCTTTGGAGCTAGACAGATTGACGACATAATTCTCAAGGTGCTCCTGTTGTTTCTTAGCACAGTCTTTGCATCATGGTTGTATAGCCTGACTGTGATCATTAACCTGCTCAACAGAGTGCCCAACAGACTGCTCATTAACCCGCTCATCCGACTGAACGTCACTGGAACCATTCGACTGAGAATAGGCAGTTGCCTCGGCCAAAACAACAGGCAGGATGCTGCTTGCATTGTGATCTTCGGAATTAGCATACAACAAGTAAAGTTCCTCTCCCCAATCAAAATCCCGACGCGCAACCACATCCTTCAAAGTAGGGTTTAATATTTTTGAACGGAGAAACAGTTTCAACAAATTTTACATCGAGAGAGGTGTAAATCTGTTTGGTTTGAAGATCAAACATTCTACAACCCTTTTGAGATTGCGGATACCCCCACAAAAATGCACAGACATCCCCTAACATCAAACTTATCTCCCCCTTTCCTGTTATCCTTGTCATATACTAGATAACCAAAGGTACGGAGGTGGTCATATCTAGGTTGTTTCTGGAATATGGCTTCAAATGGGGTTTTATTTTTCAAAAATTTTGAGGGTAACTACTGGAAGATTTTCTATCCATCAGTAACCTATTGATAATGTAAGTAGTCGTAAAAAAAATTCGCCCCAAAATTTCTTTGGAAATTCTGCTTCGAAACACAAAGCCTAGAAACCTAGAAAATGTACCTATGCTTGCGTTCCACCACCCCTTTTTGTTGAGGTGTATCCGTACAAGAGGTCTCAAGTAACATGACATGTGCATTATAATAATCTATCATTTTTTGTGATTGAAATTCAAGGCCATTATCACTTCGAACCCTTTTAATTTGTTTACCAAACTGAGTGTAGACTATGTTGCAAAACATAGTCAAGTACTTATGCACTTCAGACTTTTATCTCATAAGAAATACTCAAACACCCCGACTGAAATCATCGACAGTAGATAAAAATATCGCGCCCCCGAAAAATAGGGTGTTTTATATGCACCCCAAATGTCACAGTGAATTAGGTCAAAGCAAGCAATAGATTGAATATTACTTTCTCGTTAGCTTAGCTCTAAAACAAGAATCATAATGCTTGTCCTCCTTTATTTAATTACCACAAATATTACTAAAATAATCAGATTTTAAAGAAGTTGCATGACCTAGTCTTCGGTGCCAAGTACTTGAATCAACAACTGATGTCAATGCCATACCTTACTCTAGACTGGCTCCATGTAGTATATATAGACCGTTGTATCGCCTACCCATCCCAATCAGAGTACTCGAAGCTAAGTCATGCATCACACAAAAATTCGAAAAAAATATCAATGCACAATCTTTTGTAAGTTTACTAACAAAAAGTAAATTGCACGTGAAATCCGGAATGTTTAAAACATGATCGATTTTCAACCCCTTTGGTAGATTTTTACCACCCATTCCCTTGACAGGTATAGTATCTCCATTAGGTATTTTGACAGGCATTGAGTTCTCAGAATTCTGTTTTTTTTTTTTTGCAAGATTGTGGCATCACAAGTATATGCTCACTTGCATCTGAATCGATTATCCAAGATCGTATAATCCATCTTACCCTCCATATTTGCAGTCGAAAGGTCTTCCAATTGTTCAACGTTATTGTTCAACGTTATTGGACCAACTTGTTGAAGTTGGCTGCTGAAAGTCCAGGGATGGGGTTGTATGCTGTCTCGGCTAAGTAGGCAGTCTTCCTTGACCCTTTGTTCTTGTTGTGGCTATCTCCTCCTTTCTTCTTACAACTTGGGTATCCCACTATTTAATAGCAATTCTCAATTGTGTGATAGTATTTCCCAAAATAAGAACACTTTGGCTTTTCTCGCAGTCCATCCTTCTTGTCATCCTTGATCAGCTTCTGCTTCCCTTGTGCTTGGAAAGCCGCAACTTCAATGGTTGTCCTACCCGCTGTTGCGATTTGTCTTTATCTCTCATCCTCGGACAACAAGTGGTATGAACCCCTAAGGGGACCACCGGCTGCGTGCTAAATATTTGTGTCTTGACCGTCCGAAATCTTTCATCTAACCCTATCAAGAACTCATACAAACGTTACCTCTCCCTCATCTCTACCAACTTCTTGGGCACATCATAGTTGCAACCGCTGCATTGGCACCTCGGTATGGGAGAAATATAGTTAATCTCGTCCCACAAGCCCTTCAGCTTGGTGTAATAAGATAACACAAAAAGTTTCTCTTGTCGAGTAAAAGTTATGTCCCTCTTTAATTCATACGCTCTAGGTGCACTTTGGATCCCAAATAGCTCGCTGAGACCTTCCCACACTTCTTCTGCGGCCTTGGCATGTTTGACGCTGCTTCAAATATCCTTCTCCGTGGGGCTATGCAACCAACCCTGTAATATGGCATTGCAACTTCTCCACAACCCTAATTCGGCTGCACCTTCCTTTGGGCATGGGATCGTTTCGTCAATGAACCCAATTGTTCTTTGCGAAGAGGGCATTGCTCATTTCATCTAACTAATCGACATAGTTCCCATCATGTAGGAGGTCGCTCACTAACACGATGTTTGGACAATCCGAGGCAGAGATGTAATAGGGCGACATCACGTCCACCTTGGCTCCTTGCGATGCTACTTTCAACATTGTTGCCGTCATTGGTATACATGGTATTTTGATGTCAAGTATAATGAAAGAGAGAAAAAAAATATATGTGCGCAAAAGTGTTAGTTATATAACTAACTCTGATATCATGAAGAAATTAAGATCAAAACAATGAAAATAACGATGCTTTTATTCATTATCTGTAACAACAAAGAAGAGTCACATATATGCATGCCTTGTGAGCGTTCCAAATCCTATATCTTCTGAGGCTACATCTAAGGAAATTAGATGAATACAAAAATTACAAAAATATGAGAGATAAACATAACCAGGAGGATATATGTATGTGAAGATATGCATGATCAGTGTATATCCTACATTAGTAGTGACTATTTTTTATTTTATGATGAATTACATATAATCATTTTTTTATTTTATGATGAATTACATACGATCAAAAAAATTGTGAGTAAAAAATGGTTGTGATTATGAAAAGTGAGATATGATTTGCTAGTGGGGTACACAATTAAGTGTATAAGTATAAAAAGTGAGATAAAATAAATATAATAATAACAAAAAATTGTCAATTTAAAAAGGAGTAGGATTTATTGGTGGAAAACCTAAAAGAAAAAGTTTGTGCACATGCATTATTACGAGATAAAGTGAGTAATTTTCATAATCCATTTCATTCAATTTTGACTTCTATAAATGATATAGAGAGGTTATTTCTAGTGAGATTTTCACTTATTATTGGTTTTTGTGAAAATTCTTTTATTTTTTGAATAAAAAAATGAAGCATCATAATTTAAAAATAAAGTATCAATACCTATCAATGTAATAATGGTGACGTGTACATTTTCAGCTTATTAAATTAAAAAGGTCTATCTTTTACGTCCTAGAAAAGGGAAAGTGAAAGGGAAAAGGGATGGGGGAGGGTTAGATAAGCTGAATTTTGTAATGCGGCTAATCTGGACAAACAAGTCTCGTTATCACGGGACCCCTATTTTATTTTTAATTAATTATTCCATTTTTTTATAGCTTATAACTCTTGGATAAGGTCTAAGGGCGTGGGCTGACTTGGAATTGGATTTGCTCCTCTTAGAGCTTATAGCTTCTACGAAAAAAAAATATATTAATTGGTCATGCCCTTTGCCAATTAGTGAATTATTAGATCAAATCTTATAATAAGCATAAAGTAAAAAAAATAAAATTATAATATATTGAAAAATAAATTATAGCATAAAATTAAATAAGGAGAAACCGTAGGAGAAAATTTGTTTTATGATCTTCTTGAGTTGCTCGAGTCGTGTGTGGCACACTTCCCTTTCCCTCAAGACAAATTTGCTCTCTCATCGAGTTGTGCTTGAGGTTGTTTTGGACGTTTGTCTCCCAGGATAAAACGGACGGACCGGACGGTGATTGCACAATAGTACCTCCGGCGAACTGAAGTCATATGCTTGGGGTTAATTCCCCCACAGTGACGCTACAAATCTTTTAACAGTTAGGTGGTCCCATTGAATCTAGTTCTTGGGATCTCCAGTCATCTAGATTGAGTTTTCCGCTGTGTTTAACTTTTAAGAGGCTTAAGTCCCATTTCCCTCTGAATTTACAACAAACTCTCGATTTAACCATTTGGTTAACGGGTCCGTTTATCATTTGCCTTCACATAGTCAAATTAGTTGAGAGTAGTTCTCCAATGGTATTATGTCTTAGACATATATGTTTAGACTACCATTACACATATTGCTATATGTCTTTTCAATTATAAATTGACTTTAGCAATATACCGTCTTGCTAACACAAGATTTTATCCATTTGATAATTGTTAACTCAAATTTATTTAAATCCCAGCTATTCCATATTGATCCTTTCAAAATTCAAGAATATCCAACTAATGACTTGTTTAACAACTAGTCCATTAGTTTTCCTTGACTTTGAATCAACGGATCTATTGACTAGAATTTTTTCTTAGTTAACATATCGTATTTTGGATTTAATTAACAAAGAGATGTAGTCACTCTTGTTTAAATCCTCACAATCAAACCTTTGATATCCTCTTTGTACTTGTCTCAAGTCATACAATGACTTTACAAATTAGCACATTTTCTTCTAAGTTTCATTTCATGAACCGTTTCAACACTTGGATCTATTTCACTCAAAGTATCAATTATTCACTTCCATGAATTTGACATCAATACTTGGTTTCCATTGATTTTATTTTCTTTTGATTTTTATATATATTCAAATTTATTGAATCATATATAACAAACCAATATGCACAATTGTTATAAACATAACTTTTTGAAACATAATCCACATTTTAGTAAACAAATTCAATTTCTTTGATAATTGGACTTGCTACTTTGCGAAACACCCCACATTCACAAGTGTACGTAGGCCTACGTTTCCATACTTCATATGGACATCTCATTGTTTTCTTGGAGAAACCTCTCTAAAAGATAATTATTTTCCAAAGTAGACTCACCCCCACACACTGCAAGAAAGGAGGCTATTTACGGCACTCATTTACGGCGGTGGACATGCGTGCGCCGTATATATTAGTTATATACGGCGGTGGACACGCGTCCACCGTATATATTAAATATATACGGCGGTATGCACAACCGCCGTATATATATAATATATACGGCGGTCTAGGCCGCCGTAAATAAGTTATGTACGTACATTTGGCATATACGTATATGAGATCGAAGTTATATACGACGGTATATCAGAATCCGCCGTATATAGGTACTTATTATCGGCGGTGGACACGCGTCCGCCGTAAATAATACACAATATTTACGGCGGTGTACAATATCCGCCGTAAATGTTATTAAATACCGGGAAACCCAAATTTCCCTATTCAGTTTCGCGCTATCTCTCTCTGTATCTCAGCAGTCTCTCTTTCTCTCCTCAGCTAGGGCACGAATTTTCGACGCCGGTGACCAAATTAGCAGGTAAGAATTCGTGTTTACTTTTAATTTTTGGTTTTTCTTGTTCTTGGTGTGGTGGATTATTGAAATCGACCTTCTATTTCTCTCTCTCTCCTCCAGCCAGTGAAATTGAGCGTTGATTTCTTCGATCAACAACAATCAGGTATACATTTCTTTCCCCTTTTCTAATTTACTTTTAATTTCTGGGTTTTTTTGTTCTTGGTGTTGTGAGTTGTTGTTCTTTATTCTTGTTGTTGTTGGTATTCTTTATTCTTGTTATTGTTGTTCTTTGTTGTTGTTGTTGGTATTCTTTAAATCGCACATGTTTTCAGATTTGAGAATAAATTTTATATGTATTCTCGTGCTGGTAGTATGTGCATAAGATCTTTGTTTCTGAAAATTTACTACGAATGCCATTTCCAGATGTTGATAGTTGACTCGTCTTCTGTTTTGGCTTTGTTTTTGTTTTACGGTCACCTTTTGAGCAACCTTGAGTTGTCCGTCCTGCTTTGCCAATGTTATTTCTAGCTGATGCATCTTTATCCCTCTCTCTGGGGTTACCCAAATGTGGTGTAGCTCATAAACTGCCAACAACATCATCTAGCAATATTTCCTTAATCCTCCCTCTGTTTGATATCGGTCCATTTATTGCAAAAGCCATGTCTGATAGATGATTATAAGTTCCAAATGTGTTTGATGAAGCACCATTTGCACAACTCGGAAAAGTGCCTGCACCAATATATCCACAAAGTTGGAAAACACGTGCTCAAAGGTATCAAGTAATGGAAACTCGGTAGATCAGGCGCAAGAGTTAAGAGTAAAAGAATGGGCATCCATTCCTCTCCTAAGATAGTACCCTTCGTAGATTTGCCTAATTGTAGCAAGAATTTGGGGCTCACATTATTTTAAATATAATAACACTTTTCTTATATTACCATCGCTCTCCTAAGATAGTACCCTTCGTAGACCCTACACAAAAAAGAATGTTGCGCACTTCAACCTAGTTCCTAAAAATAGTGTCGCATGTGCATCAATTCTTTTGCACATCAACCTAGTTCCTTAAATTAGCTTCTCAATTGGGGGGGGGCTTGTGAGAGAGAATGAATGAATGTTGTCATGGGGTTATACTATATCATGGGCCCAAGTTCGACTAATAGGCTAGGCTCCAACAATGTATATTATCTATATTGAGCCAAAAGTTGTACATATTTAGACTATGTTTGTTTATGAGTTTATTTTTATTCTAAAATTTGTGTCTCTCGGTCTTATATATAGGTTGTATTTTAACCTTAAAAATATCAAGTCAAGTCATATATGGACAAAAGTTGGATTGATTTGGATAATCGAATTTCAAATGAGTATATGTCTGGGATTGACAACTTTCTCGATTTTGCATTCTCAAAAAAGTCTGTTGGTGTTAAAGAAATATATTGTCCTTGTAAAAAATGCGCAAATCGTTACCAAAAAGACCGTGCAACCGTGAAATCACATTGTATTGAAGTAGGATTTCAAAAAGATTACAAGAATTGGATTAGGCACGGGGAAGAGTACATTTCGGCGTATAAGAATGATAATAATGATAGGACAACTGAAGATGGCATTGAAATTGAATTGGGCGTGCAAGATTGTAAGAGGCGAATGGTACATGAAGGGATGGCATGCCGGATAGTAACCAGCCAGGAATTGAAGAAATCGTACAATCAGATGCATCCACCGCAAAGTTTCTTAGACTTTTGAGAGATGCTGATCAAGCCTTGTGGGAAGGGTGTGATAAGTTTACAGTACTCTCATTTATTGTAGAACTTATGCACTGGAAGGCTAATTATCAAGTGGCCGATAAGGGATTTACTTCTTTATTAAAAAATTTGATTAGGGCATTGCCTCAGTCAGCGAAAGTGCCAAGTTCCTATCGTGAGGCGTACAAGATGACTGCAGATTTGGGTTTCGGTTATAAAACGTGGGACGCGTGCATTAATCATTGTATGTTGTTTCGAAATGAAACTGAAAAACTTACTAAATGTGAAATTTGTGGAGCCTCTAGATATAAGCAACAAGAAGAAGGGGGTAGCGGTGAAGGTGCGGAAACAAGTGGCAAGAATAAACTTCCCAAGCAGGTAGCGATGAAGAAAGTATGGTATTTTCCCTTAAAGCCAAGGTTGCAAAGGTTGTATTGGTCATCTAAGACCGCGACACTCATGAGATGGCATGCCGAGAAAAGAATAGACGATGGTGTCTTTGAGGCATCTGCAGACTCTCGTGCGTGGAAGGGATTCGATGAACGTTATCCATTATTTTCAAGTGAAATTCGGAATGTTAGATTGGGATTAACATCTGACGGATTTAATCCTTTCAGAACAATGACTATATCTCACAGTACTTGACCGGTTGTGCTTATGCCATACAATCTTCCACCTTGATTATGCATGAAACAGCCATATTTCTTCTTGTCGGTGCTTACTCAAGGCCCAAAAGGGCCGGGCAACAAGATAGATGTGTATCTCCAACCGTTAATTGATGAGTTGAAGGAATTGTGGGAAGATGGTATATCAACTTATGATGCATCAGGGAACGAGTTGTTTACTTTACGAGCTTCACTATTATGGACAATAAATGACTTTCCTACATATGCAATGTTGTCTGAATGGAGCACTAAAGGTGAATATGCTTGCCCTTGTTGCAATGTGAGACCTCAAGCACGATGGTTGGATCATGGTGGCAAGTATTGTTATATTGGTCATCGACGCTTCTTACCTAGAAGTCATGCTTTTCGTAAGGATAAAAGCTCTTTTGATGGTACTCATGAAGTGAGAGATAAGCCCAAGTTATTGTTTGGAACAAAATTGCTTAAACAAGTTGAAAATATGGAAACAGAGTATAAAATAGAAGATGTTATTAAAAAGAGGAAAAGAGAAGAGGGTGAGAAGCAACAAGCCAAGTTGGAGAAAAGAAAGGTTCCTAAGTTGTGTCACAATTGAAAAAAGAGGAGTATCTTCTTTGAGTTGCCATATTGGGCAAATAATCATGTTCGTCATAATCTTGATGTTATGCACATTGAAATAAATGTGTGTGATAATGTGCTACATACTCTGTTAGGTACTGCGGGGAAGTCAAAAGATAATGATAAAGCAAGAAAAGACCTACTATCAATGACAAACCTCCGGCTCTCATCAGTGATGTTATTATTTATGTTTCATGTTTCAATCAAACTTGTTATTTTGTATGGTTGAATATTAATATTGTTAATTGTAATATGTATTTGTTTAGATCTTATTTGCTTACTATTACTAAGACAATGTTATTACTTATGTTTCATATTTCAATCAAACTTGTTATTTTGTATGGTTGAATTGAATATTAATATTGTTAATTGTAATATGTATTTGTTCTGCTTCTTTTGATCAAACTCTTATTTCCTACAGGATCTTGTTGCAGCAGCTCTCTCAAGTTACTTTCCACCTCTGTCATCTGCTTCTCTAGGTACTCCTTTGAATCTTTATAAAGTTCGTCACTGTGTTTTTGTTGAATTTATTTGGTCTACAGAACAGAAGAGAAAAAAGTGTTGGATTTTTTAGGCTTCGAATTTGTCTGTTTGTTCGATTTAATATAGAGGTACTAGATGATCTTATTATTTTAAATGTAACTAATTAACGAGATAGCCGACCCCAAATTATTTTGGGACTAAGGCGTTGTTGTTGTTGTAGCTAATTAATGAGTCATTGTGTTTTTTTGTCTAAATGTTGTGTGATACTCCCTCCGTCCCGGAATATTAGTCCCACTTTTTATGATTGTTAACTTGCGTTAACTTTGTCTTTCAAAGATAAAAAACTTGAGTCAACTTTGAATTTTTATATGTGAATTTAGTATGAATTTGTGTCTATGTACTGAGCAATATTTTTGTGAAAACTGACGCTTAAAAATGAACTTAATGAAGAAGTTATCTTGGTTTCAATATTCTTTACTTTGTTGGTACTTTTTGCTACCCAACAGCCAGTCTTACATTAGCTTTGTGATTTTGGGATCTTTCTTTTGCTTATGCTCTAAGCAAGAAGTGAATTTGAGCAACTGAAATGGGAGTTGGGGACCCTTTTGTATTTGTGTTTTTCATGCTGCTATAGCATTTTGCTTGCGAGTTGCACTGAGAATCAGAAACTGCCAGGCAAATGGGACGAAGTAGAGTGTATTTTGAGTGTTGTTGTTGCTGTTTATAGGTCTTATATAAGATATATAAGACCAATATATGGTCTTATATAAGATACATAAGACCTATAAATATTATAGGTCTTATACCTATATTATAAGACTGTTTTTTTGGGGTCCTTTACTTGGTTTATCCAATTTTTGTGCTAGAATTGAATTGTCATATGACAGATATGCCGCCAAGGAAAAATTTAATAACAGGTAAGGGCTCGAACCATAAAGGAAGAGGGTTGGCAAAAGCTACCAGAAAATGGGGTAGAGAGATATTGAATATAATATGGAATGAATATGGTCAACCAGTTGGTGGGGACCACGCAAAACTAGCTACTCAGCTAGGACATTTTATTAGAAATGGGGAACATTTCCCATTAACTAAAGAGTAGCCTCAAATGGACCGTGCGTGCATAGATTCCGTATGGAATGACGTTCTGGTAAGTTGTAATCCATATTTCTTACATAAATCTCTAGTACGTAGTCAAAAGTCTTATGATTCTCTAACAACTATTTTTTTTCTTTGTTGAATTGTGTATATAGGATAATACAAATGCGCCTCCGAAGTATTACCTAGTTATGAATATTGCTCTCAATAAATAGTGGCGTGACTGGAAATACCAGGTGAGACAAGCATATAATAAGTATTACTCAGTTATGAATATTACTCAGTTATGACTTTGTTATGAATATTACTCAGTTATGACTTTGTAATATGAAAATGTCAGGTGAAACAAATGTATAAGATGTATAATTCCGACCGGGACGCATTGGCCAACCCACCCCATGCGTGCGTTGCGGGTCAATGGGCTGAACTTGTTGCGATGTGGGGTACGGATAAGGCTCGGGTATATTTCAAATTAATCTCAATCTATTATCATGAATGTCTTATATAAGTAGTCAAATTAATACTAATATTATCTTTTTTTTCCAGGAATTATCACAAACAAATAAAGCGAATCGAGAAAAGCAAGCGTGCCTGAACCGGACCGGAACAAAGTCCCATCCCAAAGTCATAAAAGAGGTTTGTCATCGTTCAATTTAGTTCTCAGTTGTCAATTAATGTTTCTTTTTTTATCGTATATAAATATATGTTTTTTGGTCAAATGATTCTATTATAAATTGTAGAGAGTAGACGAGGGTTTACCAACTGATCGCGTAAGCTTGTTCATAGCTACGCGCATGGGCAAAACACCTGCAGATCGAGAAACCTCTAGTATGATTGTAAGTTAAAGTTTCAACCTTTTCTGTTTCAGTTTTGTTATTCTATAGAATACTTTTTTCATTTCTAACTTCATTTTCATAATATTAATTAAAGTTAAAACATTTATATTGAACATGTTGTTTTTGTTACAGACTACGTTTAATGATGCAATTGAAGAGCTGCCAGAGGAGCAAAAAAACTCTCCCAGGGCGCGAGAAAAGATTTTTACAGATTTGATGGGCACTGATGACCACGGGAGAGTGCGTTGTATGGGAGGTGGTGTTAACAAAACTAAGGTGTTTGGTAAAGCCTCAACTGCTCAGACAGCTGTATTGGAGGCGGTGTCATCCGTCAGAGCAGATCTTGAAAGGCAACTTGAGGAGCAACGCCAAATGTTTCAACAACAAATAGAAGATTTAAACCGCCATATGAAACAACGTGGAAAAGGTAGTAATGAATAGGTGGTTTGTGGATTTTAAACATTGATTGAGTTTTGGATACATTAAACTATCTTGTTTGTACATGTTAATGGTTATTATGTTTGGATACATTCAACATTGATTTTGTGTTAATGGTGTTATTATGTGGATTGTAAACATTGATTTTGTGTTAATGGTTATTATGTGGATTGTAAACATTGATTGCGGGTGTATTTTTGGTTATATACAGGTTGCATTTGTGTGTGGACAGGTTGAATTTGGTTTTTGCGAGTGTATTTTTGGGGGAAGTGAGTTATATAGGGCTGGATGGAAAAAAATAGGCTTATTTACGGCGGAATCCTTAATCCGCCGTAAATAATGACCTAGACGACTCGTGCACAAAGGGGGGACGAGGGGACCTGGGAGGGGTGCAAATGGGACGATTCGTGCCAAGGTGGACGACTCGTCTCTAACAAGTCATTTACGGCGGAAATTGCATCTGCCGTATAAAAGCGACATAGACGACTCGTCCACAAAGGAGGGACGAGGGAATCTGGTGGGGGTGCAATTGGGACGACTCGTGACATATTGGACGACTCGTCTCATATTTACGGCGGTTATATTACCAACCGCCGTATAAAGCTTCCTCAAATACACCATTCGTATACATACGGTATATGAATTTAGCTTATATACGGCGGTCCATAAAGCCGCCGTATTTGGACTCATTTTATATACGGCGGTGGTATTTCTGCCGTATATAGTATTTACGACGGGATGCCCGCCGTATATAGTATTTACGGCGATGTTTTATACGATGGACTATATACGGCGGATATCCCGCCGTAAATACTATACACGGCGGGGCGCGTTTTATTTACGGCGGATTTTAACCGCCGTAAATAGTCCTTTTTCTTGTAGTGACATTTTCGGAGTAGTCCCAAAATTAGCAATAATGTCAATTTTCATTATTAACACCATTTGATCATGGTGTACATTGTGGACACTTTGTTTCATTGCTCATGTACACTAAACCCATCGGGTTGTTCTATGTAAATTTCTCTTCTAAATCGACATTTAGAAAGGTTATTTACATCCATTTGATGTATTTCAAATTCTGCTATGCAGCAGTTGCAAATACACATCTTTATTCTCGTGATGAGAGAATAAGTATAAAAGTAATCAAGGTCTTCATTTTTCTTGTAATCCTTAATTACAAGTCTAGCCTTGTACTCATTGATTATTCTTCCATCGGTCTTCATTTCCTTTTTGAAAATTCACTTATATGCTAGTGATTTACTACTTGGTTGTAAATTCACTAGTTTTCAAGTGTGATTTTCCAAGATGGAATCAATCTCACTTTTTTTAATGGCCTCTTTTCACAAAGATTTTTTCAAAGAGCTCAATGTCTTTATAACTTTGTGATTCACTTTCTAGCAAGGAGGTTAGAAAATCCGGGTCATATAATTTTCGTATCCTACCTCTTTTGCTATGTCGAGGTCATGCCTCTTCTTTATCATTCTTCATGATAAGTTTTTTCATCTTCTATTGAATCATGAATCCGTTTAAATGAGTTTTTCTCATCTCTTAATTTATACGGAAACATATTTTTAAAGAAAGAAGCGCTTCATGATTCCATTATAGTATTCTTGTATATACATTGAATCTTGGATTTATAAACAAGAATTTTATAATCACAACTATTGTAAGCATATTCAACACATATGCAATCAATAGTATTTTACACAAACTACACATAGTTGTGTTTTATCACTACCTCTTTATTAAGTTGATTTCCAACTTTTCCTTTAAAGAGATAAGATTCTACATTTTGCTTTTTAGTATGCAACGTTAAAGGTAAAACTTACATTTTACCATCATCTATGTGAATAATATTCGCATCTCAAGGATCAATATGACTTGATTATAGCTTCAAGCATATATTTGATAAGTCTTGTTTTGTATCTATTTTAACCATATAACGAGACTCAATCTCATATTGATCACTTGAACACCCTTCCGTTTCATTCATTCAAACATCATGACTTACATTCTTTATGACATCACAATTGCCACTCAAGACATACGGTATATGCTTGATTTTTTCAAACAAGTTTGACTTTTTAAACACGTTTGACTTTTCAAACAATTTTGACATTTCAAAAAAGTTTGACTAACTTTGTCTTTGTATTAAGCATTTCGGCATGCTTCATCACATTTGCTTTCGCCACAAGAAATGTTATACAACTTTTTCTCCAAAGTTCTATTCTCTTTTCCAACACAAAGACGAATAGCACACACCTCAACATTCATTTCCAACGAACTATTCAATTTTTCCCATTATAATTCTTGTGAACCATAAGTAAGTTAAAGATTACATCTTTCAACTTTCAATTTCTCAATTTAATTCCTACGAACTTTTCGATTTTTCTCACTATGTTCTCATGAACCATAAGAGATATATCACCCATTGTATAAACACTAGAAGTGGCATCGCCACAAATATTTTACACAATCATTGCAACATCCTTGATGTTCATCCATTTGTTCATTATATGTTCAAAAAATATTTTTTTTCCTTTCATAAACTGTTCTGATCCTAAAATTATATCATCATCTCCACATAAGAGATTTCAATCTTCACCGTCCAGATTGTTCTTCTATGAGTTTAGAACTTGGTCACCAAATTTGAGCTCGATCAAACGGTTAACGAATCGAATATTGCAATTTTACCACAACTAGTCATTGCAAAAACATGCTGGAATTTTCTTCCATCCTCCTCTTCCATCGTTTTATATCTTTTCTCCCGTGGCCGCCGCTCCACCGGATTCTCAAATATGTAGTCCTTTCTCAAATAGGGATTTTGTCTTAATATTGTTAGACCAAATCTTATAATGAGCACAAAGTAAGAAAAGAATTACAATATATTGAAAAATAAATTACAACATAAAATTAAACGAGGAGAAACCGTAGGAGAAAATTTGTTTTATGATCTTCTTGATGTTTCCCGAGTCGTGTGTGACACACTCTCCTTAAGACAAATTCGCCCCCTCACCGAGTTGTGCTTGAGGTTGTTTTGGACGTTCGTCTCCTAGGATAAAACGAACGGACCGGACGGTGGTTGCACAATAGTACCTCCGGCGAACTGAAGTCATATGCTTGGACAATATCACCAAGGATGCAATGCAGGAGGCCAAAGAAAAAGAATACTCAATATGCTGCTGAAATGGAGTTTTGAGATTATGGAAATCAGTGTTGTTGTTCTTCCCTTTTTATAGTTACCAAGGAAATCAAAACTGCTAGAAAATTAAAACCCTTTTTTATTTTCTTAGTCACTGCATTTATTGCGGCAGTTACACAGTCGATTGAAATCATCAGAAACGTTTCTGGCACGCAGCTGCTGGTGCTCGCATGTTGCTAATGCCCACACGCTGCTGGTGCCCAGATGCTGCTGGTGCCCAGGCGCTGCTGGTACCCACGCTGCTGGTGTCCAGGTGCTGCTGGTGTCCAGTTATAATGGGTCAAGTTAAAATAGTGTAAAAAGTGGGCTAGCTCGAGTAGGCCACTTTGGAGCTACATTGCCTCTATGCTCCACAATCTTATTCCCTACAAAAGTGTAGGAGTATATAAACTAATACTCCCTCCGTCCCACCCGAAATGAATCTTTTGATCAATATAAGTTAACTTTGACCCAAACATAAATGTAAATCTAATCATCTTATTGAAATTCTAAAAATTGTTATTCATAAACCATTTAATGATTTATCAATAACAATTTTTAGAATTTCAATAAGATGATTAGATTTGCACTTATGTTTGGGTCAAAATTAACTTACAATGACCAAAAGTGCCCTTTCGGACGGGACGGAAGGAGTATCATTTTTCATTCCTTTCCAATGTGGGATAACCACATTTCCCACTTTCAACCCACTTACTTTGAGTCTTAATATCTCATTCATCCCTCAACCATTTTGGATAAATGAATATATGATTTCAACGTTCTTATGGAGTAGAACACAACCCAAAACAATCAATTTGGTCATTTAACAAACAACCCATTTAGGAAATAATATATTATTTCCTTCAAACACACATATTTTTCCAACATGAATAAAGAGAATTAATTTAATAAAAATATGATCCATCTTAAATTAAATTAATATTAATTATTGAAAAAAAGGTAAAAGATATAGTATAATCTTATCATGCATTTCGTTAATGTACTGCAAGAATTTAAAAAAAAATGGGAGGGACGGTTCCAAGTTTAGCAGACCGTGTGGAATTTATAACTGATGCGTGTTTCGACTCAAGGTATGGCAGTCGAATATCTGACTTGAATGACATACATTGTCACGACCCTAAACTTAGGCACTATTTTGGACACGTGGTGAGCACGTAGGGGTGGGATGCATTGCATCTCATGTTAGGCATTATATGATAATTGGATTGGTTACGTGTTCATTTTAATATTTTGATGAATTACGTGATTTTAGATGTTAATAAATTAATTTCAATTATATAATGTCTAATAAATAGAAATTAATGTGGTGAAGTTATAATAATTGAAATTTTAAATGAAAGTTAAAAAAATTTGTTGAGGAGCTTGGATGTAAATATAACTTTAAGGTAGTGGATTGTAGGAATTGAAACTTGGAGGAGCTAGAGTGTAAAATTCCTTATATAAATATCCTCCTTCTCCCAGAAGCATCTATCAGATCTTCTTCTTTCTTCTCTCAGTCCTACGTTCTTTCAACCTAGGGTTACCTTCTTAAATTCCCTAAAAATCAACTGTCAATCCGTTCTTCATTTTGACTTCAAATAATCGCTCAGGGAATCGAGTGGAACATTTATAGCCGATTAGAAGTTTTATTATTTTCGGAATATATTGGTAAGTTATTATGATTCTTTTCAATAATTGTTCATACCAAGTTAAATGATGATATTATGTGTTATAAATGAGTTTTGTAAAGTTTGAATCATTTACTTGGCCTTTGGAATTAATGAGAAAATGGTTTGAAAGAAGAACAATGCGGTTCCTTGGCATGAGAGTTTAGTGGAAGTGGTATAGTTGTTATGGGATGTTATTTGGCCTTGGGAAAACATTGGTAAGTGAGTTGGAGTTAGTATATTGCTATTAAAGTAGCTGGAAATGAGTAATGTGTGTGTTTCTTCTTGCCTTGGCTGATGTTGTTCAGCATCAGTATCAAAATCGGGGGAAGGGCACGACTCGTACCCTGGAGCACGAGTCATTCCACCTTTGGTTCAGTCGTGATCCCTAGTCGTGACACTTAAAGCACTCGTGCGGAAGTGGGGCACGAGTCGTGCCCTGGCGAACGAGTCGTGCCCAGGACTGTTTCATGGTAGCAAGTTTTCAAGCATTTTAACCTAAGCAACCTAGTACAGATTTAATCCTTCTTTAACTACAACTCTAGTACAACATTAGTACTTTATAATGGAGTCTTAAATGGCCCAAAATGATAAAGGTAAGGTCTTTAAATAATGTCCTGAAAATGATTGGAAGGCGTTGTAAATACTTAACCAAAGTTGATAAAAACTTGGTAAATGAAAATGGAACCTTTATAGAAGGTGTTCAATATTACATCATGGATATGTAGGGCTTAGTTGATATATGTTGTGCCCCTATTTGAGTACATATTCATGGTTATTGGTTCATATAGTGCGTGAAATATATGTTGCACTACTTCATTTGGTTTGAACGTGAGTATCAATACCATGTTGTTGGATTGTTGTTATTTAATAGTGTTTAAAAATATGTTGCACTATTGTGATGATTTAACATGAGTAATAGTACCATGTTATGTATTGATATCCCAAGGTGTGGATTTATTTTCAAGTATCTATTATGTGCTTGAATGTGTTTATATCAGCTGATCATCGGGGGTATAATGAAATACGATCACTTATGAGGAATTGTTCCATTAAGGTGCTCATATTACATACCTGTGACCGCTACCCCTCTGTGGCCATAGACTAGGGTTGCAACTTCTGTATCGAGCCAAAATCCTTACAGATTGCTGGTATTTTATGTGTTTCCATGAAAAATGGGTCTTATAAGATGTGAATATGCATAAGCAGTTTACAAATGAGTGGAGTTTACTCCCGCCGTTGTACGACTTTTTATTCAGACGGGAAAGGTAAAATGAGGTAACGTAATGTGTTTACCGCTTTACCAATGTGATTATGAGCAATCTATTTATGTGTTGCATATTATATGGCATATTGTTGCATCCATAATAGCTTATTGAGATTTATTTTCACCCCTTATCCCTTTACTGTTTTAGATCCCGCTGAGATAGGAGGACCCGACCGGTGAGGCCGAAAAGGAGTTTGGATCGCGTACTTTTGGGTTGTCAGGGTATGTTATGGTTTGGGAGTTGGGAGTAGGTGGTGGTTTTTATTCTTTTGGGGAGATTGTATATAAAACTTTTATAAACATGTTTTCAGGGTGTTGTATTGTAATTAAACAGGGGAGTTGATTATTTTTCAAAGTTGGCTTTTGTAAGCCTTTACATTTGTAGTGTTGTATCTAAAACAGTTTATGGTTTTTTAAACTTGGTTATATACTACCTCCAGGTGGAGAGATTATGTTGATTTGTTAAAATCTACGTTTTACTTTTAAAGTTAACCAATTTTTTTTTAAATGGAGGTGGTTTGGGGACCCTCCAGCTTGGGGCATGAGTCTATACGTCCCGAGTCTGGGAGGGGGCCCCACATACATTCACATGAGATAAAAGAGAAAATCATTAACTCAAGTCGAGGGGTGATCTCCGTCGATGTGGCTATGGAGTGAGAGTAAGAACATTGTATACTCCCTCCGTCTCATTACAAATCACACACTTTCTATTTTGGGCGTCCCACTACAAATCACACACTTCCTAAAGTGGCAAAGAATCTTTACTATTCCCTCCACTCATTCTCTCTCATACATTATTTTAATACTCACAACACCATTATAATTTACTATTCCCTCCACTCATTCTCTCTCCTATTTTACTTTTACACTCTCAACATTAATATCATTATTTTTTTCCTTAATCCACGCGTGTACAGTAACTGTATGAATTGTAATGGGACGGAGGGAGTATATGTAACGACCCAAACTTCGAATCCCAATTTTACGGCTCCACAAGTCTAAGTACGTCACCATTCAAACCATAAAATTTCATAAATCCTGAGTTATCCTTTATTGTCTCAATCAAAATAAAGGTAACTAAAAACCAAATCAAGCATTAAAGTCTTACAATTCATAATAACTAACTAATGAGTCTAAAATACTTCAAAGTTAAAACAATCCTTGAACTTCTTTTAATGCTTCCCGAATCAAATCAAATTCTTTCCATTTATACCTGGAAGAAAAAAAAGAATGAAAGGGTGAGCGAACAATTCTCAATAATTTCATATACAAACACCCCCGTTTACTAAGGAGGAGTTAACCTGAAGGAATATCAAAGAGTACAAAAATTCAAATAATGACCCCAAAGACTAATGAAAGTCCAAGTCCAAGTCCAAAATAATCATTTACCAAATCTCAAAATCACGTGTCTTTAAAAATTTCAAAAGTTGTACTAATCGAGTTAACATATATTTTTGTATTTCAAACGATGACAAATTGAACAAATAGACTCGAATGATTTAATTATTTACAACCGTTACATACCAGTTATAAATAACTAAACCACTCATAGATGTTAGGAATTTAAAAAGACTGATAGGCTGAACAAAACTAAATCGAGTGATCTAATATCTACAATCGTCCCCTACCAGTTGTAGATAACAAAATCACTCACATACATCAATGTCATATAAGCAGTCCACTGACATTGTCAAACCAAAATTACCATAAGGAACAAAATCCCACAAAGAGCACTAATATCCACAAAAGGGTTCAAAAGCTCACAAATAGCACAAAATGACTCCGTAGAGTCCATATACTAAAAAGTGTATCTGTAACACCCAACCACTCCTCTTGAGTGGTGAACTAAATTTTCCCGCATGGTAAATAACAAATATACCCCGCCAAAGCGAATTGTCTAACTTAGTGATCATTGATGTAACACAAAACGATATACATATCAAATTATTAAATAACACCAAATACAAATATTTACTTTTTCATATATTATTACAAGTATTGATAAAAAAACGTGAGACCTAACAAAGGATATCAATAGTTTTTAAACGACATAAATCGAGGGAGTTAAAGCAAAATACTTGTTCTAAACATTTCAAAGAACGATCATTAACAAAGAAATTATGAAAGCATAAACAATTGAACAGTTCGAGCAATAACCTACATGATCCATAATCCCTTACCTTAATTATATGACTGGCCGTTACAGTTACTCTGAAATATGAACACATCACCTGAGTTTGATTGCCAAAATATAAAAGTTGAGCAGAATATATAAATATATGCTTAAACTATTTTAAAGAGTGAACTCAAAACAATAGTATCCAAGGTTAAATCAAATACTAACTGATGCTGAAAATGGTTGCAACGGGCCCAAAGCTTGTAGTCCAAGGTGGATACTCCGGCCTTATTCTCCAATGGATCCTACACACAAAACAACTGTGAATTAGGCCGGGGGCGTCTCCGGATAACCCCTCCGACATTAGAATTAATATTTGTGATATCTAGAAGGAAAAAAGTACAAGAAGCTGAAGAAAAATGATGTGGTGTGTCTACTCGAGACTTACTTTTTCAGGTGATGTATGTTGTTTATATAGTTCCCCTCACGATGTGCCTTGCATGTGCCATTTTCTACGTGCTCCCTTCTCTTTGGGTGTGCATGGGCACTAAAAAGTTAGTGGAGACATCATTTCCTCTAACATATTCTTTATCAATTATAACTGATTTTGTGGGCCCAAGTGTCCACGTGAATAACGTATTTGGCTGCTTCTGGATTGTTGTCGTTAATCGTGATGTCGCCGGAGACATCCTTGATCTGGCGATAATCTCCTTATAATTCTTGTTATCGCTTATGTCGCCATGCGAGGTACAACCCTTGGCCTATCTCGTCATTACAAGAAGTGTGGGCCTTACTAGCCCCCATAATGAGCCTTTTGTTTCTCGCCTTGTCTTATGCTTTCCTGATATAATTTCTTCATATTACGAATTGAGCCCATCGTTTAGTACGTGGTCCATTTTATTTGTTGGGCCTTGAGTGAGTTATGCATAGAGCCGTCAATTTGGGACGATCCCATCAGGACGTCCCGTCCCGACAAACAAATGGGACAAAATTTTTTATTCCCGTTTGAAAATGGGACTATTCGGGATGTCCCGTTTGGGACGCGGGACGAACACGGGATGGGAAAAGACGTCCCGTTCCCGTTTCTTAAAAAAAATAAAGAAAAAAGAGAAAACGTCAAATTTGTTTACAACCCTAAATTAATCCCATTCTTTACTCTTTCTCTTCCGCAGCGCAGCCACATGCCTTGACGAAGGCGAATGGCGACGGGCGAGCACTCTCTCACCTCTCCCCGTCGTTCCTTCTTCTCCTCTCCTTTTTGCAATACACAACATGCCAGCCTGCTCTGCTCTGACATTTACTTCTAGAGAGAGAAAGATAAAGAGAGTATTTTGAAGAAGAAGAAAAAGAAGGTTTGATTTTTGAATGTCCCAATTGATTTTTTTTTTTCTCTCTCTCTCTCTCTTCCTATCTCTGTCCGTAAAAAAATTCAAATTCTTTGTAATTTTCACCCAATTTAATAATCTTTCCTACCGTTTTATGTCTTCTTCTTCTACATCTAGGACAAAACCCTTCTGATTTGAAATAGTTGTATCTCAGTTTGCAACCGTCATAATCACTATTTGAGCAGAAAGCTGAGAGCTTCTTGGAAACTAATTTCTGGTGGGTTTTTTTACTCAAATTATGTTTTTATTTTTTTATTTTGTTTGAATTTCTAAGATTTATTGTTTGTGGTTTGTGGGTTCTGGAATCTGAAGCTTAAAGTTGAAATCTTGATGGTAGATAATTGTTCAATCTCAAATTTGTGTCTGGGTTGTTTGTTCTACCAGTTCAGCTTCATAGAGGTTCTTTCTGGGGTTGCTCTTGTAAATTGTGGTTCTGAGAATGACTGGAATTATATTAGTCAACGCTTATCCTCCTAGTCAACGGGTCCCGCGGGATCCCGCATCCCGCAAATGGGACGGGATGGGACAGAGTATTTTAGTCCCGTCCCGTTTTGTCCCGTCCCGTCTCGTCCCGTTCCCGTCGTGGGACAACATAATTTCGTCTCGTCTCGTCCCGTATTCCCTAATTGACAGCTCTAGTTATGCAGGTCCAAACTTATCTTTTCTTACGATCAAATCAGTGGCCCCCAAGTTCGAGATTTGGATCATTCATGGTCCAATCGAGAAACTTTTTGATTGTTGATTCCGCTTCCCGCTTCCCAATTCCAGTCAGGCGAGATGAGCATTTTGGTGATGTGCCCCTTGCCATGTATCATTTTTTCCTTGGTTGAAATGGGGGTTTGTTAGGGTTGACATGCCATTTTATTGGGAATCGCGCCTCAATTATTGTCTTCAATAATGAGGGGAAATTCAATTTGTGGACATCATTTAATGTATTTTTGAAAAAACCCAAACCCTTTTCATCTCCTTCATATAAATATTGTTTTCTTCTTTTCACTTTTTACTTTCTCAATTTTCATTCAAACTTTTGTCTTCTCTTCCGGCGAACGATAGCTACTCCGGCACCCATTTCCAATGTTCCCCATAGATCTTAGCCCATTTTCGTCCATTCTTAACCCTCTTATACCCTCCATTTCCTTAGTGACCGTTTCAAGGTCCGCTCGGTGAGCTTTTTATCAGACATGCGTTTGTTCTTTGAAGTTTTCGGTGGTATTTCGGGAAAATTCTTAAATCTTCATCATCTTTTCCCCGTTTCTGCAGTTTCTCAGGTACATACTACTCCTTATCCAGGATGGGACATTCACATAGGAAATTGCTTTGGCCCTGACTACGGTCCTTGCAAGCTTGAAGGTCACTGCTGTAATGCTATGTTTAAAGTGTATACTATGTTTCTCGTCTTTACTTATTTTTTCCTTGAATTTTGTTCTCTTTCTTTTTATAACCGTTTCTCTTTCTTTTCCCACAGAATTTGGAAGTATGGATATTTCTGAGAGACGTGAAACCTTCTCAGGTGATGATGGTCGCCGAAAATGCCTTGCACATGCTAGGCAGGACAACTTATTGAAGCTTCCCACCAACCTTAAAGTGCCTATTTCCCGCCATGGGGATAATTCAGAGGTACTTGACTTAGAAAAGTCCAACGCTGCTGCAGAGAGGGTTGTTGACCTACTCGAAGGAAGAAGAAGAGATCCAAGACTCCTTTGCGAGCTTCCCCCTTAAGACTCAAAGATGAAGATGATGATGATGAAGAGGAAGAGGAAGTCAATGAAGAATAAGAGAATAATGAATCAGTTCATTATGATCCCCCAACTAATATCATTGATGAACCCACTGAACCAAGTTTGATTGATGAAGGTGGTTCTCGCCGCTCTAAGTGAGTCTGCCTTTCTGAAGCTGAAGAGACTCAAGGTTTCTCTTGTTGAAGGACTCAATTACAACCTCCTTTCAATTTCTCAATTCTGCGACAAAGGAATGCTTTGCAACTTCACGTCATCAAATTGCTTTATCAAAGATAGCATTTCCTGACTCACCCACTCACAGGGATTCGTAAGAGTAATATTTACATTGTTGATCTAGATTCTGCATGTAGTGTTACTAATCTCTATTTTGTAGCTAAAAATGTGAGCGAGAATAGTTGGCTATGGCACAAGCGGTTGAGCCACCTGAACTTCAAGTATCTAGCAAAGATTGGAAGGGAAAACCTCGTTCGTGGTTTACCCAAAGTGGCTGACCACCATCCAGAGAAATGTCATGCATGTCAACTTGTTAAGCAAACCACATCGTCTTTCACCAGCAAGACTGCGCCCTCAACTGCAAGATGCTTACAATTGCTTCACATAGATTTGTTTGGACCCGTTACCACTGCCAACATTGGAGGAAATAGATATACTTTAGTGGTGGTGGATGATTATTCAAGATATACGTGGGTTGAGATAATGATCTCCAAGGATGATTGCTATGAGATTCTCACCGCACTCTTTAGACGACTCCAAACTCAAAAGGAAGACGACATATTTAGTGTTCGATCAGATAATTGAACAGAATTCAAGAACAACGGTGTTGCTCAGTATTGTGATGACCATGTGATTGATCACAATTTTTTTCTGCTCCTGGTGTTCCGCAACAAAATGGCATTGTGGAAAGGAAGAACAGGATGTTGATTGAGGCTGGAAAGACAATGATTTTTGAAGTGAAAAGACCTATAACAAGACTCTATATGAGCTATGGAGAGGAAGAACCCCCAACATTGCATTCTTCA
The DNA here is from genome assembly GCA_022495995.1 of Adenophora triphylla var. japonica. Lineage (NCBI taxonomy): Eukaryota > Viridiplantae > Streptophyta > Magnoliopsida > Asterales > Campanulaceae > Adenophora > Adenophora triphylla. Next base: position 237,234 of record JAFEMH010002175.1, on the reverse strand, counting down.
AGATCTTTGGCTGCAAATGCTTTATCCTCTATAACAGAAGAGAAAATAGAGGTAAATTCGGAGCAAGGCAGATGAAGGTATTTTGTTGGGTATGCTAAACATTCAAAATCTTTTCGTGTTTTTAATAAAACTAGTTTAAAGATAGTTGAGTCTGTCCATGTTACTTTTGATGAAAATTCTCTCTTTGAGCCACATATGGCTCCTAATGTTGCTGATAATTTTGCTGAGCATAATGAAACAGCTAAATCCTCTAGAACTGCACCTGAACCTCAACCGCAAAATCCAGCACCCTCAACTAAAATTCCCTCAAACCGCACTTTTAAAACCGCACCTGAAGTTCCTACTCCAGATGCAACTCCTAGGGAAGAAGATGTTGTTGAAAATTCCCCCATCTAGCTTATAGAACCTCTTCATCAACTTACCTTCCATGACTTCCCTGAAGGATCTAACGATGTTCCCATTGAAGATCTTCAACAAACCTCAGTCCAACCTGACTTACCCCCAGAGGTTCGTGAAGTCAGCAATCACCCTCTCTCTAATGTAATTGGTGATCTGTTTTCCGGTGTTCAAACAAGGAGATCAAACTATGATGAGCATACTTCATTGATATCTCAAATTGAACCCAAGAAGATTGATGAAGCACTGCAAGATTATTGAAGATCTTCAGCAAACCTCAGTCCAACCAGACTTACCCCCAGAGGTTCGTGAAGTCAGCAATCACCCTCTCTCTAATGTAATTGGTGATCTGTTTTCCGGTGTTCAAACAAGGAGATCAAACTATGATGAGCATACTTCATTGATATCTCAAATTGAACCCAAGAAGATTGATGAAGCACTGCAAGATTCCAGTTAGGTCATTGCTATGCAAGAAGAACTCAACCAGTTTGAAATATGCAAGGTATGGACTTTGATGCCTAGACCTCAGGATCAAGGAGTGATAGAAACTAAGTGGGTGTTTAGGAATAAGATGGATGAGAATGTAAGCATTACTAGGAATAAAGCAAGGTTGGTTGCACAAGGATATAGGCAAGAAGAAGGAATTGATTATGATGAAACATTTGCTCCAGTTGCAAGATTGGAAGCTATCAGAATCTTCTTAGCCTACGCCTCTTTCAAGCGTTTCAAGTTTTATCAAATGGATGTGAAGAGTGCTTTCCTCAACGGTGAACTACAAGAGACCGTGTATGTTGCCCAACCACCTGGATTTGAAGACTCCAAAATTTTCAATCATGTCTACAAACTCCAGAATGCTTTGTATGGACTTAAGCAAGCTCCAAGGGCATGGTATGAGACTCTTTCTAAAATTTTACTAGAAAAAGGATTTAAACGTGGTAAAATCGATACAACTCTTTTTATTGCCAAATATAATGATCATACTTTACTTGTTCAAATATATGTCGATGATATTATTTTTTGTTCTACTAATGAGTTACTTTGTAAGCGTTTCGAAAAGCTAATGAAAAGCAAGTTTGATATGAGCATGATGGGAGAATTAACATTCTTCCTCGGGCTTCAAATCAAGCAATGCGAAGAAGGTATTTTCCTCAGCCAAGCTAAATATACCAAGGAGTTGATAAAGAAGTTTAGACTAGAAAATGCTAAAGCATATGATACTCCAATGGCCACCGGCAATAAGCTAGATAAAGATCTAAAAGGTAAGAAGGTTGATCAAACCCTATATCGAGGTACGATTGGTTCATTACTTTATTTAACTGCTAGTAGGCCAGATATCATGTTTAGTGTATGTGTATGTGCACGCTATCAAGCAGATCCTAGAGAAGCACACTTGATTGCAGTCAAGCGTATAATCCGCTATTTATCTGGAACCACTAACCTTGGACTTTGGTATTCCAAAGATTCGAACTTCGATCTCGTAGGTTATTCAGATGCAGATTATGCAGCTTGCATAATTGACAGGAAAAGCACTAGTGGGACTTGTCATTTCCTTGGGAATAGACTCGTTGCTTGGGCCAGCAAGAAGCAAGCTTCAGTTTCAGTGTCAACCACAGAGGCTGAGTATATTGCTGCTGGAAGTTGTTGCTGTCAAATCCTTTGGATGAAGCAGCAATTGGTGGACTATGGAATTGAAGAAGGAAATTGCCCTATCATATGTAACAACACTTCAACAATTTTAGTCTCCAACAACCCTGTCATGCATTCCAAGACCAATCATATAGATATCAAGTATCATTTCCTCAAAGACCATGTGGAAAATAGGAATATCCATTTAGAGTATGTGGGGACAGACAACCAGATTGATGATATCCTCACCAAAGTTCTGGACTCCAAGAGATTTTCTTTCCTCTGAGGAGAAATGGGTATGCTTGAACTTGAATGATTCCATAATTTTTATTTGCTAACTTGTGTGTTGAGTTTAGGTTGAAATTCCTGATGAGATTTCAAAACCACTCTGTTGAAACCGCGTGTACCAAACCGCTCGCAGTCAACCGCTTGCAGCGAACTGCCAATGCCAAACCGCTTGCTGCAGCTTGACCACTTGGATCCAAACCGCGTTTCAACTTAGAGTAACTTCTACTCATTTCTCACCTTTAGTTTAGTTTAAAAAAAATTGTTCAATTTCCTTTTATTTATTTTTTAGTCCTTATTTTGACATAAGGGTATTCTTGCAAATGTTTTCCCTCGTTATTTTAAAATTTAAATGCATTTAATGGCATTTAATGCAAAAGGAACACTCTGCAATAAAACCCTCTTGTCAGCCATCATTAGAAGATGAAAAGGTGCAAGAGCAGTGATGGAACACTTAAGTGATAGTAGAACCATCATCACTTGTGTCCCTTTACCATAGGCTTCACCTATATATACTTATTTTTAGAAACCATTTGACTCTTTACCTGTTTCCTCTGTCAACTGTACCTTCTACCAACTCACTTTCTCTCTCTATACTTCTCTCTGAGAAACATCATTTTCAAAACCTTAATCAACAATGTCTATTTCTAAAAGGCAAAGAGCTTCTGCAGTAACAAGAGCCCCTAAGAAACCCATCCTTGAAATGGTATGATTTCTAACTCTAAACCTCTTAATCTCTGCAGACAGCCATTGTTGAACTTGAAAACTGTTCGTATTCACTGTTCTTCATTTTTGATGATTTTGTTCTTGTTTGTTAATCATTTTTGTTGATTCTTGTTGGGTTTTGTTCGGATTCGTGCATATATTCAATATATGTTATTTATTTCATGATCCATGCATGATTTGGGCACTGATTTTGAGTTTTTCAGTTATGTACTTCGAAAACCCACTTCGTGTTCTTGGTGTTTCTTGATGATTCCGGGTAAAAGATGAATTTTTATTGTTATATTATTGTTATTCTACCCAATGTGATCATTTTGATATGTTTTTTGCTCATTTTGGTTAAGTTTTTGATTCTCTCTGTTCTTGGTGTTCATGAACTGTTCTTCGTGTTCTTCATGAAACTCATTCGTTTTTCTTGAAATTCCTTATATTTTGGATTCTTTGATTATTGAATAGTGTTTTCCTTACTTAGAAAATTTTAACCTATTTCATGAAATTTTGGAATTCACTATGGGTTTGAAACCGCTTGGATTAAAACCGCTTCAATTTTCCAAGTTTCAAACCGCTTGCTCCTTTTAAAGCTAAACCGCAAGTTGGAACCGCCTTTTCAAATTCCTTTGAATCAGCATGCAGTTTAAAATTTCTTTCTTAGCTTTTTGAGATTTTACTTAGTATATAGGCTGGACACCATAACCTTCCCCTACAAAACTCTGCTTGCATGTATGGGATAAGTTTGGATTACAATGCCACGTACTAGTAATTTTGTTCTCAAAATCCTCATTCTTTTCAGTATTCATAGTTTACTTGAGGGTTTGAAATTCTTCATTTTCAAAACCGCACCACTGCTAAACCGCATGAGTGCTCAAACCGCTTGTGAACTGTGAATACAAAAATGGATCTAACACTTAATGTTTTGCTTTGTAGGATCCAAATACCTTCCTACCAAGGTGGGAAGTTAATGAGGCTGAGCTTAGAAATGATGCCTTGGGTAGTGAGCTGCCGAGGAAGCTGAGAGTATCTGGGATTCTGCCCCTATTCAACAAGAAGCAGAACTTCATCATCCCATCCTTTGTGGACCAGTTCTACTCAACTGCAGTGCATGAAGTCAGACAGTTAGAAGAAGGCCCTAAAGTTTTTTGCCTCACTGCTGTTGTAGAAGGCCTCAAGCTCTCCATTGATTATATAGACATCAGGAGACTCTACAACTTCAGAGTTCCTCAAGCTCCTGAATCTGTGGATCAAGTCATCCAAGATGCTGCTGCTATGCAAACCGCCAAGGTGAAATCCGTGGTTGGTCAGTTAAGAAGATTCCAAGGAAGAAATTTGGTGAGCTGATGAGCCACCTGGGATATTTAGTTGGGAAGTCAGTATGTGGGAAGACTGGAAACCGCAACAACTTTACATCCCAATAATGGATGTATTGCTCAGCTATTTTCATGGAAATCAAGCTGCATTGGCTAAGGATATTATTCAGGGAGATTTGTGATAGTGTAGACACTTATCAGTCCAATAAGAAGGGAGAAGATCAGAGATGGAGACCATTCTGCAGGATCCTAACCGCCCTGCTGCTAGACTTTGATCACTTAGAGGATATTCGAGTAAAGAATCCTGAGTTGATGATTGACTTTGGGACTGAAGAATCATTGGGACTCTTAGTATGCCACAACTTCAGGTATGCTAATGGAGATGCCTTGTACAAATCCCTCTATGATGCTGAGAAGAATCCCAAGAAAGAGGTGTACAAACCAATGAGCCCTGAAACCGCTCCTCAAGCGGTCATGAATGTGCGCTCGCCGAAATGAAAAATAAAAATAAAGGAGTCGCCACACCATGCTTTTAGAGGTGCACTTTGAAAAAACTTTTGAAAAAGAAATGGGTCCGGGGGTCAGGTTACGTGTTGGGAAGAACCGAGAGTTCACCCAACACGCCTCGTCCGTAGACGAGTCTTTCTAATTTAGACATCGAAACGATTCAAAAAATGTGCAAACAATGATAATAGGCAAGTGCGATGAACATGAATTTTATTGAACAAATGAGATTATTACAACTTGTAGACCAATTGATCAGGGAGGCCACATCCCATTACATCAAGGAGAACAGATTACAACTGAGACCAAGTCTTCTACATGGGACCATGTATGTCGCATGACACAGGACTCCTCATGTCCAAATGTGTCGCGTGACACCAATGGTCACCTTACAGAGACTTACAACACTTAGATTACAGAAATCTCTAATGAACACATATCACAATTACAAACTAGATCTGAACACTAAACAGCATAATCACACCAACTGAATGACAAAACAACTAGCTAATCAACTTACAACTGAAGAATGATCCCTGCAGATGGGCACGATGTGTCGCGTGACACAGGACTCCTCATGTCCAAATGTGTCACGTGACACACGTTGACCAGCTGCAGGAACCTTAAAAATGAGAAACAGATTCAACAGATACCAAAGTAAATCAATCAATTATACCAGAGCCAATCAGAATAACATGAATCAGATACAGATCAACCAAAGGAGTGTGGATATGGGAGATCCACACTCCCTTGACATCCAAATTGCAATTACAAATAGATCACATCATGAACATGCAATTGGATTCAAGTAACAACGATTTAAACAGAGAGATTGCAGTTGCCACTTGATAATCAGAGGCAGATGGAGCCTGATTATCAAGTGGAGGGAGAGGAATTACAATAAGACAAATAGAAGAGAGAAAGAGAGAGAGAGAGAGAGAGAAATGTCACCCTTGTAGTCCTCGACTTCCATACCAAGCTAGGTGCAAAAGCCTGTGATTCAACTTCTGAAGTGGAGATCTAGACACGAACTGAGAGCTGGATTGGGGTCTTCAAGGTGTTTGGGGAAGTAAGAGGGTAATTGGGTAGGAAATATGTGAAGGATGAGGGAATTGGAGGGGAATTGGCTAGTTTTTGTGTAGGAGGAGAGAGAGAGGTTCTGGGGTGATTTCTGCAGAGTGACATTAGGGAGTGAAAATTGGGATCCAAAACTGAGAGGGGTAGGGTCTTATTTATAGCTGCTGATCATGGTCACCTTATATCGCACGGCACTCTGTAACCACTTTCCAAGGCTTCGAGTTGTCGCGTGACAGGAGGTGCCACTAACCATTTTTGGCGCCAAATCTGGTTCTGGAACATTCTGGGATAATACCCAAAAAGTCCAAAACAGATTTATTTCCTTTAGGTCCCTTGGCATGAGCAAAGTACAAAAAAGTACTTCCTTCGCGAGAAACTTATGAAATGTTTCCGAAAGTCTCGAAATAGACCGGGAATTTACCAAAACGCCCCCTAATGCAATTTTATTACATTAAAATGCACCTAAAAGGATCGCGAATTGGATTGGCATACTTACAGAGCCCCTCAGCAACGTCACTTATGGAATAAGTGAGGTTGTCGATAAAATAAGACCCAATCCCAATAAGCAGCTGGGGGATAAGGCGGAGGGCTGTACGGTGATTTGGGAGATCGGATGGCTGGACCTTTGGAGAAAGGATTCCTATGTATCCCTGGGAGGGAATCAAGCCGGTCGTAGTTCAGACTATTAGGAGGTGTCTAACCCAAGATTCGACTGGAGGGGGAGTCACCCAATACTTTGACTGGAGGGGGAGTCACCCAAGACTTTGACTGGAGGGGGAGTCACCCAAGACTTGACTGGAGGGGGAGTCACTCAAGACTTGACTGGAGGGAGAGTCACCCAAGACTTTGACTGGAGGGGGAGTCACCCAAGACTTGACTGGAGGGGGAGTCACCCAAGACTTGACTGGAGGGGGAGTCACCCAAGACTTTGACTGGAGGGGGAGTCACCCAAGACTTGATTAATGCTTTTAGGGAAGTATTTGACTGAAATGTGCTTTCATACCTGCGTTGTGCTTACTTGTAGCTGCCGGAGGGACTAATGCTACTGCTACTGACAATTGTGGCTGCCGAAGGGTCTCATGCCATTGCTGATCTTTGTGGACGCCGGAGGGACTCATACCACTGGGTGTTGGTGCCGGGTAGCTGTCACGGGACTCATGCTACTGCTGCTGGGGATAAGTGTAGTTGTTAAGTGTAGGACGGTCTCTGTGGACGGTTGACTTTTGTATCTTGAGCTTTGCTTGGTAAGCCGAGGACTTTGCTTGCTAGGGATCGGACTCTTATTGGTGTTTTGGCGACGGGGCCATTGATCTTGGTGCGCACTATTGGGGAGACTCAAATAGACACGGATTCTTTGTCTCGGTTGTGCTTTGAGGGGCAATCTTTGAGGTTTGCTCAGTTTGATTGTTGTGCCTGCGGGGGAAAACTTGCAAAGCATGCCTCAGGGGTTAAGGTGCAAAGTATCAGATCACAGGGGGTGTTTGGAAATTTTTGGCCCAGAGGCACGGTATGTCGCACGACTGTTTAAAGCACATGAACAGTCTTTTATAAAAGTGGACAGTCTTCATTTTTGAAAATACATTTCAGAGGGAGGCGAGCGGTTTTGAGAGGAGAGGCCATCCATTTGTAGGATTTTGAGTGAAATCAAGAGAATCTAGGGTGTTGATTTCGTTTTTGGTTTGCAATCATGCCTCCTAGACCACGTCCCACGAAGAAGGGGCCTCAACAAGCTCAAATGGCCGCTCAAAGGAAGAATGCACAGCGGAATCAGAGGCCGTTCATCCCTCAGGCGGTGCGAGGAGATTTCTATCCCCAACTCAGGGACCACACTTCTGCACCTGGGAAGAAATATACGGTAATTCCGTAACTCTTGCTTTTCATTGTATTGAGAATTGGTTTTTTTTTTGTGCCAAACTGTTCGATCTTTATTTGCGAAGCCTTAAATCTGTTGCATAATTCTGAGCTATGGAAAATCATGAGTGCATGTTAAATGTTTCAACCCTAATTTTACTTGGAAAAGGGGAAATGCCAAATTACAACCATTTATTGACATGCTTCTTTTGAAAACTTGAAATATTCATACCTGTGCTGTGTTTACCTGCAGGAGTTGCGTACCCGAGGCTCACCAGAGGTTATCGGTCGGCTGTGGGATCTCCTGCCCGGCAGCCAGGAGTTAGAGCATTCGCCTAAGGGCTTGGTATATGCTACCGGGCTTGGCCGATTCTTTGAGATGGCAAAGGCCATCGGGGATACTCAGAGGAGCATGGGGATTGTGAAGGCGTTCCGGGAGTTCTGGTGGGAGACCACCCATTCCTTCCACTTTTCTTGGGGAGAGGCGACGGTCACGCCGTTGATTTTGCTGCTATCACAGGCCTTCCCTTCACTGCTGAGCCATTGTATTTGGAGGAGCTTGCCCTGGAGGATGACCCTTAGCCTCCCACTGAGGCCTACTTCATGGGGTTGATTGGTTTTGTTCCCAAGGACAAGAAGGGTAATGGGTATGAGCTAGGGGAGCTCCACGGTCAGTTTGTTGTGTAGAGTAGAGATTATCCTGTTGATCTAGCAGACACTGAGGAGGGCCGGCTGAGCTGTACTTGGCTCTGGACGATGTCTGCAGGGGGGGAGGCTAAGTCCTTCAACTGCTGCCATTTAGCTTTTGAGGTATTTCTCGATCTGACCCCACCTTTTGGATATCATTTCTTTCTGTCTTTTCTTGCTATCAATCTGACTTGTTCTGATCTTTCCTTTTCAGGTTTGGACCTATGAGGTCATCGGTTGTTATACTTGGCGGGTTCAGGAGGCGTACCCGGTCACTATGTTTCCTGCCATGAGGCGCTGGGTGAAAGATGCCCGGCAGAAGGTCCGAACAGTGGACACCAGGGGACGGGTGATGGCTTCTTACCCTGATACCATGATTTGCTTGCGAGGAGTTCTTGGGAGTCTGAGTCTGTTTCCCTGGGTGGACCGGTATGCTGATCTTGATCTTGGACATGCTTTACATTTGACTTAGTGCCGCAAGTTGTTGGTAGGCTTGTCTGGGGATGCGCTGTATCTGGGAGAGTCGGTTTACAGATAGCATGGCCCTGGTAGCGTTGCTAGGATCCCGGTTGATCCTCCAGCTGATATATGGTTTCCTCAGAAACTAGAGGATGTGGCTGCTTTTGTCCAGGGGGAAGCTGCGTTCAATTATACTGAGGAGGATAGGGATTGTGGATCTTACGTGACTACCAGGTTGAGGTCACCGCAGGTGGCGCCGAGACGTGATGCTCAAGGCGCAGGCCCCTCTACTGGATACATTGCGGACGCACCCTTGCCTCCTTCTTTTGTTGATTTTCAGGATGGGGATCATTTGAGGCGGGCTTCCCTCGACATCAGCAGGATTTATCCTTATTTTCAGCTTTCGGAGGGCACCCGATCTGTAAGTACTATTCTCTTCTTTCTTTATTACTTTGAACTGTTTACCTCCCTTGTCTTTTATCATGATTAGTTCCCTGATTTCCTCTTTGTCTGATTGTACCAGATCTCGGCTGATATTTACTGGAGTTTCGCTCGGTACTATACCGGATCCATGGACATGATTGAGCAATTGGAGAGGAGTACACGCTACTGGAGGGAGCGGTGCTTGGCTCGAAGCTCCGATGATGATGATTCTACGCCCAGCTTGCCTGACAAGAAGAGGTCTCAGACTGATATGGCTGTGGATGATACACATAGGCCCAGGACCAAGACTGCTCCTCGTTGTCCTCCTAGTCCTCCTAGCTCTGAGAGTGATACTTCTAGTGATCCTTACGAGATCGAGACCATGGCTATTCCTGCTGTCCACGTGCTCTTCCGTGATGATCCCATTGTTTACCACGATCCTGTTGCTGATCCGGATCCTGAGGAGGGGGATGCAGATGGAGAGGGCAGTGAGGGTGCTGATGATGATGATGATAGTTCCGATGACGATGGTGTCTACGTTTCTGAAGACGATGGCTCGGAGTAGTCTCTTGTATCAAAACATGGCTCTTTTGATTATTGTATCCCTTTTTGGAAAGACACGGACAAACACTCTTTCTTTTTTTTCTTTTGTAAAACTTTATTTGCTCTGCACTTTCCTAGACTTAGCACATTATTACTAGCTTTTATGTTATCTTTATTGTTTGTACGAGTCCACTTTTGGGAGAATGAGAATGAATGTTTTTTTTTTGAATGGCTATGGCATAAGTATGAATGGTTTATATGGTTTGGCTAGTATATGAATGGTGAATGTGTATGTTAGTTGAATGAATCCCTCTCCCATGATGTTTGCAAGGTGTCTTTGCTATTTTGCAGTTTGAGACAAGTCGGGGCATGCCCTGGTATAGATCAGGTTGCAGATTCCTGATGTCTGGTGCTGAACTCAAGATGTCGCACGACCCAGGACAGTTGGGGCACATTCTGTCGCGTGACACAACAAGTCATGCTGACAGGACTTCAAAGTCAGACTACCATATTACCTCAAGACCTCTCCCTTTTGCTTAGGGCACGAAACTCAGTAGCCCCAACATGAAGTATGCCCTTAGTAACAAATCCATTCCCAAAGATCAAGATTATAGAACCAGCCCCAGGAACTGCACAAGTGCACATATCGTTCTTTTCCTCTGGCTGAGCCCCAGTCTGACACTAGTCTTATTGTAATCAACACGATCATGTAACCCAGGAGGAGATCGATCTTCAAGCTTCAATCAGTCAGTTGGCGGACAAGACTTAGGAACGCTTATGTGCAGGGGCACATCTTTCGAAAGGTGGGAAGGGTTCCCGAACTTGTGTATGACATTCTCGCTTTAGGTTTGACTCTTTTGGGAGAGTATAAGCATCGCAAGGTATGGAAAGGTGTATGGAAGCCCCTGCTAACCGAAACAGTGTTTGGCTCTATCTTCCTATGATGTAGAAAGAGAAGACTTTTTGAGACACTTGAAAACTTGTCTTATTCGTGATGATCACAAAGCTGCTTAAAACCCTTTATTGATGTTCGGGTTATTCAACCACCAAAGCTGATATGAACAAATATTTCAATTAACCATGAGGAGAAAGCCCACTGATATCGAGAATCAAACTCGGAAGGATGGAAAGTGTATAGGAATGGTCCTTGCTGAGACCAGATTTTCTGAGATCTGTTTGTGATTTCGACCGGACCAGTTACGGTTGCCTACGCTTTGGGAGGAGCTCAGGTCGCTGTAGTTCGGGCTTATCCCGAATGAAGAGAATGAACGTTGGAATTCGAGGATCTGAGGACCTTTGAGGATTTTGAGAATTGAAAGAACATGTCCTCTTGGAGTGTCGATGGGAGACACAGATGTGAAGCCCCAGTGGAACGTTCACGGCAAGTGTTTGCGGAGTAGAAATGAAATATGCTCACATGAAACATCGAACGAACAGATGGAATTCACACAATCTTCACTTGATGACCTGAACTGCTATCCAGTAGGAACTGGGACTGGGTTTCGGGATTTCGATCGGTCTTCGGGTGATTTGGGATATCATGACCTCTTAAGATGAGAGGTCGGCTGGGCCTTTTGCTGACTGGACCTCTAAAAATGAGAGGTTGGCTCTTGGGTATGTGTTTGGGATTTCTAAGGTGAGGGAATCCATGATTGCATCTTCAATGCCTCTAAGAATGAGAGGTCAATCTTGGCTTTGCCAAGGGCATGGGTACTGGTAATGGGAATGTCCTCTAAAATCAAGAGGACAGCTTGGGATTAGTTAGAGGTAGTGGTGAGGGACATCCGTGTTGTCTCTTTATTTGCTCTGAGACTCCCTTTGAGTAACGACCGGGTCCTTTGACTTTTGCTTTTGAGAGGGTCGCTAGGGACTATGCTCTCTTTCTTTTCTTCTCTCTTTTTTATTCTTTTTTTTGTATTTTTTTTTGTATTTTTGTCTCTCTCTTTTTTTTCAATTTTGTCTTTAAAAGGAGCATTTCAGATAGTCCCCAGGATGGATCATTGCTTCCTGTCGTTCTTGAGCTTGGAGACGGTCGATGCTTCTTTTGAATTGTGGGAGCCTCAAGAATAGTCCCTCTTCTTCTGGTGACAGCTAAATGGGTTTCAAAACATGTCGATCTTGAACTGAAAGGGTATTATTTAGTGAGTGTGAGGTAATGGCTTTCCTATGGGTGAAAGGTTTCAACCGCAGTCCCTACCGGATAATCCGAATGAGATTGAGTCTTCATTTGCTTGCTTAAGCTTACTCTGGGGAAGATCCATGCAAATTCATCGAACAACAAGATGGTGAGGACGAAGGAAGATATGTGAGCAGAGGAGATGCGAGGTGGGGAGTTGGTGAGTCCCAATTCGAGAAGGATATCAGTCGATTTTCTCACTCCGATTAATTGAAACATTAATCATTTCAAAGCATTAGTAATTGAGCGGCACAAGTGATTATGTAGAATAAGACCATTTCAATTAGATGTAAAGCAGGTGTACAAGTAATGTCTCGAGTCTAGCAGGAATAAAAACAAATATTTTATTATTGAAATAAAAGACTCATAACATAGAAGACTTAAATCATAAAAGGTATCTTCACTATCAAAATAGAAAAAAACAATCTAGACCCTACAATGACTGACTGACTGACTTCTTCACATGGGGAATCCTTGGAATTGCGGGAGAGGATTATCGATCACCTTAGGAGGAGATTTCTCGATTCTACCCTCATCAACCAGCTTCTGAATAAGCACCTTTAGAAGGGAACAATCGTTGGTTACATGCCCAGGGTACTGATGATAGTAACAATATTTACCACGATCCAAATTCGGATTGGGTTTGATGGGGTGATAATTATTAAGCGGCTTTATCATTCCCCTTCGCATCAACCCATTGAAGGCTTCCTCGGTTGTTATTCCCAGGTCATCAAATTCTCGTTGTTTGCGCGGTAAATACCGACTATGATTCTGGACACCATTTTCTTCATGAGAACCTATCTCGATCTTCCCTTCGTCAATGAGTTCTTGGATGATCACCCTCAATTGTCTGCATTCACAAGTGTTATGGCCATGATACTGGTGATAGTAACAATATCTGTTTGGATCCAGCTTCGTGTTGTTATGCGGGGGACTATAATTGGTTAATGGTTGAACCAGTCCTCCACTCACCAAAACTTTGACGAATTGAGTCATAGGCATTCCCACCTTTCCCCAGTACGCTTTCTTCCTTTCCATCTGAACTGCCTTTGAAGGGGACTCGGGTATTGGTGTCCCTTGCTGGATAGGGTTCACAGCAGGAATGAAAGACATCTGATTCACAGTTACATATGAGGTTGGCCCTGGACGCTGATCCTGAGGAGGTGATAAATTGAAGCCGTATGAACCCATCGGTGGTTGAGAAACACTTCCTTGGGGGGAAACTTGGTCAGGGTGGAATAGCAGTGATCCCTTCTGAGTGAAATAATGACATGATCCTTAGGAATCTAGCTGATACTGACTTTGAAAACCAATTAGATTAAGAGAATCCAGAATCTCGGGGATCGATTGTTTATCCGGAACCTGAGTTTGGACCACTTGAGGTGCTGGGGAAAGAATCTTATCTTGCTCATATTTATCTATCCTTTTCATCACATTCCCAGTTCCATGTTCAACACTACTAACATCGATGATTTCTTCGTACGACCCATCTTCGTGACGAATTAGTATGATCCCTCGGATGCGCATCGCTTCCACAAATCTAGTGTGCGTTTCTTCTTCTCGGGCTTTAGCAACTTGGGCGAGCAATTGAGCTTTACATTCACGAACCATGGCAGCCTCAAGAGCAGCTCGCAATTCTGCCACCAAAAAATCATTCATATCTAGCTGACTTGAAGTGAGAGGAATCCCAAACTGAGCGGATGGCATATCTCTTGCACCAGACATCTCGAATAGCAGAACAGATGAAAGCTTTGCGGGAAATGATTTGGAGACAGGAGCCCAATGATCACAGAATATCATAGCATGCACCCAACTTGTCACCGCTACAGAGGGTAGATACGGGTTTATAAGGTAGGGAAGGAAGAAGACTTTTGAGGAAATACGGGAGAGGGAAAGGAAAAGAGGGACAGACTAGTGCAAACAATTTATTTATCTTCAAGTATAAATCAGTGTTTTAATCCTAAGTACGGTTGGGAAAGGAGAAGCCTTTATTCACACAAACTACACATTGGGGAAGCTTAGGGACGCAACGTTCAAATTACACTAAATGCTTTGTGTTTAAAATTAATAATAGGTAATGATACCTAACCAAGACCTAACACGATGTGAGACGGACGAGTGGTCCAAATTTCTGGGGAAATTTGGGCAGCATAACGGGTATTCTCGAAGAATTTCCAAGAAATATCCGGCATGACCTCTCGTCGGTGCACGGTGACAATGCGGCATGATATCCCATTAAGGACACGCCACGGGAGTGACATGTCCCTACGTGAAACCATGTTGCATTGGCAACATGCCCACAAGGTGCGAGGTTTTGGGGAAGGTATGAGGACCTATCGTAAATTTCAAAAACAATTCATCCTGGTGTGATTAAAACGTTGTATCAAAAACCAACCGTGGGTAAGGTTTAAGTGTGTTGCCACCTATAACGCGCTAGGGGGATGGGTTTGACATTAGGCGCTCAAGAGTAGGCGAATATTATCACCGTCCGCGATGCCGTCAATCGCATCCGAGGGTTCTAAATCTATGTGGTGTAGTGTGCGGATGACTATATTCTTTTATTTACGAAAAACGAAAAAAAATTTATTTTATTATTTTAAAAGAAAAAAGAAAAAAGACACACACACTCTCTCAGGGAATAAAAGGAACAACAATCAACTGAGCAATCTTTTGATTCAAGGGACTGCCCTCAAACCAGCACCTGAAACATGTCCAGTGACCATTCCTGTCGTGTGACACAGGACAGCAAAGAACAAAGATGTCGCACGACTGGGACAGTCACTGAACCAGAGTCCTGCAAAACTGAAGTCAGCCCCTGCCTCTCCTCGGCAAGGAACAAAGCAAACCAACAAAGCATAACAACATAGCCACAAGAAACAAACAAAAGGCATACAAGTCGTAAAATCTCATAAAAATGCATGTACCGCACAAAATTATCAAGGATGCACATAAGATGAATACATTGGATGTCTAAGTGAACGAAAGCATGACCCTCTTAGTTTTGAAAAACAGGTTTTCAAAAGTGTATTCCCCAGCGGAGTCGCCACTGAATGTGCGCTCGCCAAAATGAAAAATAAAAATAAAGGAGTCGCCACGCCATGCTTTTAGAGGTGCACTTTGAAAAACCTTTTGAAAGAGAAATGGGTCCGGGGGTCAGGTTACGTGTTGGGAAGAACCGAAAGTTCACCCAACACGCCTCGTCCGTAGACGAGTCTTTCTAATTTAGACATCCAAACGATTCAAAAAATGTGCAAACAATGATAATAGGCAAGTGCGATGAACATGAATTTTATTGAACAAATGAGATTATTACAACTTGTAGACCAATTGATCAGGGAGGCCACATCCCATTACAGCAAGGAAAACAGATTACAACTGAGACCAAGTCTTCTGCAAGGGACCATGTATGTCGCGTGACACAGGACTCCTCATGTACAAATGTGTCGCGTGACACTAATGGTCACCTTACAGAGACTTACAACACTTAGATTACAGAAATCTCTAATGAACACACATCACAATTACAAACTAGATCTGAACACTAAACAACATAATCACACCAACTGAATGACAAAATAACTAGCTAATCAACTTACAACTGAAGAATGATCCCTGCAGATGGGCACGATGTGTCGCGTGACACAGGACTCCTCATGTCCAAATGTGTCGCGTGACACACGTTGACCAGCTGCAGGAACCTTGCAAATGAGAAACAGATTCAACAGATGCCAAAGTAAATCAATCAATTATACCAGAGCCAATCACAATAACATGAATCAGATATAGATCAACCAAAGGAGTGTGGATATGGGAGATCCACACTCCCTTGACATCCAAATTGCAATTACAAATAGATTACATCATGAACATGCAATTGGATTCAAGTAACAACGATTTAAACAGAGAGATTGCAGTTGCCACTTGATAATTAGAGGCAGATGGAACCTGATTATCAAGTGGAGGGAGAGGAATTACACTAAGACAAATAGAAGAGAGAGAGAGAGAGAGAGAGAGAGAGAGAGAAATGTCAACCTTATAGTCCTCAACTTCCACACCAAGTTAGGTGCAAAAGCCTTCGATTCAACTTCTGAAGTGGAGATCTAGACACGAACTGAGAGCTGGATTGGGGTCTTCAAGGTGTTTGGGGAAGTAAGAGGGTAATCGGGTAGGAAATGTGTGAAGGATGAGGGAATTGGAGGGGAATTTGGTAGTTTTTGTGTAGGAGGAGGAGAGAGAGAGGTTATGGGGTGATTTCTGCAGAGTGACGTTAGGGAGTGAAAATTGGGATCCAAAACTGAGAGGGGTAGGGTCTTATTTATAGCTGCTGATCATGGTCACCTTATGTCGCACGGCACTCTGTAACCACTTTCCAAGGCTTTGAGTTTTCGCGTGACAGGAGGTGCCACCAACCATTTTTGGCGCCAAATCTGGTTCTGGAACATTCTGGGATAATACCCAAAAAGTCCAAAATAGATTTATTCCCTTTAGGTCCCTTGGCATGAGCAAAGTACAAAAAAGTACTTCCTTCGCGAGAAACTTATGAAATGTTTTCGGAAGTCTCGAAATAGACTGGGAATTTACCAAAATGCCCCCTAATGCAATTTTATTACATTAAAATGCACCTAAAAGGATCGCGAATTGGATTGGTGTACTTACAGGTCAGGAAAGCTGTGAACAGGACCAGGAAGCCAAAGGTCCAAGCTGAACCGCTTGCAAAGAAATCCAAAACCGCTCCCTCTTCCATACCGCAAGCTGATGATGCTGGAACTAGCAAATCCTCCAAACAGAAGGAACCGCTTAACCTAATAGATGAATAAGAAGAAGAAGAAGAAGAAGAAGAAGAAGAAGAAGAAGAAGAAGAAGAAGAAGAAGAAGAAGAAGAAGACCCCAGTATTCCTGATTTGGTTGCTAGAGCCAAGAAGGCTAGAAGTGATGTTGCAGATTTAACTGTTGAGGAGCAGATGTAGTACTATAAAGAAAAGATTGACAGATTGGCTAAGGAGCAAGAAGAAATGAGAAACGCCAAAGGGAAGTCAATCGCTCCTGACTCCCAACCACCTCCATCTCAAATCCTTCACCAGTCCAATCACCAGTCCAATCCCCAGTCCAATCCCCAAACCAATCTCCTGCCAAAACTCCTTCCAAATCCAAATCCAAAACTCCTTCTCCTCTAAAGGACTCACCCATTCAGGGGGAGAAACCTATGAGGAGAAAGAAAATGCCTGCCAGGAAATCCTTCAAGAAAGGTAAACCTGTTGAACCTTCTCCTTCTCCCTCACCTTCTCCAAGAAACTCACCTTCACCCCCAAGAAAATCCCTTTTACCTTTATCCTCCAATCCACTTCTCATTCCCCTCAACATTCCAACTCCATAAATTCCCAACACTCAAACCAAAATCCTCCTCACTCAAATGCCTACCAGCCCTGGACCTCAAAACCCTATGCTGGCCATGCCACCTCTAGATCTGTCAGGGAAGATCCAACTCCTACCCATTCTCATAACTCAAACCGCTCCAAATCCCTTACACCTTCCAAATCCCTAACTCCTCAAAACTCACCCCTAAGACAGAGATCCCCTCCTACCTCCCCCCACACTACTCATACTCACTCTCTATCCAAATCCCCTCCTCAAAATATTCCCCCTCAAACACAAACTACTCCAACTAAATCACCTCCTAACCCCTTCGTTCAACCAGAAACCACCCATTTCCAACCGCCTCCTTCTTTCCAAACCGCTTCCACCTCAACCGCCCCTCCATCTGAATACTCCCAAATTATTTAAACCCTCAACCTAATCCAAAGCCAACTCATAATCAACCAAGGCCATGTCATTAAGCTAACCGCTTCAAATGCCTCCCTCCAAGACTCCAATACCTCCCTCTCTGAATCCAACCGCACCCTCCTTGCCAAGGTGGATTCTCAATCCCTTGAAATGGAAACCCTTAAATCCTCTTTGCTTGATGCCATTAAGGGGGAGAGATCTACTCATGCATCAACTTCTGCATCCACTTCCTTATATCAAACCGCCTCTGCAGTCAAAACCGCGGCTGAAGCCTGCTTTTAAAGCTTCAGGGAAGATATGGCAAAAGGAGTTCTCCATGCACTGGGAGATGCAGTTTAAAAGACTCAACTCCAAAAAATGCTCACTCAACTATCAGATGTCTTCGTTAACACCACCAACACTGCTTTTGATACTTTCATGACAACTATCTCTGATGCAATTCATACCAGACCGCCTCACTCTAATGCAGCCCTAACCGCTGAGATCAAAACTGCTCTGGACTCTATTAGAATTGATATTCTTGAGCAGGTTGACTTGCTTAAAGGGAAATTTGAAGTTGATTTGAAGATTGTGAATGATGCTGTGAAGGCCAAGCTCAATGAAATTAGAGATGAGTTCAACGACCGCTTGGACAATTTGAAGACTGGATTTAATTCCAAAATTGAAACCGCAATTCATGACCTCAAATCCTCCTTGAAGGTCACCATCAATCTTGAGCCAATGGAACAAGCCATTGCCACCCAAACCGCTGCTCTTAAAGATGAAACCCACATATGCTTCAATTCTTTGAACTCCTCTTTCCATACACTTATCAATGACCAGATTGAGCAAGTTAGAGGAAATTCCAGAGGTGTGGGTGAATTAAACTTGAGGCTGGCTAAGCAAGAGAGTTCTGTGAAGAAGTTAGATGCAACAATCACCGAAACCGCTGAAGAAGTTAGAAGGATGAGGAAAGCTATGGGAACTGACCAATACACCCATGCTGGACTGCGCCAAGCTGAAGATGAAGTCAACAAACCGCGTTAGCAGTAACTGCTTCCTCCTTGTAATTCTTTTTGTTGAATACTTTTGTAAGTTGGACCGCACTCTCCTTGTATTTTTGTCCAATTTGTTTTTCTCTTTTGTAACCCTGTAATTTTCCTTCATACCTTGTAATTGTAAGCCGCTTGAGGTATTAATGGAAATTGCATCATGGTTCCAAAACTTTGTTCATATCAAACTACTTGTTTGTAGAACAATGAAACCTCTTATGGTTTTAAACCTCATTCAAATATTTTCTAACTTAAAATCATTCTTTTGAAATGAAGGTTAAACATTCAGTTTAAACCGCACTTTAAACCTTAACTCATATTTCTTCAAATGCACTGAATGCATTTCTATACTTTTCAAATTATAAGTTTTCAATCTTTAAATAGTATAGAAATCTATAGCTTAAGCTAGTGTGTGCATTGACTTGGGACATGACTTACCATGTTTATTCCTGTGGACATGTTTCTACCAAGTACAATGTTTGCTTTTGCTGTAGTAGGTAATGGTATCAATCAAATAGGGGGAGATTGTTGGGTATGCATTATTTAACCCTCCTAGATTAGCATAAGATTTGATTGATACCATAACCTCCTCTCTATTTTAAGGAATTTAGGCCCATATGTAATGAAGTTTAGACTTCAATTTTTTAGCTAAGTCCATTTTATAGAATAGGATAAATTAGGCTTGAAGACTGGCACAAGACTCATTGGATTTGAGGTTGCAGTTCAATGTTTCAGACCGCTTCATCCAAAACCGCCTAGCTAACCGCTTCTAGCTAACTGCTTTGTGGAATCCTCTGTCTGAAACCTCTTGTGAACTCCAGTGTGTAAACCTCCTTGTTGAACCGCTCATACAAACTGCAATGCAGTTCCAACTTTCAACCACACTGATGGAACCTCCTCTTAGTGAAACCGCTCATGCCTAAACCGCATATAAACCTGGACCGCTCCAATGATTGAAGACTTGAAGTGAACCACATTTTACCATTGGAATCCACATCAGCAATATCGAATGTCAACCACCATATCTTGTCACATGACTCAATGTCAGAGAAGATCTGCAAGGATCTTGAAAAGGTAACAGATGTCATAACTACCTTATTTGCAGCTGGAGTCTGGTCAGCTTTACCTGCAACTGCTGTACCTAATGACAAAAGTGGTTACTGTGGACCAATGGGAAAGCATCAGTACAGTCCTTGCAACAACTGTGTCCAACAGCTATATCCTTTATGATTGGGCATAAATACCCCCAATCTTCACCATTTGAAGATTGCTTGAAAAAAAATTGAAAGTGCTGTGTTCATATGAAGTTGAAGCTTTGCCCAGAAAATTTCCAGTCCTTTGAATCTTCATCTTCTACTTCAAGAAATATATCCCAGCCCAAAAATCAAGCCTTAACACATCAAGAATCATCGTGCTCTCCATCTCATAGATCTAAAGAGCCTTGATCTTGCATACACACACACACACCTCACTTGTTTAATCACATAGATTACTCATTTGAGATACACTGGTTATAGTCTAAGATTTGATCTTCATAGAATATATTTTAGATTTAAGTATCAATCTTTGTAACTTGTAATCTCTCATACTCAATAGTAAAATCACTCTTAGAAAATCCAAGACTAACCATTTTGGTAGTGGACGTAGATCGTTTATCGATTGAACCACTCCAAATATTGTGTTCTTACATATCTGCATTTATTATTTCTTGTGCTTATTAATTATCTATCTTTTTCTCTGTTTGATCTTATTTGTAGTTATCCATTTTTGAGAATTGTGTTTGGAGTTAACATTGTCAAAATCACACTTTTCAGTTTTAAGAACCACACCTAAACTGCTTATCAAAACCGCACCTCAAACCGCTTTGTAACTTAAATAATCGGCTGTGCATTTTGCAAACTCTACTTGCAGTTTCTCATTAACTGCAAGCGGTTTTGTAAGCCTAGAGGTTCAATTTTCAAAAGAGGGCAAAAAATTTGTAACAGCTATTAACCCCCCTCCTCTAGCTGCTTTTCACTCTTGTTGCCACCTTTGGGACCAACACATAGGACATAACACATCCTCATACACGACACAACTTCAGTTCGAAGACATAACACGTCCTCATGCATGATATCACCTCAATCAGAGGACATAACAGGTCCTCATACACGATAAGGCACCATTTCTGAACTACGATCAGGCTTGATTCCCACTCGGGATACGTAGGAATCCTATCAAAGGGTCCATCCAACCGACCTAAACGGTCACCCGCAGGACACCGACACATCCACACACAGAGTCTTAGTCAGAGGACATCACACGCCCTCATACATGACAACGCACTCCCCCCACACACGAACTACGATCAGGCTTGATCCCCATACAGGATACGTAGGCATCCAGTCAAAGGGTTCAGCCAGTCGACCCAAGCGGTCACCTTAGGACACCACCACGTCCTCACAGCCGACCCAAGCGGTCACCTTAGGGCACCACCACGTCCTCACAGCCGTCCCAAGTGGTCACCTCAGGAAACCACCACGTCCTCACGAATCGACCAACACGATCACCTCCTCTCCCAACAAGCGATCCAGATCAGGACCTTTATCTTATCGACGACCCCACTTTCTCCGTAAGTAACATCGTCGAGGGGCTTCTGTAAGTACCCAAATCCGGATCGCTCCCTTTCAAGCACACGGGAAATATCGCAGACTCACACAAACGTGATCCCGAACACCCGTAGCCTTCAAAAACCCAATAAACCACCAACCAAACCAAGGTGGGACCTTTCTGGGATAAAACAAGGCAAATGAATTTTTGGGAATTTTGCAAAATATCTGGCCTGCATAATGGTCCGTGCGGACCATTTTGCATCCCAGACACCATAATTGCAAAATCCCCTTAAAGTCCACAATATTTCCTTAAATCTAGGAAAACCAAAATTTTGGTTTTCAGACTAGTCTGTGCGCTTTGCAATTTTTTCACTCCTATAAGTAGAGGGCTCCCCCTCTCATTTTATTCACTCATCCCTTCTCTCCTCTCTCCCCCCATCCTTCAGGCTCCCCTCTAAGACCCTTCGGGGCAATCCCGGTCCCTTTCGGTTCCCTCCGGGGCCTTCCGAGTCCCCTCGCGGTGCTCCGAAGCCCTGCCGAGCACTCTCGAGACGCTCTCGAGCTGCCTCGAGGCACTCCCGAGGCATCCCAAAGCCTTTCTGGTCCATCCCAAGTCATTCCGGCCCATCCCGAGGTGTCCCGGTCCATCCCGAAGCCCTGCCGGACAATCCCGAGGCATCCCGAAGCAAGCCGGAACTCTGCCGGAGCACAACCGACGATCCCGAGGCACGCCGAACCTCTGCCCGAATACATTCAACAATCCCAAGGCATCTCGACGCACGCCGAACCTCTATCAGAGTAAAACTGACGATCCCGACGCACGGCGAAACTCTGCCCGAGTACAACCGACGATCCCGACGCACGCCGAACCTCTGCCGGAGCATACCTAGCAATCCCGAGGCACGTCGAACCTCTGCCCGAGGACACACCTAACACTCCCGAGGCATGCCAAAGCTCTATCCACAGACACCGGTACATCCCCGAAGCAATCCCGGTCCGTCCTGGAGCACTATTTACACTCAAACACTATTCCCAAGCGGAAGACAGACACGAACCAACATTGGTAAAGCTTCCTTCCATTACTATTTCAATTCATTTCAATACATAGCATACAATGTAGACATCATATACAACATGCATTTTTAAAAGCACATACACACACACACACAACTTTTAAAGAAAGAGGGTATCGAAAGACTCATTTTTATGAGATAACTCGGGTGAGCTCTGCTATTCTCTTCCTGAGGCGTAACCTGACCTCCGAACTCAAAACCTCATCACACAACAACAGTTTTTTAAACTAAGTCTTTTCTCAATGTGTTGGGCTAAATCAAAATGGTGTGGCGACTCCTCCAAACAAACGCAGCGACACCTCTCGACAATCACGAGATGCCGAGGCCCGCGCGCGAGCCGAATCCGGGTAATTTCAGAAACGCATTATTTCGTTTGATTGGTATTGTTTCAGCCAGATTCTGCAGTTCTCGCCCGGAAAATTTTCTTTTGGCCGGAAAATTGTTGTTCGCTGTTGAAATTTTGTTTTTGGCATACGAAATATGTTCTACGTTTGACCGAAAAGTTGTTATTTTGGCCGAAAAATTGTGGTTTGAACGAAAAAATTGTTCGCTCGGTAATTTTGGGGCCTGTAACATTCTAAGTGATTGTGATAAGAAATTATTTGAATCGTAATTCTTCAATTTCAATGGAGGACGGTACCTTTACGAGTGTTACTAGCGAGGAGGAGCGAACTCACGTAGATGAGATCCATCCCACTAACGAGATGCTTCCAGCTCCTCCACCTTTGAACGACGGGATACCTCCCCTCAGCATGACTCTCCAATCCTCTCGAAATTAGCCAGCTGCTGAGGGAGAAGGTGCCAACCTTCCTCTACATAATCATCCACGAGGGAAGCGAGCTCCGAGCAAGAAGATGTCGAGGAACGCTGACGTTGGACGAGCTGAGAACACCTAGCCCGTTGACCGACGTACCTTGTTGCACCAACAAATGGAGACATTGCAACGTATCTATGAGACTCAAAATGCTTTGTTGCAATTGGACCCAGAAAACTCAATGGCCGAGTTCATAAGACCTTCGAGGTCAAGAAACTCAGGGTGAGAGACGAGGTAGCCAAAGGAGCCCTCCTCGTGGCCAAGATCCCCCTCCCCATGAGCCTACTGTACCACCTAAGCAGAACCTTCGAGATGCTCCTCGTCCTCGGCCTAACAATCATGAAAACGAGAAGGAGGTGGTGGAACTAAGAAGCCACTTAAATTCAAAGGAGCAGGAGGCAAACTCTAAAGACTTACGAATGAGGCTCAGTCTGGCTAGGTGTTTATCCCCTCCTCGTCTCAGCATGACCCCTCGTCATAACCATCACCCTTGGCATGTATCACCTCATCATAGCCATCGTCCTCGACGTGATTCACCTCGTCCACGATACTTTTCTAGGCCGAGGAGTCCTCAACCATATAGAATGGTCCTCGGCGGCTATGAGGGAGAGATGAGGAAAGATAGAACACCCTCTAAACGAGGGGAGAATCACCGAGATGATGAGGAACACAGTAGGGTGAATGGTCACCCAAGAGAAAGGTCCCATTGTAGTTCCCACCGAAGCACTCATTCCAATACTGAGAAAGGGATTGATGTTAAAGAATTACAACTCTTAAAAAAGAGGATTGACGATATGGAAATGGGAAAGAAAGAGGAGGATGACGATGACACTAGTGCAACTCGTCCCTTATCTTCAAGAATAAATGAAGTACCACCTAATCCTGCCTTCAAGGTCCCAAGTTTTGAAAAATATACTAGAACCACTGATGCACAGGACCATGTGCAAAGTTTTGAGTCTACTATGGCCCTCGTCACTAAGGCCAATGACGTTCTCTATAAAGCCTTCGCGAGCACCTTCTCCGGAACAGCCCTGACCTGGTTTTGTATGCTTAAAAAGGGATGCATCGATAGTTGGAGGGGCATGAGGAGGATGTTCTTAGATCACTTTGACATGGCAAGAAGGAGGAAGAAGAGGTTAACTGACCTTGCCAACATCGAGCAAGGGAAAAATGAGACCACTTTGAACTACTACAACAGATTTCGAACCATGGCGGATCAGGTAGAAGAGAGCCTCACTGACAGAGAGGTGCTTATTTGTTTCAATTCCGGATTGAAATTCGGACCACTCATATATGAACTCTCTGCCCGAGATCCAAAGTCCAAGGATGACTTATACAACGTCGCTTATGCAATTGCTATGGCGGAGGAAAAAAGCAAGAAGAGGTCTGACAAGACGGAACCGGAAACAGCTGGGACTCGCCAAACTTCCAATGGAAATGGAAACGGATTCAAGGGGAAAATAGAACAAGGGGTTCTAAAAAGGCTGAAATTTTACCCCTATTACCAAGCCAATCACTGAGATCATGCAATTGGTGAACCTTCCACCTCCTCGTCCACTGAATGACAAACCAAAGTTCCCTCGTGACCCTTTTAAATTATGTGATTTATACAAGGACCATGGTCACACCACCGAAAGGTGCATTGCCCTCAAACGAATGATCCAAAGGTGGGTTGACGAAGGCAAACTCAACCGCTATGTCATGAAGAAAGATGGCAAGCGAAAACGGAAGGAAGACGAGAGTGAAGATGATGGCAAAAGCGAGGACATGGAGAAGAGGCCTCCTAAGGCCAAATTGCATGTGATTCGAGAAGAGGTAGTCTCTACCAGAAAGCTAAGGGACCAAATTCATGAGCTAAGCAAGGTATACCATGTTCCTGCTTGGATTCATAAGGCAGAAGAGGTCATAAGTTTCTCTCCCAATGAATTGGCTGGGATCCGTGCAGCCCATGAGCAACCCTTGGTGATAAAGGGTCGAATTGACAACTGTGAATCTGAGAGACTTCTCATCGACATGGGGGCCTCTCGTAATATCTTGTACTACTCTGCCTTCCAGATGATGGGATTGAAAGACACCATCCTGGAACCTTATCATGGAAGGCTAGAAGGCTTCACCAACCATAAAGTCGGTGCAAAGGAAACTGTTGATTTACAACTGGAAGTTGGTGAACATCCCTTCCGAACCGTGGCTACAATCGCTTTCGTAGTCATGGATAAGTGACTATCACGCAATCTTAGGCATTCCAAGTCAAGCAAAACTTGGGTTGTTCTCCTCCCTTCCTCACCAATGAGTTAAGTTTCCTACTCGTACTGGAATTGGATGTGTGAGGGTGACCACCAAGGACTTCTTGGAGAATGTCGTGAAGAGCCGAAAATCATCTAATAGCGTGGAGATAGATACTCCGGATGACAACATCAAAATATCTAATTCTCTGAAAACTACTCACACTAGCTCTAGAATGAGCTACATCCGTGAAGTACTAGAAGAGGAACCTATGGTCCTAGAAATTGCAGATGACCAGGACATAGTTCTGTTCGTCCCGGAGATAGATCCTGTTCTCGTCAACGGCCAGAACTTGGGGGCCAACCCTGACTTGAGGATAGTTGATCTGCCCGACATTGACGAACTGATGGAAGAGGAAGACCTCAACGTAAATGACAATGAGGGTAGAAGACTTAGAGAAATCATTATTGAATCCTTGGAATTTTGAGACGGTCCAGAAATGGAGCCCGTAGATGAATTGAAAGAGGTGGTCATCAACCCTGACTACCCTGAGCAAAAAATCAAACTCGAGGGCCAGCTATCCCCAGAAGAAAAGGAAGAAATCATCTCCCCCTTAAATAACAGTCTTGATGTCTTCGCTTGGAGAGTTGAAGATATGAGGGTGATTAATGAAGAAGTAGCCCTCCACCACCTGGAAGTTGACCCGTCTGCTAAAACCATCGCGCAGACAAGGAGGATCTTTGCAAGGAACAAGGAGGAAGCTATCAAGGAAGAGGTGCAAAAGTTACTTAGCGCCGGAATCATCCGAGAAGTGAAATACACCATTTGGTTGGCCAACGTGGTGATGGTTAAAAAGCAAAATGGGAAGTGGCGAATGTGCATAGATTTCACTGATCTTAACAAAGCCTGCCCTAAGGACAGTTATCCTCTCCCCAGAATTGATAAGGTGGTTGACACCATAGCTGAACACCGAACTCTCAATTTCTTAGATGCCAATTCAGGTTATCATCAAAAAAATGGCGGAAGAGGACATTGAGAAGACATCCTTCCAAACATCGGGGGGAAATTATTGTTATGTCATGATGCCCTTTGGGCTTAAGAATGCGGGTGCTATGTACAAACGCATGGTAAATGAAGTGTTTGGAGGACAAATAGGTCGTAACATGGAAGCCTATATTGATGAAATGGTCATAAAGACCAAGGAGGGCAGCCACGCCCCTGACCTGGAAGAAACCATTAACAACCTTCGAGCTAACAACATGAAGCTAAGCCCAAGTAAATGTGGTTTGGGGTGACAGCTGGAAAGTTCCTAGGCTTCATGGTATCTTAAAGAAGAATCGAGGCAAATCCTGAAAAATCAAGGCCCTGATTGAGATGAAGGAACCTACCAGCATCAAGGAGGTTCAGAGATTGAATGGAAGAATAGTGGCTCTAGGGAGATTCATTGCCAAATCCGCCTAAAAATCACTGCCTTTCTTCAGGGTCTTTAAGGGGGATAAGAGCTTCTCCTGGACTCTCGAATGTACTGAAGCATTCCTCCAGTTGAAGGAGTACTTGGGTTCCCCTCCCTTGCTTAGCAGTCTGATTACTGGCAAGAAGTTGTATGTCTTCCTAGCCGCCACGGACCACGCAGTTGCAGCTGTCCTAGTACGAAATGATGAATGAACTCAGAAACCAGTCTACTACTTATCAAAGGCATTGTCAGACGTGGAAAGCAGATATTTCAATGTGGAAAAGATAGAGTACACATTAGTTATTACATCAAGGAAACTATGTGCCTACTTTTCTGCACATCCCATCACCGTGTACACGAATGAGCCCTTGAAAAAAATTCTGCATAAGTTGGATGGCTCCGGGCGTCTACTAAATTGGTCTATCGCTCTTACAGAGTTTGATATCACTTACCAACCAAGGAATACCCTCCTGGCACAGCTTCTGGTTGACTTCATGGTCGAGACAGCCTTCATGGGTGAACACGTCCCCACCTCCCTTAAGCATAGCACACCGGAGGAAGAAGGGTCTACCGTTGAACTCCCATCCAACTATTTGATCCTATACACTGATGGCTCAGCCACAAAAGAGAGAAGCGGAGCTGGAGTCGAGCTAGCAAGTCCCGAGGGAGAGCATACCATACAAGATATCATCAGATTCAAGTTCCCTGCCTCCAACAACCAAGCTGAATTTGAGGCTCTGATATTTGGTATCGAGTTGGCTTCCTTCTATGGAGCAACTAAAGTGGCGGCATTCTGTGACTCCCACTTGTTGTCAAACAAGTGAAGGGAGAGTATAACACCCAAAATCCCGTACTTACCAAGTATAGAGACCTGGTCATAGACATGACGAAGAAGCTGAAGTTTTTTGAGATCAAACAAATAGGCAGGGAAGATAACCAAATCGTGGATGTTCTATCTAAACTAGCGACTATGGATGTGTCAGAGTCCAACTCTAATATATACGTAGTTTTTGCTGAAGATCCCGCATATGAAAGACTACAAGTCATGCTCCTAGATGGAGATGAGAGATGTTGGATCGATGACTACATAGACTACATCGAGATGAGCCAACTCCCAGAAGATGAAACGCAGGTTAAACTTATCAAGAAGAGATCACCAAGGTTCGTTGTGATGAACGGAGTCCTCTACCGACGATCCTTCACTAAGCCCCTGCTGAGGTGTGTCTATCTCAAGGAAATTGAGAATCTCTTGGCCGAAGTACATGAAGGCATTTACGACGGACACCCGGGGGCCAGAACCTTAGCTGACAAGATCATCTTGCTAGTTTACTATTGGTCATACCTGAGGGAGGACGCGCAAGCCTATGTTAGAAAATGTGACAAGTGCCAGAGATACTCTGACATTCCAAGACTCCCAGCAGTTGAGAAAACTCTTATAATACCTACATGGCCATTTGATATGTGGGGGATCGACATCATCGGACCCTTCCCTCCCGCTCGAGGCAATTGCAAGTATATGATAGTAGTAGTCGATTACTTTTCCAAATGGATTGAAGCAAAAGCATTGGCCAAGATAACGGAAGAGAACGCTATAAACTTCGTCCACGACCACATCTGGTGTCGTTTTGGGCTCCCGCACACAATTATTTCGGATCATGGACTCCAATTCTCTACGGCATTCATAGCAGAGTTGGGCAGAGTAAGAGTTCATCATGCCATGTCATCAGTAAGTAGACCTCAAGGCAACGGATAAGCGGGGGTCGCCAACAAATTGGTCCTAACAGCCCTTACTAAGAACCTTGAAGGACACGAGGGCAGATGGTTGGACGAACTTCCCCTAGCCTTATGGGCTGTTTGCACAACCACCCGGGGGCCAACCGGGGAAACCCCATTCGCATTAACCTTCGGTTCTGAGGCTATGGCACCGACTGAAATGGCTATCCCTACTGTGAGAAATTCCCACTATGATGAGCAAGTCAACAAGGTCAATAGGCTCCTAGACCTAGACCTGATAGATGAAAAATGACTAGCTGCGCAGATGAGGATAGTAAATTATAAGCAGAGGACCAAGGCATATCATGATAAGAGGGTTAACAGAAGAGTATTCCAAGTGGACGATTGGGTACTTAGAAAAATTGAAGCTACTAGTCGGAAGGCAGAACAGAACAAGCTCTCTCCAAATTGGAAAGGTCCCTACATCATAACTCATGTCATTCAAGAAGGGACTTACAGATTAAAGACTAAGGAGGGGAAAGAGCTCAAGCATCCGTGACACTCCGACAATCTCCGAAAGTACTATCACTAGTTCTAGTTTA
The DNA here is from genome assembly GCA_022495995.1 of Adenophora triphylla var. japonica. NCBI lineage: Eukaryota > Viridiplantae > Streptophyta > Magnoliopsida > Asterales > Campanulaceae > Adenophora > Adenophora triphylla. The sequence goes on along the minus strand of JAFEMH010002175.1, from coordinate 207,899 downwards.
TTTTTATGTAATAGATTAGTAGTTGTTAGTCTTTTATTTTCGCAGTAAGGTAGGATTGCAGTTCGATGTAATCAAATTCAGCTTATGAAATTTACTTCTTCAACATGCAAGGCAACTACCAACTACCACCAGCACTGGAAGACGAGGATCCTTCCCTTGGCCTTCAACCAAGCAAGCCAAATGTCTAGCCTACCTCGGCATAGATGACTAACTGGCGAACATCTAAAACCTATGTATGAGTCACCTTCCTATGCATAAGGAGATGTAAAAGAAGGAAGCCTTACGTCTTGAGTAGGAATCACCTTGGCTCAACGACTACAGGCCAGACCATCTGAAACCTATATACGAGTCATCTTCCTCAGAAAAGGGAGATGAAAAAGAAGAAAAACCCAACAGTCCAGACCGAGGACCCTTCCTCGGTCTGATGACTTGCCTTACGTCTAGCCGAGGAAACACCTCGGCATAAAACGACTACAGGCATTCCATGTCTAAAACCTATGCACGATTCATCTTCCTCGGCATAAGGAGACGAAAAAGAATAAAGATCCAGCAGTCAAGACTGAGGAACCTTCCTCGGCCTAATGACTTGGACATGAAAAATTGCCACAACTCCTAAAACCGAGCTAGCATCCCCGTTTAAAATAAAAAGCGAAGGAAGAGGACCCCTTCCTCGGCTCCTCCAAAGACAGGCTTGTACTTGTGCAAAAATCACAAACTAGCAAACAAAACAATTCACATATCAAAATACAAAGTAGAAGCGATGTGAATTGAAAGATAACAACTATCATTAATATTCAAAAGAGAGATTACAAAAGGACCTAGCCTATTACATCAAAATAAAGAAAAAATTATAAGGCTTCTCCTTCTGAGGGATTTCCCCGAAGAAAGTCTATTCGTCGGCACCAGCATTTAACTCGACATCAAGGGTAGTGGTGATGGTGACCTGCTCAGTTTGAACATTGATTTGAGCCTCCTTGTCAATGGGCTCCTCAGTATTGATCCCTTCATCATCCACATCCATCTCGCCCTTGTCCTCGATCCTTTCGATTAAAGCATTGAGATTACTAGGATCGACAGGCGGAGGGACCCAACCTTCTCGACCTTCCCGAGCATCCATCATAGCAATCACATCCAGATTATACTGGGAAAATGGAACAAGGTAGTGAAGAGCCAGAGCTACATTGTCGTACATGTCCTGGTGTGATGTACCCGATTTTTTGAAATCAAACGGAGTCGCCACGCCATTTTTGTTTTAAGGGCCAAAACTTTGAAAAATGCCCGAAATTAGAAATTTGGGTTCGGAGGTCACGTTACACGCCGGGAAGGACGTTAGTGTGCACCCGGAATGCCTCGTTAAACGAGTCTTCCAAGCTAAAAACCATTTGTTTGTGTGTGTGTGTGTGTTACTTTGGCCAAAATAAGTTGAAACTGAGGAAAGTAAAAATTGGGAATTCTTTATTAGACTTTGGACAGATCCCATGATTTTTGGTGTAATTTTTGGGTTGAGATTTGGTACTCAAAAGATTTTTGGAAGTTGAAAACCATTTCTGCCAGAATGAAAAAGGCAGTGGACACTTGATTTTGAGATGGACTTTAGGGCTTGAAAAATCCAGAATCTGGGAAAAGTCCGAGAATGAAAAATGTTCAAAACACCTTAAATAAGGTTTCTGTAAAATAATTTTCCATTTTGGAGATGATTTGAGGGACCAAAACCTTCTGGAAATATCATATGTGAAATCTGGATTTCCAGAGACTGATGAACTGACCTTTAAAGGAAAATTTGAAAAATGGAGTTTTAATCACGAAAAAAATAAAGTAAAAATATTTCTGGAAAGCTCTAGATGTTGGCTACAAAAAGTATTTTGTAGTCAACACCAAATTCCAAGTTTATCTGTGTCCAAAAAATTAGACCATGGACTGGGGTCTTAGAAAATTGCTACTGGACAGCAACTTCTTAAGGAAGAAAAACATGATTTTAAAGGGAGTTTGGCATCCATGCTTGTCCCCATTTCCCTAGGTTTTGATTAGTGATCACTTGACATTTTAGTGGTGAATCAACTATATCAAACCATCCTTGGGGTACATTAGGACTAAGCACTTCATTTGCTTGGGAAGGGGAATTTTATCCTTTGAAAATGAGATTTGATGTATGAAAATGATTTTTAGGGTTTTAAAAATGTGTTTTCCTTGCAAGAAAGTAAGAACACTTTGAAAATAATGTTGATCCTTGTAGAAGATCATCCATGTAGATGAACTTCCATGGTGATCTTCTTAGATCTAAGACAAGAAGGTGAATGAACTACATTTTGTAGCTTGAAAATGCATGCATGGATGAGAGATTTTTAGGGTAAGGAGAGGGGGGTTATACCTATATTCCTTGTGTTTTGTGTTTGAAAGGCTTGAATGTGTTTAGGGCTTGAAAGTGTTTAGGGTTGATGATTTGAGTTGGTTAAAGAGAAAACAAGTAGATAACAATGAAGTCCTCTATGTTTTCTCTCTAATCCTCCTCCCAAGGGGTGATTTGAGCTTGGATTGGTGTATGTATGAGAGTATGTATGAGAGTGATTTGAAAGTATTTTGAGTGAGTGGGATTTGGGAAAGATTGGAGAGAAAATGGTGGCAATTCAAGTGAATTCCCACTGTTTTCTCTCTATTTTTCGCCAGAGTGCAGTTGCTGTGAGTGATTTGTGTTGTGTAAACTGAGAGAGGAGGGTTCAATTTATAGCCCTCTGAAATTGACAAACATGTCCGCGCGGATAGGATTGTAAACGTGCACTGTTCATTAAATGCAGCTCCAGGCTTTGGACAGGAAGAATAATCTTTTGAAAATTCAAACTGGTTATGTTTTTCAACTTACCAGATTGGATTTTTTTCAATTTCTTTTGCTTTTTTAGATTCTTTTGTAGGTTTAACCTTAAATAACAATGCCCACTTTGCCCTTGCTTGGTTAGAAAAGTTAGGAATGTTAGGAATTGTTAGAAATGTTATAACTTTCGTTAATTTTCTAACGAAAATACTAACAAGCTCAAATTGGAGCACTTACAGTAGCCCCTCGGCGACGGCGCTTTTGAAGGAAGCGGGGTCGTCGATAAGAGTAAGGCTCCATATTTGGCAGGATGATCAAGTGATCGAGTGGCTGAACCTATTTAATAGGCTACCTACGTATCCTTAAGAGGAATCAAGCCGGCCGTAGTTCGGGTCTTTGACCCTAGAGTGACTGTTTTAGGGTGTCAACCTAAGATTTGACTATTTTTGGGAAGTCGCCCTAAGATTTGACTATTTTTGGGAAGTCACCCTAAGGTTTGACTATTTTTGGGAAGTCGCCCTAAGGTTTTGACTATTTTGGGGACGTTGCCCTATGATTTTGACTATTTTGGGGAAGTTGCCCTAAGACTTGACTATTTTGGGGAAGTCGCCCTATGACTTGACTATTTTAGGGAAGTCGCCCTATGATCTGACTATTTTTGGGAAGTCACCCTAAGATCTGACTATTTTTGGGAAGTCACCCTATGATTTGACTATTTTGGGGACGTCGCCCTATGGTTTTGACTATTTTGGGGAGGTCGCCCTATGACTTGACTATTTTGGGGAAGTCACCCTGGTAATGGTTTCGGTTTTTAGGGGATGGTTGCTTTCCTCGTGTTGTGTGTGATAGCGTTTTAGGTGCCTCAAACCTTAATGATGGCATCTTAGGTGCCTTGAACCTTGAAGATGGCGTCTTAGGTGCCTCAAACCTTGATGATGGCGTCTTAGGTGCCTCGAACCTTGATGATGATGGCGTCTTAGGTGCCTCGAACCTTAATGATGATGGCGTCTTAGGTGCCTCGAACCTTGATGATGGCGTCTTAGGTGCCTCGAACCTTGGTGATGGCGTCTTAGGTGCCTCAAACCTTGATGATGGCGTCTTAGGTGCCTTGAACCTTGATGATGGCGTTTTAGGTGCCTCAAACCTTGATGATGGCGTCTTAGGTGCCTCGAACCTTGATGATGATGGCGTCTTAGGTGCCTCGAACCTTAATGATGATGGCGTCTTAGGTGCCTCGAACCTTGATGATGGCGTCTTAGGTGCCTCGAACCTTGGTGATGGCGTCTTAGGTGCCTCAAACCTTGGTGATGGCGTCTTAGGTGCCTTGAACCTTAATGATGGCGTTTTAGGTGCCTTGGACCTTGATGATGGGTGATCTGGAGGTGACAACTTGTTTTGAAATGATTTCCTTCGATGTTCATATCCTTTCATTGGGGACAGACTTCGAGGGGGATAGACAGTCTTTTGGTGGATTTCATTTGAAGGGATCGGTCTTACGTTTGCTACCGGAGGTGAAAGAGACGGAATTCCGTTGGGTTTTGTCAGGGATGAACCTAAGTTGAGGTTTAGTTCTATTGTATGAACCTAGATCGAGGTTGAGGGAGACTATTTGAGGGCATTCTCGCAGGGGAAGATTAGAGCTTACGATGATTATCGGGGAAAAGGGTGACCGTGTCGGTCAAGCGGCTGGACCTATGGTAGGCTACCTACGTATCCCGAGTGGGAATCAAGCCAATCGTAGTTCGAAATCGACTGGATAGTTAGGAACATGTTCAGGATCTTGGGTTTTTTGATAATTCGGAGGCTGTCACCTTAAGGAATTAAAGCTTACGTCGCTATTTGCGGAGATAGAGATAGCTAAAGCTATGGGTAATCATGCAACATTTGTGGATGTATGCATATTTTTGAGATATGTTGAGGGACTAACGTACCTTTGCTGTGCTTACCTGCAGGAGAGCAAGTTGCGGGGGCTATGTGGTAGCTGATAGTATTGAGAGTCTTGATGTATCTGATCGGGATGTTGAGACATTTAGGGGCGTGAGGTACCTCTGACCGATTGGCATTTGAGAACTTGGCGTCCCTGGCCTACTTGCCTTTGAGAACTTGATGTCTCTGATCGATTTGCATTTGAGAACTTGGTATCCCTGACCCATTTGCATTTGAGAACTTGGCGTCTCTGACCGAATTGTATTTGAGAACTTGGCGTCCCTGACCGATTTGCATTTGAGAACTTGGCGTCCCTGACCAAATTGTATTTGAGAACTTGGCGTCCCTGACCGATTTGCGTTTGAGAACTTGGCGTCTCGGACCGAATTGTATCTTGAGAACTTGGCGTCCCTGACCGAATTGTATTTGAGAACTTGGCGTCTCTGACCCATTTGCATTTGAGAACTTGGCGTCCCTGACCAATTTGTATTTTGAGAACTTGGCGTCCCTGACCGAATTGTATTTGAGAACTTGGCGTCTCTGACCCATTTGCATTTGAGAACTTGGCGTCCCTGACCAATTTGTATTTTGAGAACTTGGCGTCCCTGACCGATTTGCATTTGAGAGCTCGGCGTCTCTGACCGTATTGTATTTGAGAACTTGGCGTCCCTGACCGATTTGCATTTGAGAGCTCGGCGTCTCTGACCGAACTGTATTTGAGAACTTGGCGTCTCTGACCGAACTGTATTTGAGAACTTGGCGTCTCTGACCGTACTGTATTTGAGAACTTGGCGTCTCTGACCGAACTGTATTTGAGAACTTGGCGTCTCTGACCGATTTGTAGACACTGGAGGTGATCTGCACATGTTTTGCCCGGAATCATCTCTTGCCGAAAAGGGGGATTTGATTTCTTGCAATTTTGTTGAAACCATTGATTTTGAGCTTTGGTAAATATCTCCCTTGTTGAGGGTAAGTCTCAATGGCGAAGGAAGATGGTCTTTCACGTTTGAATTCCTGCATTGGTTAGTAGAGAGGAAGATGCATATATGACATTCATGATGACAGATGTATGCATAGAACCAAAAATGATTGTGAGAGTATCACTGCGTATGTTCGCGAGATGATGCATTTACTTGCTTTCGAAGATGCACCTAGCCTAAGCTTTTGGCAGGGAAATTATGATTTATGATCTTCAATCACTTAGGATTTTTCCTATTGATTCAAGTTTTGTGCATGTTACATGAGCCCTGGGGAGATTTTTGTGGGGATGCAGGTGGACTGTTTGGGACAAGCTTTGTGCAGGTGGGGTGATATCCTTTGGTCGCGGACTGAATTGCATGTCATTGATGAGGTCAATTTTGATCTTGGGGTGAAGTTGGATTTGAACCCCGGGTCTCGATTGAAATTTCTTTTCAGTTTCGAACATTTGAAGCTGATGCTGACAGGTTCTAGCATCAAAGTATGTTGATATGAATGAACCCTCTTTCGCTTGGGTTAGTTGTGACTTGACATGACTTGGCGAAATGCTGATATGAGGAGATTCCCAGTTTTCAACCTTTGATGATGCAGGGAGTTTCCATATATCAAGTTCTAAAGCTGAAACTCCAAGATAGTTGTTGAGGTGACTAGGCCTTTCTTCTGAAGATAGGTATGACTTGATAAAGCCCCATTCCGTGGAAAAGACATGGAGAAAGCCACAGACGCTTTCTGATTTGATGAAGCCCCAGGTTCGACAAAACGTTACTACAGGGGTCCAGTCAAAGGTTTGACTGTAAAACTGACATACTGATGAAGTATCCAGCCGATCGATCAACGTGAGAGACCTCGAGGTGAAGTTGATGTGACCCCAGACTCGTTGCAGCATTACGTCATGGAGTGAGAAACCCATCTTTGATAACAACTATGCAACTAGAATCCTCCCTTCGAAGGGCGTCTTCCATATGGGAACTGTTAGCCATAGTGGCACTTGGCTTGTTCATGGCTTCGATCATATTCACCCTATGGTTTTTCTTAGGGAATGGATTGATGACTGTGTTGGGCCCTTGGGGTATCCTTTTCGATCAGTTCTCACACCGCCCTTTTTCAGGAGCATACTAGTGGGGAGCACAGAGTTTAGTTGTGTCCAAAGGGACACCGGGATCCATGGGCTGATGGTTGTCTGGTCAAACCTTCCTTCACAAATCCCTGAAAGACGTCGCTCAAAGGCACTCCGAAATCTTCAAGCTTAAAGCTTCGCGACTTGGGCACATCACCTTTCCTTGGCACGAAAGGAGTGACATTTTTGCAATCCTGTCCTGAATAGGGCTGGGCAGGAGTCGTGTCGGAGGTGGAAAAAGCCCGGTATCTGTAAGCAGGTGCAACAACTTGCTGCTGATTGTAAGTCCTCTCAAACTTAGCCCCGGAATTGACCATTGCCCGCAGATCCGGATAGGGGAAATTGCTGAGGGAGGCTCTCAGATGTGGTTTCAGGCATGACTGAAAGATGCCCAGTTGTTCCTCTTCAGAAGGAGGGGTTGCCATTTCGCTAAGCTTCGGGTTCCAATGCTCATAAAAATCCCCGATGTTCTCGTCGGGACGCTGCACTGTTGTCTGCAAGTCAACTCTTTATACTTTTCCGTGAAGGCACTTGTAATCTGGTCCCATGTAGCCCTGACCTCGGGTTTTAAGCGGAAGAACCACTTCAAAGCACTAGATTTCAAAGAGAGGCTGAAATAGTCCGCCAACTGCTGATTGGCGCACCCTTTGGCCTTCATTGCCAAGGTATACGTGTCCAGATGGGTTTCCGGGCATGCAGTCCCATCAAAGATGTCCAGATTTAGGCATCACGAATTTGTGGGGCAGGGGAACAATGGAGTCCGGGTCCGTGGGTCGGAAGGCAGACTTCTTAGCGGTCAATTCAGCAATCTGCGCTTTCAATTCCTTATGCTGTTCCATAAACCAAAACCAGATGAGGGTCCGGTGGTGTAACCAGAGTGTTCAAGCCGACGACTGAGCTAGAGAGAGGAGCTACCACCGGCGGCAGACTGGTGGAGGGAACGGTCGATCCGGGGATGTAGGTGAAAACCTGTCCTTGGCCCGAATTACCCTGGGGAGTGTGAGTAGGAGCCAGGTCAAAGGGATAGAACCCAGTGGCTTGCTATTAACTTCCAATTGGCAAAGAGGGTGGTGGTAGACCTGATGTAGCCGGGTAGTTTGGATTTCCGGAGTGAGGCCCATAAGTAGGCTTAAGTGCGGGCTGTTGTCCCTGGTTGTTGAATTGCATGGCTGCCTGTGGCGAGGGTGTATAACCCGGGGGGTACTGCGGTCCTGGTGATTCTGATGAAACCGGGATGGAGGCTTGGTAACCCATCGAAGCCTGAGTGAGAAATGGATTTGTGAAAGCTGTGTGAGGAGCAGCTGAACTAGCATCATTTTGTTTTCCGGGACCAAACTGTGGTGGCATCCCAAACTGTTGTTGCGGCACTCTAAACTGTTGTTGTGAAGGTTCGGCTTGATCGTTTCTAAACTGAGACGGGATCCCAATTTGCTGTGGCATTCCAAGGTACCCCCAACCATGAGAAGACATTCCGTACTGATTTTGTTCCTACTGAGGAACTGCGAACTGATTCGTCCCGTCAGGCTGCATGGATCCAGTAGTCTGTAGTTGAGGAGCTGGCTGACCCAAAGATCTAGGAGATGGTACCATAGGAGGCTGGTGGTGGCATCCTGGAGTAGCATGGGCAACCGAGAGTGGGATTGGGGGCTCACGTCCCGTTGAGGCGGCCGCGAAGGGATCTTGTGAGACTTGTGCGGTGCCTGGGACTCGGCCGTCTTGAACCGGGTTGCCGTCGAGGCATTCCAAACCGCCGGGCCGAGAAGTTCAAACCGATCTATAATTGACCGCCGTCCCAAACCCAACTGAGAAGTCATACCAAGATGATGTAACTGAGAAGCCCCTGCTGAGGCATACCAAACTGCTGCGACATACCGAGCTGACACCAACTGTATTGAGGCACACCATACTGGCCCAAATCGGGCCGAAATCAATTTGTTTCCCAAACGATCGTCCTGCATCGAACCGTGAATGTATACTGCATCGAGGCCGAAAGGATGACCGATTCACAAAGTTGAGAAGAGTGTGGCCCGGTGGAGGTTCCATGTAAGGAAGGTGGTGGCATTTGGCGGTAGTCTGTCTGGCCAAGATAGGGATGGGGATCCTCTTCCTCTTCTATCATGAAAGTCCCATCGGGCCGAGGGCAATCGCCAAACCAAAATTCCTGACACCTTCCAAAATTGATCATCAACACCTCATCCTGATTGGCCCAAGGGATTTTAATATTAGCCATGATGAATCCCTGGTTCTGATTAAAATTCCGTTCTCGACCTTGGACATTAAAGAACTGTACTTGACAAACCCATGACCAACATGGGGATCAAATCTCACTTTGCTTGGCAAGGCCTTGGTCTGAAGAGATGTGTTTGCGAAGTCTTGATTTTGAAGAAGCGACTTGGTAGAGCCTTTGTCTCATGATTGTGAATCTGACACAAACCTGGTAAGCATTGCAGACTGATACTGAGATGAGTCTAAACAAAGACCCAGCCCATCTTGTAGCAAAAGCGAAGAACCGGCGTGACCAGAGAAGCCCCACTCTAAACAAATGGCTTGACGAAAGTCCTCCCTCAAAGAGTACAGTGCAGCTCTAATGCAAATTGAATTGTCATGTAGCAAAAGAGGCAACCCATCCTTCTATATTTACTTTATTATTTTCTTTAGTCAATTAGTCAACCGGAAGAAAATGTAAAAGAAAGACAATTTAGGAATGTATACCTGCAGGGGCATATTTTTTCGAAAAGTGGGGATGAATCTCCGATTTGTATTATTTGATGGCCTCATTTGATGAAGGCACAAAAGAACTTGCTTTGGGCTTGACTCTTTTGAGAGAGCATAAGTTTAGAAAGGTTTGTAAAAGTGTATGGAAGCCCCTGCTGACAGAAAATTAGTGTTTAGCTCTATTTTTCCTATAATGTAGAAAAAGAAGACTTGTCGAGACATCTGAAAACATGTTTTATTCAAAATGATCACAAGATTGCTTAAAACCCTTTATTAATGTTTGGGTTACTCAAACCCCTAATCTCGATATGAACAAACATTTTGACTAATCATGAGGAGAAAGTCGACCAATACCAGGGATAAAGTTGGCGAATTGTGAAGAAAGATTGTGTATAGGAGAGGCCATTGATGAGACCGAATTTTCTTGGGATTTGGATGTGTTTATGACCGAACCATTTCTGGTTGCCTACGTTCCCTCCATTATGAAGAGCTCAGGTCGCCGTAGTTCGGGGTTGAACTGTGTTTGGCTTTGGAAAAGGGGTATGAATATTTGTGGTACTCTTGGTGAAAAGGTTCGGATAGGATGTTTGGATGATAAGGTACGGGCCTTGAGGTGATTCCTCGACAAGTCAGCTTGATGTATTTTGGCGATTCTGTTGCTTCTTAATCGTCGTCCTTCATCGGGGGAGAAAGATTTCGGATGCAGCTTAAGGGCTTATGATATGTTTTTGCCGTTGCTTTAACTGCTCCCTTGTTGTCGACAACTTTTGTTCTTCGGGCTTTAATTTTGCCCATATGTCAAGCCTTTGATCGGAGGTGCTGGGTCCTTGGCCTCATTTTTTTTTTTTTGAAGCTTTTGTTTTTGCTCTTTTTTTTTTTTTGAAGCTTTTGCTTGAGCTCTTTTTTTTTGAAGGTTTTGCTTGAGCTCTTTCTTTTTTTGAAGCTTTTTCTTGAGCTCTTTTTTTTTTTGATGATGAAGGCAAGCCTCTGCTTGAACTTTCTTGATGCACGGGAGGCGGAGGCAAGTCCCTGTTTTTTTTCGACATGGGGTCGATCTCCCGATGCTGAGTGACCTTTTGTTGTTCTTCGATGCTGCCGCCGTCGTTGACTTGGTCAAGGTGATGATGGGGACTTGTTTTGGAAAGTGTATGGCTTGATGGTGGCCTTTGTGAGGTGAGGAAAGTGTATAGGGAGGGCATTAGTTGACTTTCTCGCACCAATTAATTAAAATCTTAATCATTTCCAGAGATTATTTGTTGAGCAATGCGAGTGATCATTTAAAATAAAACCATTTCATTAAATGTAATGTAGGTGTGCAAATAATGTCTCAAGTCTAGCGAGAAAAGAAAAAGACTCTTTTATAGAAAATTTAAGATTAACTACAATGTCCCAGGAGGACTTGATTGAACGAAGAAAGTACTAGAACCTACGAAGGTTGACTAAAAGACTGTTTTAATATTAAAGGATGGGTATCCCCTAGTCTAGCTACTCTTTGTTGTTGGACCACGTCTCTATCCTTCAGCAGACTATGCTCGCCTTTGGTAACTTCAAGGAATTCCTCGCTCACCGGCCCTGATGGTCGCCTCATCTGCCATCAGATCATTATCATCCCATTTACCCTTGGCGTCAGTCGTGAACTTATCGGAGGGCGAGAGTTCAAAGCATTTCACCAAATCCAGCTTTGCCATGGCCACATGCTTGTTGCAGTCAAACCATCCATTCTCAACATTTGTTGCGACTAAATCATCTGGCTTGTCAGAGTCCATTGACTTCACAGAGCTTGAATCATAAAACTCAATCATGTTTACATTTGCGTTGTTTGGGAAATGATCATTGGCGGGGTTGAGATCACTGAGGCGCTCGAGTTTGCCCTTCTTAATTAATCCCTGAATTGCCTTTCTCAAAGCTGTACAGTTGTCGGTTATATGACCGTGATACTGGTGGAAAGCACAATGCTTAGTGGTGTCCAAAGGGATTTTGGGATCCTTGGGCTGATAGTTTCTCATGGGTTCGAGGAGACCCTGCTTTAGCAAGCTATTTAAAACTTTGCTTAAGGGAACACCCAAATCCTCGGGATGTGGTTTCTCCTTTGGGGGAGAATAAATTCTCAATGCTCTTTGATCCGAGATTCGGTCATTGACTTGGTCACCATTCTGAACAGGGTTTGCCGGTTTTGGTCTATTGGGGCGCTCAAGCTTGCCCGCTTCGATTAACCTTTGAACCGCTCTCTTCAAGACTGTGCAGTTGTCGGTCGTGTGGCCATAATGATCATGGAAGGCGCAGTGCTTACTCATGTCGAGGGGTGCATTTGAGCTCCTTGGATGGTAGTCCCTGAGAGGCTCCAAAAGGCCTTCCTTTACTAAACCCTTGAAAATTAAGCCCATGGGCATTCCAAAATCATCAAAACGTTCTCGTTGCCTTAAAGGACCACCATTTCTTGGTTGCTTTTGGGTGCCGTCAATTGTACACAATGCCTTCTTTCCTTTAATGGATTTTGTAGCCGTGTTGGAAGGATAAGGTTTATAGCGGTGAGACATGTTCCGACCCGTAGTGCTTCCCCGTGCACGAACCCTTTTGATGTACTCATCGATGTAATCGTCGAGATTTGACCTTTTGTAAAACTCATTCGTGTCAGATACACAAGATTGGTATGGTGAGATGGCCCGAGTCAAGCGATCGTCGATACTCTCGTTGCTAGGCTTTTCTTGTACCTTCTTAATTGGTTCTTTCAATAATCCTTCGGACGAGTCAATAGGAACACTGGGAATGCACGACACCGCCACAAGATTGGCATCAGTAAATGAAACCACAGTAGGAAGTACTCTGATGGGAGGGATGACAGTCTGAGCATTAAAAGCGTGACCGTAACCCTCCTCATAAGGCCTAGCAGTTGCCGAAGATGAGGATATATGGCTCGTAATGGGTGGATACCAGGGAGCAGTGAGCGCGGATCCAAAAGGCTGCTGAAAACATGAGATTTGAGGCATCGTAACAGTAGGACTGAACGTGTCTTGACCACACTGAGGAACGTGACTACAAGGGTAATGTGCATACTGTACTTGATGAACAGGAGCAGCTTGCGTAACAGCCGGGTGGAGAATTTTATGAGGAGCATTTGACCTTGTCGGACTTCCCAACCGGAGGGGCGAGGTAGAGCTTGGAGGATGTTGTGAATATGGTAAACCCGATGAAGTGGTGATAAGAGCTCGGTGGCCCATGTGATCTTGCAAAGATCATAGGGGCAAGTGTGCCTCGAGAATTGGAGGAAGCAAGCTGGCCCCCTCGAACCATGGAGCCCGATAAGCGAACTGTCCCAAAATGGCTGCGGAGCCATGTCAAACCGCTGGGCTTGAGAAGTCGTGAACTCGACCCATTCCGAGATGATGACCCGAACCCGACTGATGTTGTGAAGTAGTAACCGACCCCTTCCAAGATGTGGGGTGAAAGCCAACCGATTCAATCCCGGTGATGAGATCGAGAGGCACCGGGGCAAAGCTGACCTAGATCGGACTGTTGAGGAGTATCGATACAATGAGGCCGAGAGGCAAAGTGAGTGATAGGGGGATGCATGGCCCATTAGTAGTTCCACATGAAAGGGAACAGGGCATTTGATGGTAGTTGGCATGCCCGGGAGGGTAATTAGTTCCAATCTTTGCATCAACCGTAAAGGTTCCATTAGGGTTGCGAACAATTGTTAGCCCCTGGGTTCTGATACCTTCCAATAATCGGCGATCCGAGCCTCTTGATGTTGTCTTATCTCGTTCCAACACCCGATTCCACTGCTCGGCATTTTGCGGATTTTCGGGGTGCGGAGTTGTACGTCCCCCACAGTTCTCCTCTGAGTTGGCCATTCTGAAACTTTGAGCTGGAGCGAAGGAGGAAACCAATGAAGTATCTGACTCCGGAATGACTGAGCTGAACAAACGATGACCCGGGGGCTTGATCCAAACTTTGCTTACTGTGAAAGGCGCAAAAGGGTGTGGTTCAGACTCGGGAAAGCGAAACAGGTTGGTGTTTGGGCTTAGGGCTCATGCAACATGCGATTATGCGTTTAAATTTACTTAAAACATGTTTTATTAAACCTAATCGGTTGGAAAAGATTGCTCTTCTTTTTTGCAAACTACTCTGGATCCTGGATCAGTGGGCCCCGTCACTATGTCTATAAGCCCCTCGTATTCCACCTGTACTTCGACCTCCTGTGGGACGGCCCGGGCGAGGGTCCTATAGGGCAAGCGGGTCCCACCGACCGAAAATGAAAACGATCCTAAAAGTCTGGCGGGTAATCGAGTCTTAACGAGCATTCGATGTAAATTACGGACAAAGCTGACGTCAAAGTCAAGATCATGTCCAAGGGCTCGACAAAAAGTCGGCATGATTTGGACTGATAAATGTCCACAATTGATCTTGACTTGTCGTCAATTAGGCCGTAATTAGGCATGGAATAATCATTAATCCTTGATGACTCAGTGTCATGCTGGGAGTCGTGTATAATTTGTGCCGGTGAGTCAAAGTCAAGGCGCCAGTCAATATCTGGTCAAAGTCCGTGACGGAAAACCGGCAGAACTTCGACTGATTAGGGTCCCCGAAAGATATTGACTTGGTATGCCGACTAAGGCTAGAAAGGAAAGGTCTATACGAGACGGGGCATGACACAGACCAGACTAAAAACCAACCGGGTCTCGGACAAAGTGTGTCACGGACAAGTGCATGGTCGACACGAGGCTCCATGGGATATTTGGGTAGTCCTGTGCTTGCACCGAGAGGCGTAATAAGACCAAACGGGCCGCGACAAGGATTTCCCCGGGTTAGGGACGTAGTGTGCAGTGTAAGGTCACGTGCGCGTAGTGTGCAAGCAGTCTATCTTCTTTTTCTGAGTAAAATAGAAATTTTTCATGTGTCTTGAAAAGTATGATGCATGATTTTTTTTTTTTGAAAATTTTCTCTTTGAAAAATCTTTTTTTTTGAAATAATTTTTTTTGAAATTTTTTTTTGAAATTTAATGAACACATAAGCACATAAGCACAAAAATTCCAACAGTTAGGGACATGATTCCGACAGTCAAAATTTTGACTTTTTCCGAGGCGGCCAAAACAACACGAGAATGTGCAAAAAATCAACACACACAACAAATGATTTTTAATGCCGGGACGGAAGCTTGACCCTCAAAAGCTTTTCCTTTTTTTTTTTGAAAACAATGATACCGGTACGTGGGATTGTTAAACCACAATTTATCCCCGACTCGTGTTAGGAGGCGATAACGGGAAGTTTAATGGTTTCCACCAATATACCAAATATCATTTTTTTTTTTTTTTAGAAAAAGCTTAGAAGTCCCCAGCAGAGTCGCCACTATGATGTACCCGATTTTTTGAAATCAAACGGAGTCACCACGCCATTTTTGTTTTAAGGGTCAAAACTTTGAAAAATGCCCGAAATTAGAAATTTGGGTTCGGAGGTCACGTTACACGCCGGGAAGGACGTTAGTGTGCACCCGGAATGCCTCGTAAAACGAGTCTTCCAAGCTAAAAACCATTTGTTTGTGTGTGTGTGTGTGTTACTTTGGCCAAAATACGTTGAAACTGAGGAAAGTAAAAATTGGGAATTCTTTATTAGACTTTGGACAGATCCCATGATTTTTGGTGTGATTTTTGGGTTGAGATTTGGTACTCAAAATATTTTTGGAAGTTGAAAACCATTTCTGCCAGAATGAAAAAGGCAGTGGACACTTGATTTTGAAATGGACTTTAGGGATTGAAAACTCCAGAATCTGGGAAAAGTCCGAGAATGAAAAATGTTCAAAACACCTTAAATAAGGTTTCTATAAAAGAACTTCCCATTTTGGAGATGATTTGAGGGACCAAAACCTTCTGGAAATCTCAGATGTGAAATCTGGATTTCCAGAGACTGATGAACTGACCTTTAAATGAAAATTTGAAAAATGGAGTTTTAATCACGCAAAAAATAAAGTAAAAATATTTCTGGAAATCTCTGGATGTTGGCTACAAAAAGTGTTTTGTAGTCAACACCAAATTCCAAATTTATCTGTGTCCAAAAAATTAGACCATGGTTTTAAAGGGGGTCTTAGAAAATTGCTACTGGACAGCAACTTATCAAGGAAGAAAAACATGATTTTAAAGGGGATTTGGCATCCATGCTTGTCCCCATTTCCCTAGGTTTTGATTAGTGATCACTTGACATTTTAGTGGTGAATCAACTATATCAAACCATCCTTGGGGTACATTAGGACTAAGCACTTCATTTGCTTGGGAAGGGGAATTTTATCCTTTGAAAATGAGATTTGATGTATGAAAATGATTTTTAGGGTTTTGAAAATGTGTTTTCCTTGCAAGAAAGTAAGAACACTTTGAAAATAATGTTGATCCTTGTAGAAGATCATCCATGGAGATGAACTTCTATGGTGATCTTCTTGGATCTAAGACAAGAAGGTGAATGAACTACATTTTGTATCTTGAAAATGCATGCATGGATGAGAGATTTTTAGGGTAAGGAGAGGGGGGTTATACCTATCTTCCTTGTGTTTTGTGTTTGAAAGGCTTGAATGTGTTTAGGGCTTGAAAGTGTTTAGGGTTGATGATTTGAGTTGGTTAAAGAGAAAACAAGTAGATAACAATGAAGTCCTCTATGTTTTCTCTCTAATCCTCCTCCCAAGGGGTGATTTGAGCTTGGATTGGTGTATGTATGAGAGTATGTATGAGAGTGATTTGAAAGTATTTTGAGTGAGTGGGATTTGGGAAAGATTGGAGAGAAAATGGTGGCAATTCAAGTGAATTTCCACTGTTTTCTCTCTATTTTTTGCCAGAGTGCAGTTGCTGTGAGTGATTTGTGTTGTGTAAACTGAGAGAGGAGGGTTCAATTTATAGCCCTCTGAAATTGACAAACATGTCCGCGCGGATAGGATTGTAAACGTGCACTGTTCATTAAATGCAGCTCCAGGCTTTGGACAGGAAGAATAATCTTTTGAAAATTCAAACTGGTTATGTTTTTCAACTTACCAGATTGGGTTTTTTTCAATTTCTTTTGCTTTTTTAGATTCTTTTGTAGGTTTAACCTTAAATAACAATGCCCACTTTGCCCTTGCTTGGTTAGAAAAGTTAGGAATGTTAGGAATTGTTAGAAATGTTATAACTTTCGTTAATTTTCTAACGAAAATACTAACAAGCTCAAATTGGAGCACTTACACCTGGCATATAAGCCGAGCAATGGATTTCAAGTCCAGGCCAAGAGAGGTGTCAGCCATAAGCCGACGGGCCAAGTGAAGGTAGCCATCCTGGAACATGGTGGTTGTTTTGTCATTGACAACATCTGTGAAAGCCAAGATGCCCTTGAAACGAGCCATGGCCTCTTCCTCCTTCGAGGGAATGCTGACCTCCGAGTTTAGCCGGGCAGCCTCAGCATCCTCGACTTTCTTTAGTGCCTCAGCCTTGAGCTTCATGAGCTCGGCTATCTCGGCACCCTTTAGCCTGAGGGCTTCCTCGGCATGCCCCTTGATCTCCTCGGCTATCTTCTTCTCTTCCTCGGCCTTGGTCTTAGCCGCCGTCTTGGCCTCTAGCTCCTCATCCCGAGCCTTCAGCAACTTAGCAACTGTAGCCAGCTCGGTCTCTCCCCTTTTTAGCCCGGCTTTAAGCTCAGCCATTTGCTTTTCCACAGCCTTAAAGTGTACATTCTCGTAGGCCGATATGAGATAGTCACCTCAGATATCAACAGGCCTTTCCGGTCAACCATGTTTTCCTTGCTAGGCTTATCCCGGCATAACTTCTCATACGCCTCCTCGTCCAGAGCCCTTTGGACAGCCGCTCGGCCCAGCCTAACATGAGCGCCCTCCCTGGCAAGTAAGGTGAGGCCTCTTAGGGGTTTGGGTGTGGCGATAAGTTGCCGAGCTAGCTCCTCGGCCTCAGCATAGTTCTTGATCATTTGAGGGGTGAGGGCTGGAGGAGTTGAAGCATCAGCAGTCCATTTGGAAGGAGGCTCCTCAGTAGAACCAGAATAAGGCCTCTTCTGGATCGAGGACCTATGAACAAGGCCCGTCTCCTCGACAGTCGGGATATCAGTTTGCACCTTGGCTTCAATGGTTGGAATGCGGGGGCTATGCCCCTCGGTTGTTTGTTTTTCATGGCTCCCTGAAGCCTCCACATTAACGACCTCTCCGGTCTGCTTGATGGGTAAAGCAACATCCCCCTTGGTGGACAAGAGGAGTTGACGACGGGTAGCCTCGTCCTTCCCTTGATCAATAGCTGAGGCCTTGGCTAGCCGTCTCTTCAACTTGTTCAGTTCCTTGGGATCTACGACGTCTTGGGAGGCCATCTCAGCTTCTTGTTCGGGGGATAGATCTGCAAATATGAGGAACAGACATTATATTATGACTTGGATAAAACAAGAAATAAGTGCAAGTATCAAATACTAGGAAAAAAGAATTACAGCCTACGACGTCCTCCTCTAGAAGACATTGATCTTGTGGATCAAGCCGACAACGGGCACAATCAGAATGAAAGACCAGACTGGGATGGACCCTTCAGTCATTAAACCTTCTCCCCCTATTGACGGGGATGAGATGCTCCAGGCCGTCCCTCGGTCCTGGCATTATCCCAGCTTGAACATAATAACGGTCATCCACCTCCAAGGCCGACCAATTGAGGAGACCTACCCCGGCAAACTCAGTAAGACGGGCAATCAAAGCATTAGACCACTCAACTCGTAGCACCTCCTTGGGCGCAGCAGGATCACGAGTGGGTGTATCGAACTCCCAACCTTGTCAGCTTTCAACCCTAATGGCATGGTTTTCCCAACCAGACACTTTGCTAGACATGGGAAGGATGACTTTTGGCTTCTTCGAGTCACTCCTTATTACTATAATCTTGGAGTCCTTGAGATAGCTCACAGAGAAGAAGTGTTGAAAGGCTGACTAGGTAGGTTTAAACCCCAAGCTACGACACAAGACAATAAAACTTACAAGGACCCTAACCCCGTTGGCTCCTAGCATGGCTGGGACAGCCTGCATATCTCCCAGAAACTCATTAATGAAAGGGTCCAAAGGGAGACGAAGTCCCTGCTGAAATTGCTTATAGTAGAAGTGGACAACACTTTAATAGAACATGTCCCTCTCTCTCTCTCGTTCTCAAAGGTTGGACGACCGATGTAGGTCAGTTTGTACTCCTCCCTCGACACTCCGTACTTGGAGTATAACACCTCGAGCATTGGTTCCCCGGCCCTAACTGGCTTTGGCCTGGGATAGTTAGCTCTACCTCGGCCTCTTCCTCCTCGGCCGCCTCTTCCTCATCCCTCTACTTGTTCTCCCCCAACGAAGGCATCAACAATATTAGTCGATGACGAGGGACCACTAGTGTTGGCCTCACTCCCTGTTCCCGTCATATCTGCAAGAAACCAAGGAATACAAGTCAACAAAAGCAATGCATTAAGACGGGGAAGAGGAAGATTTCCCCTCCTCATCGTTTATGATAAGGCCAAGGAGGGAGCCTTACCCGACAACCGAGGACGACTAAGATGATCCGACGTTAGGTAGAAGAGAAGAATGTGTTCAATCATCTCATCCCGGCTGTCAAAAATTATCATACTTGGGGACATGGAGTCAACCCGGTTAATTCTCATCTTGCTTGGGTAACGAAGATCTTCCCTCTAGGTTCCTAACCTTGTCAACATCTCCCCAATTTCTGCCAGGGTCACCATCAACCATGGCCCTCTCTCCCTTCGGTAAACCCTAAGGTTACCTTTGTGGTAGCCATGGATGAAACGAGGGCTATGGTCCCAAGAACGAGTCATTTCTAAAACGAGACGAAGGGTTCAAGAATTTTATCAAGGCAAGAAACTCAAGAAAAGCTTCATGGGTTCAACATTGGCGATTTCGAAAATAAAATCAACTAAACCCTAGAAATTACAAGTTAAAACGCAGAAATCAGAAGTGGAAAAGCGGTTATACCTGTTTGCAATGAAGACGAACGAAAACGAGCGGACGATTCAACCGTTTCTGGCGATTCTGGGCAAATCAAGCACAAGAACATGAAGGGTTTTTTGAATCTTGAGGTTTTGCTCTCAAATGCCTGGATTGATAAAATTTGGAATTGAAGGGAAGCTTTGTTTTTATACTCAAACCAACGGGTCAAACCCACAGCAAAACGGGCCAAACGGGTATGGCCCCCCAACATTTAATACGTTTGTGGGTTCCCAAGACGTGTCTGACATAGTGGCAGCGCCAATCATTGCACTAGTAACCGGCAGATAATGGAGCGACACAAACATTTAAGCGACATTGCCACGTGACGCCTGTTCGTATTCTTATAGCCAAGGACGAGATCACTGTCTCCTCGTCGTAGCCGAGCCAGAAAGTCGGGGGCCACTGAACAGTATAAACCGAGATACGACCATGGGCTTGTCCGGGTAAGGCCCAAGTGAATTGGACCCTAAACATAATCTATCAAGTCTCAGCTACGAGGGAAGACCTGGGCTTCCTCGTCTCTCTATCTCGTCATTCCCTAAGGCTGGCCAAGGCCCAACAGGCGACATGACCAAAGCCTAACTCAAGGGTCGAGGAACTCCCCCTTAAGGACAAGGAGGCTTCCTCGGCTATGACGTCATCACGACGGGCTCCCTATTTATCTCTCATCCCTTCCCCAGTTTCTCATATGCCGGTCCGGCTACGTAGGATGAGGAAAGGATATCTCGGTTATAACATTATAGCTCGTCGGCTATCTTATTCCTTCCCCGGCTCATCATATGCCGGCCAGGCATGTATGACGAGGGAGGAGGCATCTCGGCATAACGACAGTGGTTGTTTGTTCAGTTTTAATCAAACAAGGATACTAAAGCAGTTATAATCTCTCTAGGATTGTAACCACCTTCTATATCAATTCAAGTCAAACAAGGACTCCCCAAACAAATATAATCTTCTAAGGATTATATCTTATCTCTTTACAGTCCAAGTTCAACATGTATTCTACATATTTATTCTTATAAATACAAGCCATATATCAGATTATTTGGTACTTTATCTTTTTAACTCAAAGCTCTGACAATTTGATTTCTCTGTACACAAAATCGTGAACTTACTCTCATGCCGGAGGGCCTTCGCCGGAGAAGCCCCGGCTTAGTTTACGTTTCTTGTCTTTTTTTCAGGCTATTCAATCGCCGGAGTACAACTGACCGCTGTATTTGAACTGATTCGATCTTTTTGGTCGCATCAGATAATATTTTACTGAAGCATTAATAATAATTTTAAAATCTCATAATAATATCACACTAAACTTATAGTATATTTAAAAAGAAATGTTTTATTTGTTTATACAAATTTACTGAAACTATTTTCTTATTCAGACATATGACACTTATTTTAAAACAAAAAGAATATATAAATAAGGATCTACGAAATCACGTTATTGAAATTTAAAGTAGTAGTCCTTTGAAATAACACATTTTACATTTTAGTTTCAAATGTCACATTTTACATTTTTGTCGATCCCAAAATAAATATAGCATTTTACACACTTCTTAAAAAAGTTGTTACTTCTGTTTAAAAAAAAAAAAAAAAGTTGTTACTCCTTAAAAAAAATTGACAAGTCAAATTCAATGAGCCGGAGGGAGCAATACCTTTTTCTTAATACTCACATCTCATAAGTAATAAGAAGTTCATTACTAAATATATAATTAATTAAAGAAAAGCCTCAATTCATTTTATGAAAAACAAAGACACTGCTCAAAGGTAAAAATGGTAACCCTAATGGATTGCCCTGTGGTAGAGGTGGACTTGCACAAATCATAAGCTCTCAAGTTCAATCCTTTTTTTCCCTTAAACTTATAGTTGATAGTATTAGGGCTCATAAAACTTGCATCCGGCGGAACCCCATTATGCGTGTAAAACGCAGTTTCCAACGCCGATTTGATTTGATTCTCGGAGAAAACGCAATTTCCATAAGTTTATAGTAAAGTTCAAACCTTTTAATCTAGCAATGAAAATGACTGGGAACCTTTGCACAATCACTCAGTAGTATACCTTTCTTGGGTTGTTCTGTAACAAGAAAAACAAAGAGTCTGAGTCAGGGTCTGATGAATCAAATTCTGAATAAAAGTTGATTAAAGATTTCAAATATGATTTAATTAGAAAATTAAATAATTACCCACCGATGGATTTGGTCTGTAACGATAACCAAGCATCAGCTGCTTCTTATACTGCTCATAGATATCATCCTCTGGAGTTACCTCCCCAGGTTGAGCTGCCCCTACCCCCAAGTGGTCCTTCTTCACACCACCTCCCATTATTGGATCGGCAATCCCACTTCTTGAACTCCCAAGTCCCTCAATTTCAAACAGCTTAAAAGATGTAAAAAGCCATTTTTCACACAGCAATAATTTGAGAAACAGATGGTATATATATATAAACACAGCAGCAACAACAACAAGAAGTCCCCAAAATAATAATTTGGGGCGACTAACATGAATCGTTGTATGGAATATTCTGATTCGTGTCATGATAATTGACGAAGTTTTACGCTAGCTACAGGGGCGGAGCCAGGGGGCATGGGGGGCACTTGCCCCCCCGCGGCGGAAGTGCAGTGAATTTTTTTTTTTTGCCCCCCCCCCCAAATTTTTTTGTTATATATAATTAACTTCAAGATTAACACCAGTGAGTGGTGTGATTTAGCGGTAGAAGGGGTGAAGTTAAAGCCTTTGGTGTTTCCTTTCAAATCCATGTTTGAGCCCTGCTACCTACATTTTCAATTAATTTTTACCTACATTTTCAATTAATTTTATTTGTCCTCCATCTTTGCTATTCTCTCTCTCTCTCCATTTCTTTCTCTTAACAGTTTTATTTTTCTCTTTCTACTAATTTTCTCACATTTTTTCAATCTTAATTAATTAGTTAGGTTTTTCCCATTTTTTTTGTTTTTGGTCTTTTTTCCTATTATCCCAAGTTTAATTAGCAAATTTGAATTTCTTTTCTGTACGAGTAATATATTTTAATAAATTGTTTGCGTTAAATACTTCAACATTATTTCAATCGTTCCTTGAATTACTTACTTTTATCATTTTTGTTAACTTTCTTAATTCTTTACATTTTTAACTAAAATACATTGTATTTCATGGATCCGACCCATTTTTTACTTGTCCGACCCGAAAATTTTTTTCGGGGGCTCTGCCCCCGAACCCCCGTGTAATCTTGCACCCCGCTCAAGCAATTCCTAGCTCCGCCCCTGGTTAGCTATCACACGCCTACCGCAACCCTCTTCCTTTTCCCTAGCTTGGGACAAGCAAGGATAGTTCCTCAGAGTTATCTTTGTATATATATGTATATATGTGTGTATATATGTACATGTGTGTGTATGTGTGTGTGTATATATATTACAAAAAATATAGGTTTCATGCTTACTACAATACAACCATTGAAAATGTGTGAAGAAATTAACGCATAAATTTTAAAAAATATATTAAGAACTTTAGTTGAAGAGTGAATAAGGGGGGGAAGAGCACCTTCTTTCCAGCCCATTTTAGACAAAAGTTTGTGTCCTACATTATCAGCTTGGATCCTAGCTTTATTTGCAGCCACTTTGGCTGCTTTCTGAGCAGAAACGTCATCACAGTTGGCCATGAACTTCAGAAGCTCTTCATCGGGAATATAATCACCCATGTGATGACCCCTTTTAGCAGGACCTGCTATGATGCAAGTAAGAAGAATGAGAGGGTGAGACAGGGTGTGAATATGGGCACTGGCGGAGCTATGTAGAAGTTCATTGGGAAATTGCTATTTGATTTTTTTTGTTTTTTCACTAGTGCAAATATTGTACTCCCTCCATTGTCCAAATTTCATTTTAAGGGACACTCTGAAAATGTGTGTATTTTTTTTTAATGACAAAGATGCATAAATATTCTTGTTATCCATTTTATAAACATTTAGTTTATTATGAAAATAAAATGAATAGCGAATTTTTTTTTGGTAAAAAACCATTTAGGGACAACGTTTTTTTACAAAAAAAAGACATTCATTTTGGGACAAGCATTTCTTATATTTGGACATTTATTTAGGGACAAAGGGAGTAAGAATTTAGGGGTGATGCAGCAAAAAATGAGCGGCACTACTAGAAAAACAAAAATTAGAGACGATGGATTTGGTTTCTAAATGAAGAATTTGATAAAAGAGAACAGAAAAGAAAGCAATTTTGTTGTTTATTCCATTGAATGAATGAGATATATATACAAGAGCTCAAGGCTATTCTAATTCTAAAGGTACATTGATTTAAGATTATTCATGAACTGAAGTGGAAGAGACGAAGGCACTGACTGTTGATAACAGCGTGAGGCGGGCGCACGGTGAAGGGGGAGGCGGCCGCCTGGGCCACAGCAAAACAGGATGGAGCCACGGTTGGTGAGGCGGTCGCATGAAGAGAGATGAGGCGGGCGCTTCGCGTTGTGGAGAAACAGGCTTAGAGCTTCTGTCGGTGAGGCGGACGCATGGAGAAGAGGGAGGCGGGCGCCACGCGTAGGTGAGAAGATTCGATTCTTAACACTCCCCCTCAAGTTGGCGCATGTAAGTTTCGAATGCCCAACTTGCCAACTAAGAACCGGAAACGTTCCGTGCCCAACGCCTTAGTGAATAGATCAGCCACTTGATCATCAGTGGAAATTTTGCATGGGGAAATGATGCCGGAAGCAACTCGTTCACGAACAAAATAACAATCCATTTCCACGTGTTTAGTACGTTCATGGAACACGGGGTTATTAGCAATATAAATGGCCGCCTGATTGTCACAAAAAAGTGTAGTGGCATGGGATTGTGGTGCTTCAATATCTTGAAGTAACCAACGTAACCATAGAAGCTCACTAGCCGTCAGACGCCATGGCTCGATATTACGCCTCGGCGGACGAACGAGAAACAACGGATTGTTTCTTAGTACGCCAAGAAATGGGTGCCCCTCCAAGAGACATGAAATAGCCCGTGCAAGATCGCCTAGTCATAGGGCGGCCTCCCTCCCAATCCAAGGCCACAATATGCCTCAAGAACCAAGCCACCATCGATGGAAGAAACAACCCTTGACTGCGGTATTTTTGAGGTATGCGAGAACACGAAAGGCAGCATTCAAATGGCTTATTCGCGGAGCTGAAAGAAACTGACTCAAGACGTTAACTGAGTATTGTATGTCTGGTCGAGTCACAGTTAAGTAGAGAAGACGTCCAACAAGTCTACGAGGCGAGGAGCATCAACGAGAGGAGAGTCGTGCGAGTGAGCAAGATGTAAATTCTGTTCCATAGGAAATGTGCTAGGGCGGCCACCTTGCAGCCCACTCTCTTCCAAAATATCCAATGTATACTTTCTTTGACTAAGCACCATACCTTCCTTGGAACGAGCGACCTCTATCCCAAGGAAATATTTGAGTTTTCCTAGGTCCTTGATGCTAAATTTTGCATCCAAGTAAGACTTGACTTGCTCGATCTTACTAACAAGACGTCATCAACATAAATTAGGGCAGCCACATAGCAATTACCTCGCTTGAAAATAAAGAGAGAATGATCTGCTCGGGATTGGCGGAATCCTATTTCAAGGAGGGCCTTTGTGAATTTGTGATACCAATTTCTAGAGGCTTGACGAAGCCCATAAAGTGACTTGCGTAACTTGCACACTCGTTGGTCACCATCC
The DNA here is from genome assembly GCA_022495995.1 of Adenophora triphylla var. japonica. NCBI lineage: Eukaryota > Viridiplantae > Streptophyta > Magnoliopsida > Asterales > Campanulaceae > Adenophora > Adenophora triphylla. Next base: position 182,705 of record JAFEMH010002175.1, on the reverse strand, counting down.
TTAGCAAACCCTTGAGGCACCTTCATGTACACATCTTCTTGCAAATCACCATGTAAAAATGCATTATTGACGTCGAGTTGATGCACAATCCACTCCTTCTTGGCTGCTACAGCCAATAAACTCCGCATAGTTACCAACTTGGCTACGGGTGCGAAGGTCTCGTGATAATCAATGCCCTCGACTTGGGTAAAGCCCTTCGCAACTAATCTATCCTTATAGCGTTCCACACTTCCATCGGGCTTATACTTTATCTTGTAAACCCATTTGGAGTCAACCACTTTCTTTCCGGGAGGCAAAGTCTCAAGTGTCCATGTCCCATTTTGTTCGAGAGCAAGGATCTCCTTCTTCATTGCATCCCTCCATTCAACATGTTTAACTGCCTGATGATAATATTTAGGCTCATCACGTGAAGTGATGGCCGCCAAGAAAGCTTTATGATTAGGTGAAAAACGATCATAATTTACAAAGTTAGCTAGGGGATATACCTCCGAGGATTCTGATTGTGGAGCTGGAGACGGATGGTCTATAAAACCGGGTAAGGTAACAACGTAGTCCTCAAGATGCTTTGGTTGTTTCTTGGGTCGATCACTCCGCCTTGGTTCAGCAACTTGGGGTTGAACATTTGTTTGCTCAGTTGGATTACGCACATCGGCGATCAATAAGCCGTTCATCCGGAGAGTCGAGTGGCTGTTCGATGGTACATTCATGTGATTGCTCGGTAGATTGAGCACCTGGCTGATTCATCAAAAGATCACCTTGCTCCTCTGAGTCAAACAACGGCAGAAGTTCATCCTCCCAGTCAAATTCTCTCCTTACAACAGAATCTTTCACGGGGCAATTTGGCACCATGTTCTTGAATGGGAAAACTGTCTCGACGAATCTTACATCACGAGAAGTGTAAATCTGTTTCGCTTCAAGATCAAACATTCTGTAACCCTTCTGAGAATGAGGGTAACCAACAAAGATACAAGGTCGTCCCCGAACATCAAACTTATCTCCCCCTTTCCTATTATCCTTGGCATAAGCAAGACAACCAAAAGAACGAAAATGCTCATAATTCGGTCTTTTTCCGAACAGGACTTCGAAAGGGGTTTTATTTTGTAAAAGTTTGGTGGGTAGCCTATTTATGATGTAGGTTGCAGTTAAAACACATTCTCCCCAAAATTTCTTTGGTAAACCCGCTTCAAAACGTAGAGCTCTAGCAACTTCCAAAATGTGCCTATGTTTACGTTCTACCACCCCATTTTGTTGAGGTGTGTCCGTACAAGAGGTCTCAAGAAGCATGCCATGCACATGAAAATATTCTAACATTCGTTGTGATTGAAATTCAAAGCCATTATCACTACGAACCCTTTTAACTTGTGTGCCAAATTGGGTGTGAATCATGTTACAGAATAGGGTCAAGTAGTGATAAACATCAGACTTATACTTCATTAAAAACACCCAAACACCACGACTAAAATCATCAACAATAGACAAAAAATATCGTGCACCCGAGAGAGATGATGTTTTATAGGCACCCCAAATGTCGCAATGAATGAGATCAAAACAAGAAGTAGTCTGAATAGTGCTTAAAGAAAAAGGAAGTCTGGTTAACTTAGCTCTAAAACAAGAATCACAATACTTATCCCCTTTGTCTTCATGACCACAAATACTACTAAAGTAATCAGATTTGGAAGAAGCTGCATGACCCAACCTTCGATGCCAAGTGTCGGAGCTAACAATAGTTATCAACGCTACTCTTCCACCTTTGACCGGCTTTAAGTAGTATAGACCATCACGTCGCCTACCCATTCCAATCAGCTTCCTCGAAGTTAAGTCCTGCATAGCACAAAAATCCGGATAGAAAATTAGTGAACAATTTAAATCTTTCGTTAATTTACTAACAGAAAGTAAATTGCATTTAAAATCCGGAATATTTAAAACATGATCGATTTTCAACCCATTTGGTAAAGCTACACTTCCAACACCCTTTACAGGTATGGCATCGCCATTAGAATTCGGCGGCATGGAGTTCTTGGTGTTATGACAGTTGTGTAGACGACTGTCATCACAAGTGATGTGTTCGCTGGCACCAGAATCAATTATCCAGGACAAATTTTCAATCTTACCCTCCATATTTGCAGTAGCATGCGTCACATCGTTCTCACCATTATTCTGGTTTCTGAAAAACTCGGCCAGCTTGGCGTAATTTGCTGCGGATAGGCACAGTAAAGGACTATCGTCATTGGTTGTTAAGTTAGCGAGATTTGTTCTTTCTTTGTTACTCGACCACTGTTCGACCATTTATCCTTACTTCTTTGCTTCCTCCTTTCTTCTTGTCAGACGGATAACCAATGAGCTCATAGCACTTATCCACCGTGTGGTAGAATTTGCCACAAATGGGTGCACTTCGGTTTGACTGCGCTCCCTCCTTCTTGTCCTCCTTGTTTGGCCTATTTGCTCCTTGGGCTTGAAAGGCTGCTTTGCCTCTCTTGTAACCCTTCCGGCCATAGTGATGCTGCCCTCTTGCCTTTCATCTTCGGACACCAAGTGATACATGACACCTGAAGAAGCGATTGGCTTTGTTCCCAAAATCTGAGTCTTAATGGTCCCAAAACTCTCATCTAGCCCCATTAGAAACTTCATACAACTTCTCCTTTTCCTTCATTTCGATCGGTTGCTTGGATACATCGCATATGCAACCATCACACTTGCACGATGGGATAGGAGATATTGAATTGATCTCGTCCCAAAGGCCCTTCGGTTTGGTGTAGTATGATGATACGGATAATTTTTCTTGCCTAGTGAGAGTTATTTCTCTTTCAACTTATAGGCTCTAGGTGCACTTTGTGACCCAAATCGTTCACGTAAATCTGCCCGGTTAGCCTGCGGTCTTGGCGTGTTTCCTGCTTGCTACGAATCTCCTTTTCCATGGAGGTGTGCAACCAACCCTTCACCGTCGCATTGCATCTCTTCCATAGGCCGAATTACTGCGGTACCTTCTCACGGATTTGGAATTGAACCATCCACAAATCCAATCTTATTTTTAGCATAAAGGGCATTGCCCATCTCATCAACCCAATCTGCATAGTTCCCGTCATTCAGAAGATCACTCACAAACATGGTGTTTGGATTGTCTGAAGACGAGATGAAGTAGGGTGACATTACGTCCACCTTAGCTCCCCCTGCCATGCTACCTTCAACCTTGGTTTCCTCACCAGATTTGGACATGGTTTAGGGTTTCAGTGAGACGAAAGAAAAAAAAATTGCGGAAGCTTTTCTGAATCAAATAACGAGCTCTGATACCATGAAGAATTTGATAAAAGAGAACAGAAAAGAAAGCAATTTTGTTGTTTATTCCATTGAATGAATGAGATATATATACAAGAGCTCAAGGTTATTCTAATTCTAAAGGTACATTGATTTAAGATTATTCATGAACTGAAGTGGAAGAGACGAAGGCACTGACTGTTGATAACAGCGTGAGGCGGGCGCACGGTGAAGGGGGAGGCGGCCGCCTGAGCCACAACAAAACAGGATGGAGCCACGGCTGGTGAGGCGGTCGCATGAAGAGAGATGAGGCGGGCGCTTCGCGTTGTGGAGAAACAGGCTTAGAGCTTCTGTCGGTGAGGCGGACGCATGGAGAAGAGGGAGGCGGGCGCCACGCGTAGGTGAGAAGATTCGATTCTTAACACTAAATGACAAAAATCGTCTCCAATTTACAATTTGGAGACCATTATGGTGGTTGCGAATATCTGGTAGCTAAAGGCGACCAAGCAGAGTGGTCTCCAATTTGCAACCATTCAGTCGTCTCCAAAAAAAATGTGGGTCTCCAAAATCTGTGGTCTCCACGCATACTATGTGGTCGCGATTTTAATGGAGACCAACGCTGACGTGGTCTCCACTTTTGGAGACCAATGACATGGTCGCCAAGTTTGAAAATTAGCAACCACATAATAGTCTCCAAACTTCTGTTTTTTTTAAATATTCAAATAAATTAAAATATAATTTTTTTCTACAGAAACATTAAAATTATATTTATAAAAGTAATTTTAAAAAATTATCAAAATACATCAATTAAAATTATCAAAATACATCAATTAAATTATAAAAATACATCCATCAAAATTATATTCTTTTTTTCAAATTATCAAAAATACATCCATTAAAATTATCAAAATACATCAATTAAAAATGTCAAAATACATGAATTACAATCACATTTTACTAATTAAAATCCTTCAAAAAAAAATTAAAAAAAATTACATTCCTTTAGTTCAGCTTCTAAACCAACATTCCTTGAGTTCAGCTTCTAAACCAACATTTCAACCATTGTTCTTCAATCTCGCTTCCATTTCCTTCCCCCAGACTCTAGGTGTAGATTCCAAACCAACATTTCAACCCTTGTTCTTCGTACCCAATCATATTACCACCACAAATCACCACAAAATCCTTCCTAATCAAATATTTAACTTTAAGAACATGATAATCTAAGTCCTCTGGGCTGGCTACAAACCACCAAACAGGCTTTCTAAACAATGCCTGACTGAACAACTGAAGAGCACGAAAATCCAACCACACACTTCTTGCCCAATGCATTAATTTGGCCATTTCATCCAAGTTATACTCCGTGAACCATCTCGTCGACTACCCCATCAAAATGAATTCATCATCTGCTTTAATTCCTCAGCGAGTGAAGCAGGGAGAAATGCACTTGAACCAAATTAAGTATGTATAAATCGGAATTTGCGGTAAGATATTCCGGCGAAGAAGACGCAGAGGGGAAAGAGGGTAGACACGAAGATTTGGAACTTGTGGCTGCTCAAGCCGGTGGCCCTCACCGGAGACGATGAAGGGGAGAGAAGAAGACGGCGTTGGGGGAGAGAGAGAAGAAGACGGCGTTGGGGAGAGAGAGAAGAAGATGTTGGAGGAGAAATGGCGAATCCAGGGGTTGGGGACGTCAGAGTCGTGGCCATCGCCGTCGCCGGAGACGAGATGGGTGGTTGGGTGGTGGTTACGAGATGGGAGGGGTTGGTAGATGGAGATTGGGAAGTGGGGAGAGAGAACGTGGTTTTTAGAGAGAGAGATTGGGCTTTCAACATTTAGAGTGAGAGAGAGATGAGGGAGTTAGTAATTAAGGAAGGATGAAAGAAAATGTGAGGGTTTTGTTGGGATGATTTTGGATCATTAGATGTATATGAGTTAATGGTTTAGATTGTGTTGGGGGCTCAATCCAAGTGAATATTTGTAAGCCAATCAAATAAAAATGTGTTGTGCTTTATTAAATGAAATTTGGACCCTTGGATTTAATTGTTTGTGATGTATTTAATGTTTAAGATTTAGATTGACTAGTGATTTATGTGAATATATGTGTTTCATGTGAATATATAATTATTATTATATACTTTTATTTCTTTAAAAAAATTATTTTTATATTATGTACTTTTATTTCTTTAAAAATTATTAGTAATAATACTTAATAATAATACTAATAATGATGCTATTGTTAATTATTCAATTAAATAATTGAATATATTAATAATTATTATTATATAATTAATAATAATAGTTACTAATAATATTAATAATAACTAGTAATAATACATAATATCAAAAAAGTAAATGTTTTTATATTATATACTTTTATTTCTTTAAAAATTATTAGTAATAATACTTAATAATAATACTAATAATGATGCTATTGTTAATTATTCAATTAAATAATTGAATATATTAATAATTATTATTATATAATTAATAATAATAATGTTATTAATTAATAATAATACTCATTAATTTAATAATTTAAACTTCTAAGAAATATTAATATATCTAAGTAATAATTGATAGGGTATACACTATACGGCATAGGGCATAAGGTATAGGGTATATCATATAGGGCATACATTATACCCTATGCCCTATAGGGTATACCCTATAGGGTATAGGGTATATGATATAAGGTATAGGGTATAGGGTATAGGGTATACCCTACAGGGCATAGGGTATAGGATATACCCTATACCGGTATAGGGTAAACCTTATACCCCTATGCCCTGTAGGGTATACCATATACCCTATAGGGTATACCCTATACCATGTACCCTATAGGATATACCCTCTGCCCTATACTCTATAGGGTATACCCTATGCCCTAGAATATGTCCCGATGTTGTGAAAATGGTATACGACTACCTATTTATTTTTATTTTTTAATTTTTTCTAGATTCTAAATGACATTAAAGTGTTTTTCATTAGTATGACTTTCCTCAAAATCCAAATGGAAATTGAGTTAGACATTTGTGCCATTTTTAAAGGTTTTAAGGAATATGTCCCGATGTTGTGAAAATGGTATACGGCTACCTATTTATTTATTTTTTAATTTTTTTCTAGATTCTAAATGACATTTAAAGTGTTTTTCATTAGTATGACTTTCCCAAAATTCAAATGGAAATTGAGTTAGAAATTTGTGTCATTTTTCAAGATTTTTAGGAATATGTCCCGATGTTGTGAAAATGGTATACGGCTACCTAGTTTTTTTTTAATTTTTAGTGATTTACATATAATGTTTAGGGTATATGGTATAGGGTATAGGTTATATGGTTAAAGCAGATGAATTAGAGTTTCAGTTAAAAATTCCATTTCTTTAAAAATTCTTAACTTTTTTTATATAACTTTTTTCAAAAAAAAAATAAAAAAAATCACTACTAACTAACATCTCAAAATAGTTCTTTTTTTAATTCAATTTTTATTTTTTTAAAAAAGGGCATATAGAGTATACAAGTTAACAGAAATTGTTAAAAATTAACTGCTTTTTTTTTCAAAATCTGTTAAAAAGTTAATTGTTTTCTTCAAAAAATGTTAAAAACTGTTTTTAAAAGAAATATTCTACTGACCATAATCTCAAATAGCTTTCTTTATCCCAAAAAAAAAAAAAATTAAAAATCTGTTAAAAAGTCTGTTAAACACACTTTCCGTTAAAAAATTAATTTCTTTAAAAAATCTTAACTTTTTTTATATAATTTTTTTCAAAAAAATTCACCACTAACTAACATCTCAAATAATTTTATTTATTCAAAAAAAAATGGCATATAGAGTATACATGTTAACAGAAACTGATAAAAATTTAATTGATTTTTCAAAATCTGTTAAAAAGTTAACTATTTTCTTCAAGAAATGTAAAAAAAAACAGTTTTTAAAAGAACAGGGACCACATAGTGGTCTCCAAAATAGGGACCACATAGTGGTCTCCAATTATTTGCAACCATTAAAAGAACAGGGACCACATAGTGGTCTCCAAAATACGACCACATAGTGGTCTCCAATTATTTGCAACCATTAAAAGAACAGGGACCACATAGTGGTCTCCAAAATAGGGACCACACAGTGGTCTCCAATTAAATGAGTGGTCGCCATATCAAAATAGTGACCACACAGTGGTCTCCAATTAGTTGCAACCATTTGTTGGTCGCAACATTTAAAATTTTTGGTCTCTACTTTGCGTCCATTCTTTTGGTCTCCAAATTTAGTCTCCAAATTTGTTTATTCTAGTAGTGCGGTACCGGGGTACCTAATCAGTCGGGAACGCGGCGTTGGATTCCTGGACGAACGACGAACGGATCTGCAAAACAAACACCGTTAGGGCGCGGGGAGTTACCCCCGCGCAAACCCTCCGGCGTGAGAATAAGCATCTATATATGAAGATGATATAAACCGGGAGGAAAGGCGTATTATAGTATTGAGAGGGTGTTTGAATGTACCTTTTGTGTGAGAGATCTGACCCTTATTTATAGTTTCCAAGTGATCAGTCCTCCAAGAATAGGAGTTCATAGTTGACTTGTATTAGGAGGAGAGTGAATCTTCATCTAATTTAGGTTCCTTAGCCCGCTAGGAGTCTGCTCCAAATAAAACTTCTTGAGTGAGAATAAATCCCTATTGGATTAGGATAATTGTTTTCCTTATCTTTAGGAATATTTAATTAGGGGGAAATTATATTCCGTTCAGTGGCCCCCGACTTCCTAGCTCGGCCATGTCGATGACGAGGAGGAAGTGAGCTCTACCCTGGTTTATAAGAATACGAACAGGCGTCATGTGACAAGTGTCGCTTCAGTTGTCCGCTGGTTAATTTGTGCAAGGATGATTCGCAGTCCACGATGCCAGATTTGCCTTGGGAACCCCATTACTGGATTCCTCCTACATATCACCAAAATATCAATGCCACCATTAGATGGATTGAGGATGAGGTACCTAGCACGGCGGAAGACGATGAGGCTGATGCCGTGGCGCAGGCCGAGGAGACTAATGTCGAGGAGGAAGCTCAACCCAACAAGTCACCATCCCGGTTTCTGGCATGGCAGAAGACGATGATGCTGATGCCGTGGCGCAGGCCGAGGAGACTAATGTCGAGGAGGAAGCTCAACTCAACAAGTCACCATCTCGGTTCCTGACCTGAAGGAAAACGATGAGTCTGATGCCGAGGTGCAGGCCGAGGAGACAAATGTCGAGGAGGAAGCTCAACCCAACAAGTCACCATCTCGGTTCCTGGCATGGCAGAAGACGATGAGGCTGATGCCGTGGCGCAGGCCGAGGAGACTAATGTCGAGGAGGAAGCTCAACCCAACAAGTCACCATCCTGGTTCCTGGCAAGGCAGAAGACGATAAGGCTGATGCCGTAGCGCAGGCCGAGGAGACTAATGTCGATGAGGAAGCTCAACCCAACAAGTCACCATCCCGGTTCCTGGCATGGAGGACTTCCTTGTCTTCATTTATTGCTTTAGTATAAACTGCTTAGCTTATTTGATTTGCTTTGCTTGAATGCCGGTATAAACTCTTGGAAAGCTATGCTGAGGAAGATGACTCGCACATAAGTCGCAGACGGTTTTGCCGCTTTAGTCGTTGGATAGAAGGATTTCCTCATCGTGACGTAGGGCTTCACTTCTTTTTCATCTCTCTATGACGAGGAAGGATGACTCGTACATAGGTTGTAGATGGTTTTGCCGCGTTAGCCATTATAGGCGTTGGGCTTTCTTCTTTTTCATCTCTCTATGTCGAGGAAAGATGACTCGTACATAGGTCGTAGATGGTTTTGCCGCATTAGCCGTTAGAGGCGTTGGGCTCTCTTCTTTTTCATCTCTCTATGTCGAGGAAAGATGACTCGTACATAGGTCGTAGATGGTTTTGCCGCGTTAGCCGTTAGAGGCGTTGGGCTACTTCTTTTTCATCTTTCTATGACGAGGAAGATGACTCGTCATAGGTCGTTGATTGTTGTGCTCGGTCCCGTTAGGGGAACGAGGTAGAAATTGAGCTCAATCCCGTAAGTGAGATGATCTTGCTCGTTGTGCTCGGTCCCGTTAGGGGGACGAGGTAGAATTTGAGCTCAATCCCGTAAGTGAGATGATCTTGCTCGTTGTGCTCGGTCCCGTTAGGGGGACGAGGTAGAATTTGAGCTCAATCCCGTAAGTGAGATGATCTTGCTCGTTGTGGTCGAGCTCAACCCCGTATATGGGATGTCTTGCTTTGTTGGCGTCGAGCTCAACCCCGTATATGGGATGTCTTGCTTTGTTGGCGTCGAGCTCAACCCCGTATATGGGATGTCTTGCTTTGTTTTGAATTTGAATTTCATTGACTCATTTCCACTAGTTCGTCTACGTCCCTCAGCTCTCCTTATCTTCTAGTCGTAGTTGGCCCCCGAGTTCTGGCCATATGACGAGACTAGGGGCTATATCTAGGACGGACAGAACCATATCAAGAAAGTCTACATCCCTCAGCTCTCCTTATCTTCTAGTCATAGCTGGCCCCCGAGTTCTGGCCGTATGACGAGACAAGGGGCTAAATCTTGGACGGACAGAACTGTATCATTGTTTCGCCAAGTCAATGTTGACTTTATTGATTTTTGATAGCGCGAAGTCATTGCTCAGTCTGATTGCCGAGCTTGATCATTATAAACTGTTGATGTTGGGATCAATGTAATTGCTCGAACAAGGCACCTTACTGCTCGGTTTTTTCATCACTGAATTGAAGGCCGAACCGAGCCCGCAATCGAAGAGAGGCGAGCCAAGAAAGCACTTTAAGGAAGTCAGAGTTGAATCCGTGCCATCAAAGAAGTTCGAGTCCAGGCCACATCTGATATCACTCGAGCATTTTTCGATGATAGCAAAATCCAGCAAACTTAACAAGTAACTGCCTGTGAGAGAGGCGTATTCTCGACTCTCTTATTGACAATGGCATCAAGAATGGAGGTCTCCATCACGTGAAGCAATCGATCTCTAATTTGTTGGGGAAGTCGTACATGCTGATAGTATTGAGAACGGGCTATCTCAGCACAAGAATCAGAATAGACTTCAGCCAGGACTTCCACAGAGCAATCAAATAGTTCATCTGCACTTTCTACCTCTGTTTCTGCTCCCTGTACAAAGCCCTCTGCAGTACCTGAAGCACCTCCAAGAAAGAGTGCCCCAAAAAGTCCATGTTCAAAAAGTGGGACAGGAATAGAACCGGCAGAAAGCGCGAAAATCGCTGCTGGAAGTAATATAACCATTTGCTTATCGAACAGACAATGTTCCTTCCAATTGAGCTTTTCCAGGGAGACAGACAATAGTGGATCGGATCTTTTTCCGGGTGTTCATGCTCCCTTTATTCATAGGTGCCTCGCATATGTGAAAGAAGGCCATTAGAGATACATGGAGTATAGCTTAAAAACAATATATTTAAGCATGTTGTGATACTATACATTTAATTCAAGATTGAGTTCAAAAAAATAAGGTGTAGATATGAAAACAATACACACGATCATGAGTAAAATAGGATTGTTTTATGATCCGTCTGGGGCATAAACTGCAGAGAAGAGGAATGGTGGTTCTGCTGGACAACTGCGGGCTCGTTGCTGTATGGTTCGACTAGTGCTTGATGGTAGTAATTTCATGTATCCGTCCCTGTTTAGGTAGTAAAGAGATCAGATATTGTCCTCCGAGAATGGTCTGCAATCTGGCATGCACTGATAATGGCGCCCAAGAGCCCCAACATTGCCATAAGTTCAATCCTATCAGCTGTTTTCACAAAAAATTCCTCGAAGACATTACTGACAGCGTAAAGGGTCGCCCCAGCAAGAACCAGAACGTCCCCTTTGATAGGGTTGCTGCCGCTGGTTCTGTCTGCTGAATGCACATCTGAAAAAAGCAACTATTACGAGGCCAGTAACACAAATGGCAATGCCAACATATTTCCCCAGCTTGTATTTTGTGTTCAAGAAAAGCCATGTAAGGAGTATGACACATTGGATTGACCAACAATCCAGCATCATGATACTTGTTATAGAAGTATATTGGTATGCCTTCACAACAAGAAAATTCGCTTCCACATCTACCAGTCCAAGAAGTACGTAATAGTACCATTTTGCCTTGAGAGCTTTCTTCCTGTATATCAAAATGGCACCATAGACTAATGCTAATAAGACATAGTTTGCTAAAGATTGGGATGCTGGTGCATTGATTCCTCCAATTCATAAAACACCCCTTTTAGCTTCATAGTCAATCAACAATCTGTCCCTTTCAGAAAGCACCAAAGAGTGATTGATTGAGTGAAGGGTTCTCTCTGTTTCTTTATTATGTATGGCATTAGTTTCCTTGGCAATAATAAATAAAATCATGTGTTGGGCATGCTACTGCAAATAACAATGAGCATCCAAAGATAGCAAATATGGATGACTAAATTGGAAAGAGTACACCTGAAACGGAGGGAATTGTCCAGTGGCTGGACTCCATATGTGTGAGGTGGAGCAGAGGACTTCAAAATCTTGTTCTACTTCATCATGCGTTGAAGCAGCATCGTAGTTGCTGTTTGATTTCGTTGCTAAAAGCGATGCCAGAAGAAGCAACAACGCAGGTCTGGATAACAGTATTTTCTTGACGAGTAAAAGGCTGTTATCAACATCCCGAATTTCTCAAGAACGTATGTATACCCTTTCAGCATAGCAAACCCTAGCAGTCCGGCCGCCACGTTCAGGGAAGGTATAACTCCGGTCGTCAGGTTGAGTTTGCATACAATGAAGATGAGAACCACCGATAATATCGCTGATGGAGGTCGGCAACAACTGGCTGGGTAATAAGGTCGGTGATACCAACAGTAGCTACTGAAGCCTCATGCTTCACCCATTCATGTGAATTTGCATACTTCAATCCATCCACAACGGAAGAGAAGCATCTGGAGAGAGAAAAAGCAGGAGAGAGACAGGATTTGGAAGCCATAAATCAGATTAAGCAAAAATCGCAATTGAACAATCAATAAACGATGCCTGCAAATCAGAAATCAGATTAAACAGAAATCACAATTGAGCAAACAATTAAATTGAACGGAGATGATGATTAAAGAGGAAGCTTGATTGCTTTGAATCGGTCTGTTCACAAAAGACTGATTTCAATTGCTTGATCGAGATGTCCGTCGTTCGCCATGTGTTCTCCCCGGCAATGGAACCAAACTGATGCAGCAAAAAATGAGCGGTACCGGGGTACCTAATCAGTCGGGAACGCGGCGTTGGATTCCTGGACGAACGACGAACGGATCTGCAAAACAAACACCGTTAGGGCGCGGGGAGTTACCCCCGCGCAAACCCTCCGGCGTGAGAATAAGCATCTGTATATGAAGATGATATAAACCGGGAGGGAAAGCGTATTATAGTATTGAGAGGGTGTTTGAATGTACCTTTTGTGTGAGAGATCTGACCCTTATTTATAGTTTCCAAGTGATCAGTCCTCCAAGAATAGGAGTTCATAGTTGACTTGTATTAGGAGGAGAGTGAATCTTCATCTAATTTAGGTTCCTTAGCCCGCTAGGAGTCTGCTCCAAATAAGACTTCTTGAGTGAGAATAAATCCCTATTGGATTAGGATAATTGTTTTCCTTATCTTTAGGAATATTTAATTAGGGGGAAATTATATTCCGTTCAAGGGGTTTTAGTGCAATTTATTGAAAGTTGACCCCATTTGTGTAAAGAAAAAAAGCAATGATTTTTTTTACCCCCTTTAAATTAGTGAAAATGATTTTGCACCCCTTTAAAAAAAATATGGCTCCACTTATATGGGGAGAAATGTAACAGAACTGAAATTGAAAGACAACTTTACTGAGAAGCACGGTGCAATACATAAAATGCTGAGCAAAAAACAAAGGGAAAACCTCAATCATGGTAGAGAATATTAAACTTGAATAGAAGCAGGAGGCGGCATCTCATCTTTTGGCTGTTTAGGCTGTCTCCTTCTCTCTTCTCGTTCTCGTGCAGCCTTCTTCATGTAAAACTCCATCATTGCTACAGGATCTGCAGCTGCTGGGCCACTAGTATAAATGCTTAGCTAAATACTACTCCCTCCGTCCCAAAATGAAAGTCCAAACTTTTTTTATCAAGAGCAAATTTGAAATTTTCTTGGACATTCATTTTGGGACGGAGAGTGTACTTAATGGTAAGCCTGTTTAGCTGAGCTTTCTCATACAAGTTTAGCAGGTTAAGGATTGATCCTCCCATGATAACATGCTATCACAAAAAGCCTACATAAATTCGTTTATGTGCTCCTCCACATAAATGCAAGTGTCACATGTGCTTAGCCATATGCATTGCAAGTTTGAGACATAATAATCTCTCAGCTCCAAAATTATAGACCACTAGGACTTGTCACGCAGTTTAAAGAGAATAATTAAGTGCATAAGGATACGTTATTTAGACTTAATTTTGACCTTCAGTCTCTAATTAAGTGAGTATTCCTTGTTGGGCCGTCCCATTTAAAGAGCAACTTTCCTTTTTGGGCCTTTTTTTCAACCAAATGACTATACTAACCTTTCCTTTCCCACCTAGTTTGAGTCAAACATTCCCTCCTTGTTTTGGATTCAATTTTTTTAAAGGGCAATTTAGAAAATTACTCAATTGTCACCCCTTTCCTTAATTTGCGTTTATAGTCAAACTCCACCTCTTGAATTGGGACGGAGGGAGTACTCGATTGTGTGACCAATATATTAAGAATGATAACTCTACTCTAGATACAACAGTGTTTTGACCAATTAAGAAGGAATCCTTATCAACCCTCAGCATCAGACGAATTTCAGCAGAGGGAAAAGCTTGTATCTATACTGAAATGTTTTAAGACCTCAAAAATTAACAATCAATAACAAAACTAACAGGGACATGAAAATTGCCATCTTGATTCACTTGTAGGAAACCCAAAACAGTAAGATGCCTGCACCTGCTGCTTCTTTAATTATCCATATCATGTAATGAATGGAGCATACAATGAAAGCATCAAATAGTATATATCATTAATATAAGTAACATAGTGGAATCATATTAATGAACCTTATCCGAATGAACATCCTGATTGACCAATATTATACTCCCTCCGTCCCGGAATAAATGTCGCACATTCCATTTTGGTTAGTCTCAAAATAAGAGTCGCGTTTCCAAATAAGGAAAGTGACGTAGTGCAATTTTTGCATGGTACAAACTATTAAAACACCTTTCTTAAAAACGTTGACAAGTCAACTGCGACATTTGTTCCGGGACGGAGGGAGTATCAATTAAGCTTCTGTCTCAAGTTCTTTGTAACACTTCTTGAATTGCTTAATCGCTTCTCTTCTAATAATATTAGATAACATTGCTATTACCAGCACAAAAAAAAAAGGCAAAGCCACCTGTTAGCATCTTTTAAGCCGGTGCACATAGTACTTGTAATCATCACAGCTTTTATCAAACAAAAATCTGCAAGTATAGTTGTATGAGAAAATCTTTTAATATTGAAACAAGAGCATGAAATCCAAGAGAACTTCAACTGGTATACCAATCATACGTATTGGATCAGCATGCATTGCTGAACAAGACAATTACAACCTTTTGAGATCACTTGCGATTCTAATACTCAATTAACTTATCCATTAACTGTAGGAATGACTATTACAAAATCAAATGTAAATACAGAAAACTTAATTAAAACAGAAATATAAAATACAATAGAAGAAAAAGGATTTGTCTTGGAATTCCGAGTCGTGTGAAATCACACTCTCCTTACGACAAATTACGCCCCCTCACCACGTTGTGCTTGAGATTTTAAGGAACGCTTGCCTCCCAGGATGAAACGGATATACCGGACGGTGGTTGCACAAGAATACCTCCAGCGAACTGAAGTCAAATGCTTGGACTTTATCACCAAGAATGCAATGCAAGGAGGCCAAGGAAATAGTTTATCAATATGCAACGATATAGAGAGTAGAGAGATTCTGGAATTCTGTGTGTTTTTTCATTTGTTGTGTTCTTCAATTTATATACATTTCCCAAAGAAAAACTGCCCAAAAATTAAAACACAGTTTTAATTTTCTTCATGAATGTCATTATTTACACAATCAATAGGCATTTGAATTTCCTGCGGCAGTTACAAATAATTTAGGCACGTTTTTGGCATTGGAGCAGGCTTCGACATCTCGAATTGCTTTGGAGATGAGGCACCCGCCTCGAGCCCACCCAGGCGCCCGCCTCGGAGTGGTCTCAATGGAGCGGCACCTACTGGCCTCCATGCGCCCTCCTAAGGAAACGCCAGGCGCCCGCCTCGGAGGTGGCACGACGGGGCTGCACCTTCTGGGCTCCAGGCGCCCGCCTCAGCCATGGCCAGGTGCCCGCCTCGCTGCCAGTAACTATGGATCAGTTTTGAAAAAAAAAAATCGCAAAAAGTGGGCTCGTGCGGACAGGCAATTTCGGAGCTACATTCGTGTCCGCAGGACGCACATGCACATGAGTTCGATAGTCCGAAGCCTATTTCGGTCCATGATTTGCACCCCCCCGTGCACCTGTGCGCGAGAGAGAGAGCCTCTATGTACCACAATCTTACTCCCTACTAAAGTGTAGGAGTATATAAACTTAGCCACTTTTCCATCTTTTTCCAATGTGGGATAACCACATATTACCCTTTCCAACCCATTAACTTTGAGCCTTCATATCTCATTCATTTCTCAACCAATTTGGACAAATGAATATATGATTTCAATGTACTCATGGAGTAGAACACAATCCAACAATCAATTAGTCATTTTGACAAATAACTAATTAAGAAAATAACTCATTATTTCCTTCAAAACACACTTTTTTCAGACAATCACCCACATGAAGGAATAATGCGGAATTGGTGATAAAGCCCGACAGACGAAAACTTGCATACGAAGATGTGGGAATGCCCATTGAATCTTCGCTCGTACAAGCATATTTACTCTACTCTCAAATCGATAGACGCGATGTCCTTGAATCGTTATGCTTTTTGTGTAGCCGGTCATATGCTTGACACAAGTATCGTCCTAACATACTTCAATTCTTATAGCTATGTTCAATCATGGCCCTGAACATACGCCTGGTTCTGCGAAAGGGTCTAAGAATTGAGCCTCACACAATTCTCCTCGAAGCGGCCCCACTTCTCTCTCACATAGGTGATTTCTTAAAGATAACCCGTATTATCCCGCTCGAATTTTCGACGCGTAAGAATCATTAAAAGTCATAGGCTTATCCTTGTCCTTTCGGGATGTCACTAATAGGAATGGACTTGGGGTTGATTCCCCCACAGTGACGCTACAAGTCTTTTAACAGTTAGGTGGTCCCATTCAATCTAGTTCTTGGGATCTCCAGTCAACTAGATTGGGTTTTCCGCTGTGTTTAACTTTTCAGAGGCTTAAGTCCCATTTCCCTCGTCGAGCTTTCAACTAACTCTCTATTTAACCCTTTGGTTAACGGATCCGCTAAATTTTCCTTTGACTTAACATAGTCAATGGATATTGTGCCATTTGAGAGTAGTTGTCTAATGGTATTATGTCTTCGACGAATGTGTCTCGACTTACCATTATACATATGATTGTGTGCCCTTCCAATCGCTGATTGGCTATCACAATGTATACATATTGATGGCACGGGCTTCGTCCATCTTGGAATATCTTCTATAAATTGGCGTAGCCACTCGGCTTCTTCACCACATTTATCTAACGCTATAAACCCAGATTCCATCGTGGATCTAGCTATAACCGTTTGTTTAGAAGATTTCCATGATATAGCAGCTCCTGCTAATGTAAACACAAATCCGCTTATAGACCTTGAGTCTTTTATATCGAATATCCAATTAGCATCGCTATATCCTTCAATTACCGCTGGATGTCTAGTATAGTGTAAAGCATAATCGCGAGTATATCTTAAGTACCTTAGTACTCTCACAATACCATTCCAATGTTCCGCTCCGGGATTACTTGTATACCGACTCAGTTTGCAAACCGTGTAAGCAATATCTGGTCTAGTACAACTCATCAAGTACATTAGACTTTCAATGATTCTCAAGTATTCAACTTGAGAAACTGTGTCACCTCTATTCTTTGATAGATGTTGACTCATGTCTATTAGGGTTCTAGCAATAGCTAAGTCATTCTTGCTGAATTTCTCAAGAATTTTATCCACATAATGTGACTGGCTTAAAGCAAGTCCATTTGACATTCTTGAAATTTTCACGCCAAGGATTACGTCGTCAAACCCCATATCTTTCATGTCAAACTTTGAGTTCAACATATCTTTAGTGGACTTTATCATTTTATCACAGCTTCCTATGATAAGCATGTCATCTACATAAAGACACAAAATGACGTAGCCATTTCCCGTGTCTCTAACATAGA
The DNA here is from genome assembly GCA_022495995.1 of Adenophora triphylla var. japonica. Classification (NCBI taxonomy): domain Eukaryota; kingdom Viridiplantae; phylum Streptophyta; class Magnoliopsida; order Asterales; family Campanulaceae; genus Adenophora; species Adenophora triphylla. Next base: position 165,060 of record JAFEMH010002175.1, on the reverse strand, counting down.
TACATTTATCACGTTCATTTATTTTAAATCCACTTTCCATCATGGCTTGATCAAACTTTTGATGCCATTGTTTTGGTTCTTGTTTCAAGCCATACAATGACTTTACTAACTTGCACACTTTATTTTCTTGCCCCGACGTAGAAAATCCTTCTGGTTGCTCCATGTAAATTTCCTCTTCTAAATCCCCATTTAGAAAGGTTGTTTTAACATCCATTTGAAGTACTTCAAGACTCCGCAATGCGGCTATTGCAAGTACAATTCTTATGGATGTTATTCTCGTAACCGGAGAATATGTATCAAAGTAATCAAGGCCTTCCTTTTGCTTGTAACCTTTAATTACAAGTCTTGCCTTATACTTGTCAATTGTTCCATCCGTCTTCATTTTCCGTTTAAAAATCCACCTATATCCTAGTGGTTTGCTTCCCGGAGGAAGATCCACTAATTCCCAAGTGTGATTTTGTAAAATGGAATCAATCTCACTTTTAATGGCCTCTTTCCACAAAGGTCCTTCGGAAGAGCTCACGGCCTCTTAATAACTTTGTGGTTCACTTTCAAGCATATAGGTTAGAAACTCTGGGCCAAAAGATTTTTCTACCCTACCTCGTTTGCTCCGTCGAGGTTCTACCTCCGCTTCATCATTTTCATCATGATGATTTCTTCCTTCTACTTCTTCTTCTATTGAATCATGTTTCCTTTTAGATGAACTTGCCTCATCTCTTTTGCACGAAAACAAATTCTCAAAGAAAGAAGCATTTCTTGACTCCATTATAGTATTCTTGTGTATATCTTGAATCTGCGATTCATGCACAAGAAACCTATAAGCACTACTATTGTGAGCATACCCAATAAATATGCAATCAATAGTTTTTGGTGCAATTTTCACCTTTTTGGGAGGTGGTATTGAAACCTTTGCAAGACACCCCCACACTCGCATGTATTGGTATGATGGCACTCTTCCATGCCACAATTCATAGGGGCTCTTATTTATTTTCTTTCGGGGCATTTTATTTAACACATAGTTTGCCGACAAGACGGCCTCTCCCCACATGTTATCCGGTAACCCCGAACTTATTAACATGGCATTCATCATGTCCTTTAGACAAATTACAGAAAACTTAATTAAAACAGAAAAAGGATTTGTCTTGGAATTCCGAGTCGTGTGAAATCACACTCTCCTTAAGACAAATTACGCTCCCTCACCACGTTGTGCTTGAGATTTTATGGAACGCTTGCCTCCCAGGATGAAACGGATATACCGAACGGTGGTTGCACAAGAATACCTCCGGCGAACTGAAGTCAAATGCTTGGACTTTATCACCAAGAATGCAATGCAAGGAGGCCAAGGAAATAGTTTATCAATATGCAACGATATAGAGAGTAGAGAGATTCTGGAATTCTGGGTGTTTTTTCATTTGGGTCGATTGTTGTTGGAAGGGGAAGGGAATTGGGCATTAGGATATAGTTGGCGAAAGGCATGGCATTGAGAAAGGAAGTGGCCGTCACGTCGGCACCATTGACAACGGCCTTTGAAGGGTTGAGGTGAGGAGTTGGTGCGAGGGTTGGGGTTGGGAGAGAAGTTTGGTTGGTTGTTGGATGAGCGGGTTTGGTTTTTGGTGGTGTAGTTGACAACTGCAGGGAAGGTAGGTGGGTTTTTTGGTTTGTTTTTGAGGGTGAGTTCACGATTGATTAGCTTTTCATGGAGCTCGTCAAACGTGATTGGGTTTTCACGGTTCTGGACAGCGGAGATGACATTATCATAGTCGGGGTCGTTGATTTGTTCAAGGATTTTGTCAATGAGATCATCGGGGTCGATGGGGCGGCCTAGGGAGGTTAATTAGGCGGCACAGGTTTGGATGTCTTGCATATATTCGGTTATGGATCGGGTACCCTTCGTGATATTGCGAAGGTGGTCTTTGATTTGTTTGATGTGGCCTTTAGAGGGATTGGCAAAGGTTTTGGCTAGGGTATTCCATGCGGCTAGGGTGGTTGGACAGAGGGATATTAGAGGGACGAGGGAAGGTGATAGAGAGCCGGCCAAGGCACCTAGGAGAAGCTTGTCTTGGCGATACCAGGTTTTGTAGGAGGGATTAGGTATGGGCTGTGGTGGTGGAGGCGGAGCAGGTGGGTTGACGGCAGTGGTTTCAATCGTGATGGGGGCGATGGGAGTAATGGTTTCGGGAGGGGTTATGTGATTATTATCAATGAAGTGTTGAAGGTCTAAACCTATGAGGGTGGCTTCGATCTGTAGTTTCCAGGCTATGTAGTTGGTGTTTGTGAGTTTAAGAACATGGTTGAGGGAGACGGCAATAAGGGGTTGAGTTGGTTTGGCTAGGTTGGGAATAAGGGTAAGATCGGTGGTGTTCATGGTGGAGACTGGCGGCAGGTTTGCAGGTGGAGGATGGCGGCAGCTTTGCAAGAATAGGGTTTATGATCGTTTTTGCTCTGATACCATAACAGACAGAGAAAAACCAATTGGAATAAGTTGTGATTTCATTGATAACAAGCTGTGAATATATACTGTTACATGGTAGCTATTCTAGGAATGAGATTACAACAAATATTATCTAAATATTATACAGATAACTATGGAATGAATATTAATCTAAGTATGGAGAATATCCGGAGGATCCTCGTCAATATCTTTATTGTTATCAGTGTTCTTCAATTTATATACATTTCCCAAAGAAAAACTGCCCAAAAATTAAAACACAGTTTTAATTTTCTTCATGAATGCCATTATTTACACAATCAATAGGCATTTGAATTCCCTGCGGCAGTTACAAATAATTTAGGCACGTTTTTGGCATTGGAACAGCTTCAGCGTCTCAGCTGCTGGAGATGAGGTGCCCGCCTCGAGCTCACCCAGGCACCCGCCTCGGAGTGGTCTCAATGGAGCGGCACCTACTGGCCTCCATGCGCCCGCCTCAGGAAACGCCAGGCGCCCGCCTCGGAGGTGGCACGACGGGGCTGCACCTTCTGGGCTCCAGGCGCCCGCATCAGCCATGGCCATGCGCCCGCCTAGCTGCCAGTAACTATGGATCAGTTTTGAAAAAAAAATCGCAAAAAGTGGGCTTGCGCGGACAGGCAATTTCGGAGCTACATTCGTGTCCGCAGGATGCGCATGCACATGAGTTCGGTAGTCCGAAGCCTATTTCGGTCCATGATTTGCACCCCCGCTGAGCACCTGTGCGCGAGAGAGAGAGCCTCTATGTACCACAATCTTACTCCCTACTAAAGTATAGGAGTATATAAACTTAGCCACTTTTCCATCTTTTTCCAATGTGGGATAACCACGTATTACCCTTTCCAACCCATTAACTTTGAGCCTTCATATCTCATTCATTTCTCAACCAATTTGGACAAATGAATATATGATTTCAATGTACTCATGGAGTAGAACACAATCCAACAATCAATTAGTCATTTTGACAAATAACTAATTAAGAAAATAACTCATTATTTCCTTCAAAACACACTTTTTTCCAACATTAACAAAAGAATACAACATGGGGGGAAAATGTAGCCAATGTTGCTTAAAAGTAGAGCAAATTCTACAAATATTAATTAAAGCAATTAGTAACAAATGCAAAATGCTAGATGATCTGCTGCTTTGATCTTAATCTAAGAAAGAAATCCTCAACTAGCATTAAGCTTTTACACCAAAGATTTCACATGATTTACATCCCAATTCCTTAACAAAGTACACAATTCAACACAAGACAATCAGTCATTTCCTCACTATGGCATAGGACTTTCCCAAGAAAAATCTTCTCATGGTACCAAGGCCAGATATCAATTTTGAGAAAGACATAATATTAAATATGTGGACCAGTACCGGTGATTTATGATATTTTCAAATTTATTTTATTCTCTTTTATAATCATCCATGAAGCATTTTTTTCCTGGTGTCACCTGGTAAAAAGCCTTTGCTTCCACATCATTAGCAAAACAGAAGCTTCATGAAGAAAAATAATACATACTTAAAAGGAGTATTTCCAGGATTTTTCTGCCGCGTGACATCCTCGAATTGCCTCCCATTTTTTGGCCACAAAACTTGCTAATTTGTCAGCAACCATCTTCACCATAGGATCACTAGGGAGAGGTGGATCTGCATGTCACTTAAATAACTGATTAAAACCAAGAGCGTGAACAAGGGAATGCAAGTAACCCTTGCAATGGGCCTGCCACAAGTTCCAAATTGTCATTAAAAAGGGGTGTAAATGGTTCGGTTAAGTTCGGTTTGGACAAATTTAGAGACCAAACCGCTAGTACTCGGTTTGGAGAAATCTCAAACCAAATCGAACCATGGAAAATTTCAAATCGAACCAAACCAAACCGCCTCGGTTTGGTTCGATTCGGTAGTAGGCTAAAGTCGCACGCCTACAAATTACTTACCAAGACAAGACAAGACTCGGCTACAAAACTGCAGCAAGGGCAAGTCCAGGGTCGATCCACTGAAGAACGGTTATTTGTTTATGTAATAGTCACAGACCAGTTTGGGGGTTGTTTGAATTGATTGTTGTATTTATACTAAAGCAAGAAAATAAATGTGATTGTAAACAATTATAAAAGAAAAGCACTTCAGATTTATTTCTATCCCCGTTTACCAATCCAATATCATCGGTATAATTTCTTTCCCTTTCTCCTATTCACTTGATTCGAGATGTATTTCAATCTCTATCCCTTTCTTACTAATGGTTATAAGCAGTGGCACACTCCCCTATAACCCTGATCAATAATCAAACCTAACTGGCACAGTCTAGGTTAATTTAGATAATCAATTGATAAAGCTTTAAGAGATTAAGATCAAGAATTTCACTATTCTTTTGCAAATAGAATAAAATCTAGTTTTACCCACTTCTCAATTTATCATGGCACATGCATAAATCTCAAAGATGCTACTTGTGAAAAATTCTAATCTGGCACAGACTTAGGATTAAACTAGCAATAAATCAATTACAAGAGAAAAGAGGATGATCAAATCTCAAAACCCTAGAAATAGATCTAGCAATTAAAACAAGTAAAACTATGAATAGGGATTAAGAAATAAAGGAATAAAGAAATAAATACCTCAATTGAATTCAATAAACGGTTCAAGATTCAAATCTAAAGCAATGGAGTTTAGTTCTCCATGGAAATTCAACAAAGCTCTCTAGAAAAAGAAACAAAGTTCGAACCCTAAAACAATTGACAAAAGAAGTATATATACTCCTCCGTCCAATAAACCTAAACCTAATAATAAAGGAAAAAGGAAATAATAATAAAAGAACAAAAGAAAAAGAAATTAAAATACAATCCAATTCTTTCCTGCCGTGGTCAACTAACATCACCTCGGTCAAAGCGCCTAGTCACGCCTTCAATTTCCAATTTCACGTGGACATTAAGTTTCCAATTTCTTTCTTCTACTTTGATCACTCAAGTTCTCATAATTCCATTCTGATCCTCGAACTCTGCTGCTTTGCAATTTGGTCCTTGAACATCACATATTTTCATATGAATACATGGCCCTAATCTCCTCTACTCCACCAATCCATGTCAGTCAAAAACAATACGAAATATAAATGCTTCCGTCTCCTTATCACTCCTCAAAATCATATGAATACATGGCCCTAGTTCGATACCAACTTCAACATGTAAATGGTCATCCGAACTAGAGCCCACACATAAAAGTAAATGGGGGAACTAAAAATGTCCTAAGCTTCCCCCACGCTATCCTCGCACTACTACTCCCTCACAATAAAGTCAATGCCCAAGCAAAGACTTACCTCGTGAACTACACCGACCCCCCTTATATCACCAAAAGGAAAACGAGAATTTTCTAACATAGCGCCTCTAACCGAACCTCCTACGCCAAAAGTAAACAATCCTACCCAACACTCCAAAACCTCCCTTATGTCTCCAACTCCGGTGATATAAACGATAGAAAGTATTTCACTCACTCACCTTTTGCCTAGGTGCCGTTTCCGATTTTCACCTAGCCTCTCATTTTTTTCAATTTTTCAATTTCATTTTTTTTCATTTTTTTAAAGACGAAAACAGACATATACAACAAAAAGCATGTACCCCACCCCCTCACTAGACCATGCATAGTCCCATATGCATCACCAAAGTACACAAAACAATAAGAAAGGGGTAGGGATACCTTTCGGGACTACTTAGGCGGTGGAAACAAATCTGGCCCACATGATGATCCTTGGCTCGAGCTACTCCCATATTGCTGTTGATCATGGGTGAATAATGGCCAAATTTCTAGTGATTTGAAAGTACAGGAGCTAAAATGAAATTAGGTAGAAAATGGGGGAGTTAAGCTTGAATCGAAAATTTAGGGGCCAAAGTGGAAAACTGAAAAAATAAGGGACCAAATTGGTTTTAAAAAGTTTAGGGGCTAAATTGAAAATTTGGGAAAATGAGGGGAAAAATTGGTTTTAGAAAGTGTAAGGGCTAAAATGGAACATGGGAAAAAGATGGACTAAACTGCAAGAGATGGAGGTTGAAGGGCTGAATTGCATTTGACTTGAAAGTAAGAGGGCTGGGGTTGGAAAATTGGACCTGGGCGCCTGGGGTAGGTTGGCCGGCCAAAAAGATGCCATGGCCGAGGCTTTGGAGCCGGGAGGTTTGGTCCTTTCGTTCGTCTCAAAATTACTTTGTTCTGTTTTTTTTTTCTTTTTTTTTCCAGGCCTCTATTTTTTTATTTTTTATATATAGATTTTTTTATTTTATTTTTTTTCACAGGCCCAATAATTTTTATTATTATTTTTAAAAAAAATAAAAACTGAGGCGTACACATGGTCAACAGAAACTTGGCTTTGGTCTGAACAATACGAGGCGGGCGCATGATGAATCATGGGGCGGGCGCCTAGTTTACAGATTGCTGGCTTCCATTTTCAAAGGAACGAGGCGGCCGCATGGTGTTTCATGAGGCGGGCGCCTGAATTTTTTTTTTTTCACAGGCCCCGAGTGTTAATATTGCTCTCCTCTTCCGAAACTCGCCAATTCCTACACAAAGAACCACAAACAAAATACCACAGTAGCACCGATTCTAAATAAATAAATAAATAAAAAGAAATGTAAAAAGATAAAAACAAAGAAATTTCCGGGTTGCCTCCCGGTGAGCCGCCCTTCTTTACCGTCTTTAGCTAGACCAAATGCCGTGTAAGCCCCTAATGAGCATCAAATTTTAAGTCTTTGACAACTCAGACCCAAAGCTAACAATGATACAATCATCCTTCCCCCCACGCTTAAACTAGACATTGTCCTCAATGACACTAAACCATAAATATGGGACAATAAAACATGGGGAAAAAGATACCAAGGAATAAACAAGTAAGGGGACGGGAGGCCCCACAAACATGAGCCTCATCAATGTAAGGGGGATGAAAGTAATCTTCATTTACCTCTAGAAGATGTTTGGTTTCCATGACATGCCTCCCCGTTGGAGACCATTTAGGCTTCCCCTTTTTCTTTTGCTTCCCTTCTTTCTTCCTCGGTGGTCCACCTTTCTTTGCCTCCTCCGGCTTCATTTTAGAAAACTTCACCTCATCTATCTTGGCCTTCTCCTTGATAATCGGCTCCCTCAAGTCCATGGAACAAACTTTATGCACATTCTTGGGAAGATTCATGGCATCAAAAATATTAAATTTCACCACCTCCCCATCAAACTCCATAGTTAGAGAGCCCTTCTTTACATCAAGTTTTGTCTCTGAAGTAGACATAAACGGTCTCCCCAATAGAATTGGAGCCTTAGAATCAGTCTCCATCTCTAAAATGAAGAAATCTGTCGGGAACAATAGATCACCAACCTTCACTTCTACATCTCTCACCACCCCCTTCGGATATGCGTTGGACTTATCCGCCAACTGAATCACAACTCTAGTATCCTCCAATTCACCCAACTTAAGTTCTTCAAACAATGTATACGGCATTACATTGATTGAAGCCCCCAAATCGAGTATAGCCTTCTGCATCGAGCAACCCCCCAACGATATCGGAACCACGAACATGCCCGGATCACTACACTTTTTGGGCATCTTTTTCTGATAAACTGCGCTCACATGCTCAATCACCTTCACTTTCTTCATGACCTTCAACTTATTATTCCTCTTGGTAGTACACAGTTCCTTCAAGAATTTGGCATATCTACGAACTGTTTTGAGAAGATCCAAGAAAGGAATATTTACTTCAATATTCTTGAAGGTATCAAACATGCTCTTCTCCGACTCTTGTGATGTATCTCTGCTCAATGCCATTGGAAAAGGAACTTTCGGCTCATAGACACGCAACGGTGGTGAAATATATTTCTCTTCAGGGGTCTTCTCTACCTTCTCTTCCACCACTAACTCCGGTTCCACTCACTTCTTAATATTTAATTCAGACTCTATAGGAACCATTTGCCCCTCAACTTTATTCTTTCTCCTCACATAAACAGCACTAACATTATGCTTCGAAAGTTGCTCAGTCTGAGGTGGTACTTTTGCTGCATTTCTAGCCTCTATTCTCACCATTGCCTCTGCAATCTGCCCCATTTGTCTCTCCAGACCACTGATACTAGAATCAATCCTTTGCTGATACTGCTGAAAACCGCTTGAAAAGGTAGTCATACTCTGAGCCAGTGTACGGAACATGTCATCTGTAGACTGCTGTTGTTGCTGCTGTAGTGGTTGTCCCCATCTAGCATTGGGTTGATTACCCCTATAGTTATACTGTCTATGCTGCTGCTGTGGGAACCCAACTGAATTCACATTCTCCTGACCTTCTGTCCGACTCAACAGTAACTGCTTCATCATACATTTCAACTCCTTGACCTCGGACTCAAGCTTCTCATTCTCCCCACTGCTTGTGCCCATAGAACTAACCTGTCTGACACTGGATCTCCTCCCATGTGTTCGGGTACTCCTTGCAAGCTCCTCTAGTAATTTCTGGGCCTCCGCAGTAGTTTTGTTCAGTATGCTGCCCCCGCAACAAGAATCTATCATCCTCTTATCCTGCATAAGTAATCCCCCGTAGAAGTAGACTATCAGCTGGTCATCAGTATACCCATGATAAGGGCAGCTCCTGCAGAGATTATGGAAGCGAGTATAATACTCATATAAGGTCTCATCTGCCTTCTGCTCCATGTTGCTGATATCCCGCTTCATAATATTTATCTGGTCAGATGGGAAAAATTCTTCAAGAAACACCTCCTTCATCTTCTGCCAAGAAGTGATACTGTTGGCGGGCAAGTGGTAATACCATGTATTAGCATTGTCTTTCAGGGTGAAAGAAAACGCTCTCAATAAAAGTTGTTCGAGAGGTAAGGCTGTCGGTTTCATGCTCTGACATATCTGCACAAACTGAGAGATGTGCTGATTCGGGTTACGCCCGACAAACCGTTGAAGTGGGGCAATTGATTAAGTAGCCCAGGCTTCAACTCAAATGCAACCTCAAAGCAGCAAATTTGGAAATAAGACTGCTTGTGGTTGCGCTCCCCAATTGGAAGCTACTCTCTGCCTTAATGTCAATGGGGGTACTACATCCTCTCTATTATTTCCTCTACCTCCTCCATTCACATTATTTTCCACTTCAGGAATTACATCACCTTCTGGTCTCTCCATCTTATCCACTAACAAAGCTTTCCTCCTGTTCCTGAAAATTCTTTCAATTTCTGGTTCACAAAGCTCAAGAAAATTATTAGTAGAACGAGTATGGACCATACAATGATCCACACCACGAAGGGACAAGGATAACGTAAAACAAACAATTAAAATAAAAGGACAAAAATTAAATAAGAACACAAACAAATAACACCGTTCCCCGGTAACGGCGCCAAAATTTGGTAGGCTAAAGTCGCACGCCTACAAATTACTTACCAAGACAAAACTCGGCTACAAAACTGCAGCAAGGGCAAGTCCAGGGTCGATCCACTGAAGAACGGTTATTTATTTATGTAATAGTCACAGACCAGTTTGGGAGGTTGTTTGAATTGATTGTTGTATTTATACTAAAGCAAGAAAATAAATGTGATTGTAAACAATTATAAAAGAAAAGCACTTCAGATTTGTTTCTGTCCCCGTTTACCAATTCAATATCATCGGTATAATTTATTTCCCTTCCTCCTATTCACTTGATCCGAGATGTATTTCAATCTCTATCCCTTTCTTATTAATGGTTATAAGCAGTGGCACACTCACCTATAACCCTAATCAATAATCAAACCTAACTGGCACAGTCTAGGTTTAGATAATCAATTGATAAAGCTTTAAGAGATTAAGATCAAGAAATTCACTATTCTTTTGCAAATAGAACAAAATCTAGTTTTACCCACTTCTCAATTTACCATGGCACATGTGTAGACACCCCATTCTGAACTCATAATTACATGATTACACTATTCTTCATCTCTCTTTTGTGTTTTGATGAAAGCATATCAGTTTCGTCATGTTTCGTTAAGTTTCTAACTAACCTCGTTAGTTTTGGACCTAACTGACTAACGGAACAACTGAAGAGGACAAAATAGTCATCAGACTAGTTATCTCGCACGAGATATCATATCTCGCGCGAGATATCCCCTCGACAGGATGTGCAGAAATCACTCTCCTTCTCCGTTTCAAACTCTCTTTTTGGATAAAACCTTATCAATTCGGGTATCCAATAAGAACTGAGTTCTGGAACCTTTCTAGGGGATTTTACCTCTCCACCTTCACCTCTCCAACCTCCTATAAATACTGGGTGATTTTCAGTGTTTCGGAGGTCGACAATTCTGATCCTTGATCAAGAAAACACACAACACACACATTTTGTTGGTTTCTTTCCACGAAAGACTCCTTCAAATCACTCACAAAACAACTCCCAAAGTTCATTCATCAACCTTGTTGATTAGCAAACATCGAAGCCCGAATCAAGGGACCAAGGCGAAGCTCCGTCCGCATCAAGATCCAAATCAAGGATCGAGGCGAAGCTCTGTCCGTATCAAGTTTCAACTCTAAACTTGAGTCGAAACTCTGTCCGAATCCCTCCTCAAAAGGTAATCATCCTTTAACTTTCGTTTCTTTTCTCAACCCCTCTATTGATTTTAGAGTAGTGTAATCCCATCAAAAGGATTAGCCTAGAGTCCCTTCAATCAATGAAGGCGATCTCGAAGCATACAATCCGACATTCCTAATCAAGAAATTGATTAGGGTTTACTTGTTTTCTTTAATTATATATATCGTAAAGATTGAAAACCTCTTTTTTCTTTAGCAAGACCGATCTCCGGATTGGGTGAAATGGATGCTTCTTGACCTACCCATTTCATAACCTAAGCCCCGAACCCAAATCTCTTTCAAAATGGTTTTCCTATGTTTCCAAACGAATAATATAGGTGGCAACTCAAAACGAAAAGATAAAATTCTTTTTCCTCACAACGCTACAACATGCATAAATCTCAAAGATGCTACTTGTGAAAAATTCTAATCTGGCATAGACTTAGGATTAAACTAGCAATAAATCAATTACAAGAGAAAAGAGGATGATCAAATCTCAAAACCCTAGAAAAAGATCTAGCAATTAAAACAAGTAAAACTATGAATAGGGATTAAGGAATAAAGAAATAAATACCTCAATTGAATTCAATAAACGGTTCAAGATTCAAATCTAAAGCAATGGAGTTTAGTTCTCCATGGAAATTCAACAAAGCTCTCTAGAAAAATAAACAAAGTTCGAACCCTAAAACAATTGACAAAAGAAGTATATATACTCCTCCGTCCAATAAACCTAAACCTAATAATAAAGGAAAAAGGAAATAATAATAAAAGAACAAAAGAAAAAGAAATTAAAATACAATCCAATTCTTTCCTGCCGTGGTCAACTGACATCACCTCGGTCAAAGCGCCTAGTCACGCCTTCAATTTCCAATTTCACGTGGACATTAAGTTTCCAATTTCTTTCTTCTACTTTGATCACTCAAGTTCTCATAATTCCATTCTGATCCTCGAACTCTGCTGCTTTGCAATTTGGTCCTTGAACATCACATATTTTCAGCTTTCTCTTCAGCATTAGCAAACTTTTGCAGGAAAATCATAAAATCACTAAAAATAGTCTCAAAATACAATGATTTTCCTACTAACTCAACAATCCAACATTTACTCAAACTTACATTAAAACTAATCTAGATTACATTAAAATAATGATAAAATGTCTAGAAAATTAGGGAATTACATATACTGAAATCCGCCACATCATTCGGTCTCAAACCGCGGTTTCATTAAACGGTTCAAACCGCGGTCCGAACTGCGGACTAGACCGCGGTCCAAATCACAAACATGTCCAAACTCCAAACGTTCCTCCTTAACTATTCATGGGTGATCTGTTGTGTCTTATCTCCCCCTCAATCATAATGGAACAGTTCAACAGTTAAGACTCTAAGATGATGGATCAGTTAAGTAGTAAACACTATCTTCTGCCACTCAACCTTAAGTTAACATAATTTCTTTAGATATGATTAACAACAATGGGATGAAGTGGAAATATCAAGGTAGCATTGTTACTGGTAACAGGTCAAATGAACAACAGAGAACTTTGATCAATACAAACATCCAGCTCTCAGGCAACATGTAATAAAAGAATATCAGCTATGTAATAATGATGATGATGCGAGAAAGCAAGTTTTCAATGACTAACCTACTATCTTTCCAGAAAGACTTTTGATCCAGTTTTGGAACAATAAGAGTCGCAATCAAAATACGAGCAAGAACAACAAAGATCTCGTAATCGCCAAACAAAATGTTATAGTTCTACTAATCTAAGAAATTAGAATATTAACTTTTTGACAACAGTGCACTTATGCAAACATAAAAGACTTCTGGATGAAAACTATCATTTAGAATTCAAGGAGCAGGTGACGGTGGCAATGTATAGACATTGAAGTATAGAGATTTACCTCAGTTCTTTGTTGGTTTAGTCCACCACTCGTGGCAATTACCAAGTATCGATTTGGTTTAGTAATCGGTTGAGCTTCTGTAGTTGAAGAATGTCCAAATCAATCAATGGTGGAAAATAAATCAAAAATAATCAACGGTTAATATAACGGCTTGGCGGTTCAGCTCGGTGGTTCGGTTTGGCGGTTCAGCTCGAAATGGTTTGGTTCGGTTCGGTTTGGTTCGGTTTGGAGGAGTCAGACCGCAAACCAAACCGAACCGCATGGTTTATAAATTTTTGGAGCCGAGCTGAACCGTTAATCGTTAAAAACCAAACAAACCACCTAGTTTGGTTCGGTTCGGTCTCAAACCACGGTTTTAACCGAACCGCTGACACCCTATTAAAAACCTTTCTATCAATCTTGAGAGATCTTTAAATATAAGCTGCATTCATCAGACATGAAAAGTAATACATAAATGCCTTCATCTACCAGTACAGGCACAGAATCCTAACTTTTTTCCCAAGTGCAACACGAAGATAAAGTTCAGATAACAGAGTGTTTGTGTATCTTTTTTCATGGGGCACGAGAAGGAAGCGGGAACAGCTTAAAAAGAGGACATGAATTAAACCATCAGAAAGAGGACATGAATTAAACCATCAGAAAGATCATGATTTTGGTTGTATAAGGAATGGTATCAACCAATGTCAATCATCTAATAGTTGATTACTTATCTAGCAACAATTATATAGAAATAGGAAAGGGAATAAAACATCATAAATTGAAAAATAATGTTAACGGAAGTCACGAAATCAACTCTTGATCCTTCCCATTATTCTGTAAATATCGTATTGTGTCTATTATTGATAGATAAATATTGTATGTAAATATTGTATTGTGTCTATTATTGGTAGATAAATATTGTATTTAGTAGTATTTATCCCTTCCCTAGATAGGAGATATCATTCCATGTAGAGAAATTGTATTAGGACTCTTGTACAATAATTGTCTTATATAATGGAAATCTACCAGAAGAAGAAGGACACTCACGTTTAGAGCTAACACTTCATCTTCTCCCTTCCCTTCGTCAGTAGCCTAGGTATTCTTACAAATAATCCCCATTTATATAGTACACAAAGTCAACAACCCCATCTTTATAAACTAACTTTATGTCTTTATCAATCATGCCATCATGATACAATTTTAAACTAAAACAAGGTGAATTAAGCCCTGTAGTAAAATAACACAAAGAAACAAATTTTTTAAACAAAGTACAATTACCCAAACAATTTTTAAATACACAAACAATTTTTAAATGCAGCCATTTGTACATGTAGTAAAAAGAAATGCAAAGAAGTCAATTTTCTAATACAATTGTCCCTACCGGGGACCACATTTGCAGAAAAGTAAATACATTCACTATAAAACAAAGTGGGGAATCAAACAATGTGATTCTGTTCCCAATAACTCTTTACCCAACAAATAAAGTAAACAAAACAATGTAAAGCTAGTTCTAAATAAAAGAAAAATGATTCTTACTGTATAGGAGTATTTCATTTGGATTGAAAAACTCTCCCTCTTGACCTTGACGAATGAATGTTCCAACTCATATTAGGATTCACCATTTTTCCAACTTCGACAATCAACCCTACGAACTCTAATTCCTTCTATTACGATTTAGCAAGTCTGATTTCACAACTCCTCTTCGTTTCTCCTCTTTGCCCTAGCTTTGATTTGGGTTTGCCATAACTTTGATTTGGGATTAACTGGAGTAGCAGCGGTTGATAAGCACGCGTCAACTACTTCTCATCTTTTTATATTCTCTTTTTTGTTGTATTCCTATTTTACCCTTCAAAAAATGAGTCAAATGCATTGCACATGTCAATTTAACTAAAAAAATGAATGTCGTTAGCACTATATACCTTAAATGAGCATTCAAAACTGACGAGTTACTATGGTTGCAACGAAAACTAGTTTAGCTATAAAAACCAAACAAGCCATATAGTTGGGGTAGTATATTTGAATTTTTTTCCTAAAATACAATATGGACGGACTACCCTTTACATTTTTAAAATTTTTTTATTGACCAGGAAATAATATTTTAGACTGTTTTTATTACTGAAACTTTTTACAAAAAGTAATATAAAAATAGATAGAAAAAAACTAAACAAATGAAAGTATATAAAAGAAAAGAGGGACGTACTAACCTTTTATTTTTTATTTTTTTTATTAAATAGGAAATAATATTTTTGATTTTTTTTTTTTACAAAAAGGTATAGAAAAAAAGATAGAAAAAAATTAAACAAATTAGAGTGTATAAAAGGAAAGAGGGACGTACTACCCTTTATTTTTTAAAATATATTTCTAATTTTTTATTGAATAAGAAATAATATTTTAGAATTTTTTTATTACTGATTTTTATATAAAAAAATTAAACAAATGAAAGTATATAAAAGAAAAAAGGGACGATACCCTTTAAATTTTATTAATTATTAGAAAATATTATATGAGGGGCACAACCAAACCTTATCCTTTTATAATTAATGGAGTATATTAGGAGTTTTTACCTCCTTTTATTACAATAGTTATCTAAATTCTAATCTATAAAAAAATTATAGTAAAAATTAAATAAATTATATTATACTTACATTAATCGCTTTTCAATTTAGTTTATCAAAGTAATCACCTTTGCAACTAATAAAATTTTTCAGCTCTAATTCAATCATTCAACAAATTACAAGTTAAAAAGATTACAAGTTTCAAAAAGAAAAAAATAAGGGAAAAAGAAAAGCGAAACTTGCGAAAGGAAGGGAAGATAGATAGGAAATATAAGGGCAGGCAGCTACCGAACTGAAGTAGAAGAAGAAAGTTGATTGAAAATTGAAGAATGGGGACGACGGCGACGGCATGTCTGAAAACGCTTGATTTCATGGCAATGGCGCCTCACTCTTTCCGCTCTTCCACATCCAGATCTTCTTCATTATTTCCGAATTCTTCTTCCGATGTTCATAATAAAACCAAGTGGAAGAAGAAGCAGCAGCCATTTTTTCACTCCTACTCTACCCGCCTCTTTCCCCTTTCTGCTCTCTGTAATTTATCCTTATTTTTTTCGTGATTTGTTTACTAATTCAACTTCAATATGTATGGTATGGCCGCAGGCACTCATAATTTATTGATTTTTTTTTTTTTTGGGTGAATTTTGGGAATTTTGTAGCTCAAAGATTAAATGATGGTGAAGCAATTAAAGAAGTCTCCTCCACTAGACTTCTTCACGTTGTCTTATTCTCTCCCCAGGTATGTATGTATGTATTTCTTTATCTCTCCATTATTTGTTTGGTTCTTTAAGTTCATAAAGTTTTGCTAAAAAAATATTGAAATGGGACACCCAATTTATGATTAAGGGAGTTGAAAAAGAAAAATAATTCTCCCCCCATTCCCAAGAATTAGTCAACTTGTTGGAAGGTCAACCTAGGAATATATCAAGTACTCCCTCCGTCCCAAGAGCAAATTAAATTTTATTTTTGGACATTCATTATATTATGTGATGGAGAAAGTAGTATTTAACGTATGAGTTTGTGTGTATTAGGATATAGGTTATCATTTTATTCATTGAAAGAGCATTAAGGAAATTATTAGTGACAACATTTACGACTTTACATGTACAAGAAAGCTTTCATTAATCTTTGGTCAAAGCTTAATCAAGCTGATGCAAAAATAGTGAAACTAAGACAATTGTTTTGGTTGGAGGGAGTACATGGTAATTCTATTTGTCAAAATTTTAGGTTTTGGCTCTTACAAATCAAATTCAGTTAAGAATAATACTAGTTCACTAGGCTAGGTTTACGCGAAATCTTAACTCAATATTGACTCAATTTTGAGATGCCTAACATTAATTTTCCGTGAAATGTATTTTCTAAAAAGGGCAACCTGATGCTACAAGAGCTCCCACTACATAATAGTAGGCATATTACATAGCCATGGGATTTGTAAGCTGTGCAACCTATAAGACTATACTGAATATTGTGAGAAAGAGAGAGAAGCACGCATAGGATGAGACACCATCTTGCACATTTTTTTTGTAATTTGGTGGTTGTAGTGTTGCTTTCTTATGATTGTTGCTCTTTCCTCTCATTTGTGCTCCTTTAATGAATAAGTCTCTTATTTCCCTTTTATTGTCATGATTTTTTCAAATTTAATAAGTTACTTTAGATTTAAATCTCTAGTCTTTTGTGGTTATATTTGGCAATTGTGGAAAAAGAGGCGTATTTAAATTAGGAGGATGACAATGTGCTAGATTAAGCTCAGGGTATACTAGTGTTCGTGAAGTGTTATGCTATATTTGGTTCATCAAACGGACTAGTGTTTTTTTTTTTCTTAATGAACTTGGGAAAGGTGATATATAAGAGGTGAAAGCGAGTTATAAGTTGTACTTTTGCGTGTTATTTTTGTTTCTTTTTTCTAATTGGAAAGCTCTTAATTATGAATTTCCCATTGTCTTTTGCTTCTCTTGGAAACAAACCATCAATGTCCATAGAAAGCATTACCTACGCTAGAATATTGCTTTTGGAGATATCTTAGTGCCCCCTTGTTAACTATGTTCACACTGTTACAGAAAGCATTTAATTAGGACTTTTTAGTAATAATGCATCATATTAAGCTGATTTTTATTCTTTTTTTTTTTTCAAAATTACAATATTTCAAATACTACGTAGGGGAGGGGGTTCGAACCCTGCCAAAGGCAAGGGCCTATGCCATTGAGCCATTGGCGATTTTTATTCAAGATATGAGAACTATAAAGTTGAGAGAATTCTAAATATAGTTAAATTTGGTTCTAGCAACTTGTTGTTGATTTGGTACCTGATTTATGGACTTCCAAATGGGAGAAAAGGTACTTATGTGAGCTGTGGTAAAATCAGAAGTTTAGTACTAGAGCATGAAGAAACCATCCTAATGACGTCTTTCATGATAATTAGTTTTCCTTGATCAGTACGATGAGGTTCACCTGTGTTGGATGTGATAGGTTCCCGATTCCTATATATCTTCTATGATGTTATGACATCTTAGTTTTAAGTCTGGTCCGTCACGCCTTTCAAAAACAACAATTTAATACTGCATATATTTAGTCACCAAAAATACCTGTGACTGCTGAAAGGGTTATCGTTATGTTGCCTTCTTTTCCCTCTAAGATGTTCAGTGATTGTGGCCAAGTACTTCAAGACACCCCTTCCCCTTCCTAAACCCCTTAAGTGATAAATGTGGCACCAAGTACCTTCAGTAGCTAGGATTAAACTGACCACTAGGCCAATCTAGAGTCTCGTAGAATTTGTTTTTGATTGCCTGTTGTAAAATAGTATTGTAAAAATAAAACTTCACTCTGTTCCTCACTAATGTGTGGTTGCATGTAAATTACATAAAATAGGTGTGGTGAGATGTGCATCAGCATGTGTGGTTGCATGCAATTAGGGTTTCTAGTAAATGAGTAGCGTCATGGATAGCTATATTTACCAAATTCCTTCAAAGATTTGGTTTGTTATATCAAATACGTAGTAGGACAGGCGGTTTATAAGCACTCGGTGGAGCTCTCTTAAATATCTCTATTCATCTATATTTCATTAATATACTTAGCTGCTATGGAACTGATCACCTTTCTCTTGGATTATGCATACCAACTTTGTTTAATAGCAGGGGAGGTTGCTTCTGTTACAAAATTTAAGGATAACTCCCTATGGTATTTTTGTGAGGAGCCTCCTTGTGGTTCAAGAACCTTAGGGAAACTAACTTTCGTTAAACTAGAGTTATGGAGGTACATGAAATTGCTAAAAACCTATATTAAAAATAAACAAAAAAATGTCAATATCTTTAGTACAAGAACCATATGTCAAACTAAAGTAACTAAAGGGCCATATAATAACAAACTTATCATCTACCTCAACCTTAACACATCCACAGCTCCAATCACCGTAGCCACCGGCCCACCACCATCAGCCTCCATTGCCATCCACCCGCCACCACAAAATCAAAACCCACTTATTTCTCCACTCTCTCATGCCCACACAATCACACACTCTCATGAATTCACGTGGGCCAAACAGTTGATATTTTACTGCGGCCTCTGACTCTGATTCTTGGCAGATTCCTGGAAACACAGGGTCCATTGCTAGAAGTTGTGCAGCTTCGGGTGTTGGACTGCACCTTATTGAGGTAGGTATTACCAAATAGTATCATTTAATTTGAGACTTCTTCCTTAACCAAGTGGGGAGATTGGCCTGGTCATTGTTTATCTATCTTTAAGTTCAAAACTTGTCAGCTTAGTTACTAAGTTTGCTGCATTTAACAAATTTAACCCTTTTCCTTTGTTCAGCCATTGGGGTTTCAGGTGGACGATACAAAACTAAAGCGTGCTGGGCTGGATTACTGGCCGTATCCTTGTGAAATCAAACTTGAGCAATGCTTTCTGTTTGCAAGCTTCTTTTTCTTCCTTTATTTTCTCTGCCATCCAAATAAACTAGTCCTATATTTCCTAAATTTAACTGAAATGCCATGATATACTATACATTATACACACTTCATCAGTAAACAAATTTATCATAGAAATGAGACATCTTCACAGCATACTTTTTCATATACATCCTTTGACTTTTAAATTTGTCTCTTTTATCTCGTAAAGCGAGTATGTTGCTAAAGTGTCTTTATTTCTCTAACGCGATTCAGTTTTCATCACTTTTAACTCTCTGTATAGATATGTAGTTGTTAAACAGCATAGCTCGTGGGCAGAGTTCAGGGACTATTTCAGACAACAGGTTGTTTACTTTTCAAGTACCGAATGATATACATTTCCAGTATAGTTTTCATATGGTGGCAAATGGACCATTTTTGCTATTTTTGGTCAATCTGGACTGAAAAGAATGACAGTTTTAAGTGCCACAGCTTGTCGAGTTCCCTTTATGGTTTAGGGGTCGTTTGGATTGTCTTTGGGCCCTGGAAAATGGCACTTCTCATGATGTTCCTCACTCCCTTATCCAAAGAGATTGGAATGCTTTGATTTCATAATCTTGATTTAGGGGATTGTTTTATGCATTTCTTGATGGTTTTCTCATCTACCTTCTTTTAATCCTGTTATTTTCTTATCTTTACAAGTAATATTTTAAATATAAAAAAAATACAGAACAATTCCTAATCTTCTTCGTAATTTCTTATTGTGATCTACAGGATGGTGAAAAACGTCTTTTGGCATTTACCAAGAGAGGAACAAATATTCATTCTGTAAGTTGCAAGCTATTCCATTTTATTGCTGACTCACTTATTGTCATGCTTTCGAAGTTGAGAGTGATGTTGACAATGATAAAAGAGTTGTTGATAACATTGGTATCAGATTATCTAATAAAATGGAATTGTGCATTAATTAGATAAAAGAGTTGTTGATAACATTGGTATCAGATTATCTAATAGCTTGACCGAACACATAATCACAAGGCACAATAATCATGTTTATAAATAGAAGCCAAACAATTAATTAGATTCATACAGGATTTGTGTAAAACAAACAACAACATTGACAGAGACTTGAACAACACTTGTTTTTGCTGGTATGTGAGACAGAAAAGCCGGTATTCTTTTATCAATGTGGGAATCATGTTTACTTAACGCTCTTCCCGAGATATCTTGGTTATTCATACTCAATCCAATCTTTCATACTTGCTGATAATATGCTTATTATTACTGCAACTTCCTCTCAGTTGATTATTCCTCCGTCCCAAATAAATTTATGTGTATGTACATTGTTCACTTTTAAGGATATAGGTTTACTTGTTTGTACCATCATGAATTTGCATTGAAACTGTTTCATTTTAAAATGCGACCCTTTTCTGGGATGGACAAATAGGAAAGTGCATCATTTTGGGATTTTGAAGTTTAAAATGGGACACCCTTTTGGATAGTTGTCGTGAGTATAACATGTGAGGCCCATTGAATAAAGAAGTATTATAATCTTTCTATTTTGGGATTTTGAAGTTTAAAATGGGACACCCTTCTTGGAAAATTTTGAAGTTTAGTGGGACGGAAGGAGTATGTTTGACGATGCTTCCTGTTTCCAGGATTCTTTTGCTAGTCCTACTTTACATTTTAAGTTCCCAATTTACCGAAACTTGTCATAAACTAGAGCATATAAACTATTTAGACTGAGTTTAGTTTCCGTCTCATGAACCAAATATAATCAGAATCTACAACTTTAACCCAAATATTATTCATGCTGCAGGAGTTTTCCTATAGGAAAGGGGATTGGCTTGTATTTGGCTCGGAAACCAGCGGGCTAACACCCGAAGCCCTGCTTGACTGTAGCAACGAGCCACTAGGGGGTGGTACAATTCGGATTCCAATGATTGAAACTTATGTCAGATGTCTGAATTTGTCAGTAAGTGTTGGCATTGCTTTGTACGAAGCTTCGAGACAGCTAAACTATGAGCAGTTTCAGTGCCCATCTGAACCCTGTAGTAATGACTATAATGCCCAACAACCATTAATCACTGAGGATCTGTTTGCTTAGATTCACACTAAATATTATAGGACATTTTTGGTATAAGGTGTAAGTTTGTTCCTGTAATATGGCATTTTCTCGGATTTGACAAGTTCATGGAAGACAGAGAAGTGATTATAAGCAAAAGACTTGGGCTCTGGAGGGTAAGGAAGACAGAAGAGGGTTCTGTATGAATGGATGAGACCCACAAGTGAAATATCACTTACATCAACGACAGTCCGCTTCATGAGGTAGGCTCAGTATAAGACCATCGAAAGTTTGCAGACCATTGTCAAAGTAAGAGTGAAGCATAGCAAGGTTTTGTTGAAGATTAAGAGGAAAGAGTAAACTGAGATTCAAGTCTCCATATGCTTTTCGACAGTTTTGTTGATCTGCAGTTTTTGGAGTATAGCAATCCCTTTATCCCTAAATGTGTCGATTTTTTTTTTTTTCAAATTTGCTCTTGATCAATGACTGATGGAGTAGTTTTTAGAGTATGTGACATTTTGTAAGTGATGTTCTGGAGGCTCTCTGAATAATAATAATTGGTTGGTTTGTCTTGCAGTGTCCTTTTTTGGTGTGTACCAGGGTATCCTTAGGTTTTCCTTTCTTATTTCTTACTTTTGCTCTCACGAATGTACATATATATTCCCTCCATTCCATTTAAAGTCCCATTTAAAGGTTCATTTATTTCTCAAATAAGTGTCTCATTCAAAAGTTCACCTTAAATGGAAATTAGGACTCATTTGTCATACTTATAACAATTACCCACTTGCTTTACGAAATAAGTACCTATTTCGTCCTTAACCTATAGTCACTTTTCGTTTTAATCCGGAATTTTATTTATTTTTCGTTTCCCCCTTTAATCTCACTATTTTTGGTTAATGTCATCCTTCCGTCATGCCTCCGTCCATTTTCCCGTTAAAAATGCCTATGTGGCATGGTGACGTCATTAAAGTGATGAGTTGGCCTTACAAAATTATGAACTAAGCTGAGTTGAAAGTATTAGGGGAGGAAAGTGTAAAACGCTAAACTATAAATCTTTAATTTTTGTTTTATAAATATAAAGGATTGAAATGAAACATTTTATCTTTTTATAGAAAACAATTGGGAAAACTACCAACCGATACAATGTACCGACCTTAAATAATCAATTAATGAAATGTACTTAATACTTCTGACATTGTTCAACGTACTTTGAGAATTATTTTCAATTAATGCAATGTACAAGCAATTTAACGGATGACGTTAAATTTGTTTGATAGAGCACCTCATTATCTTCTATATTAAGTCCAATAAATCCCCTTTTTCTAGATAGAGGTTAGCATTACTAGGGAAATCTAGGTCGTGCTAAGGTAGCTCGGACTTATCTTCTACTAGGTTCGATTCCCCTGTTTTTGTGTCTTCTGTAGATATGATTGCTCAACAATCTTCGAAATCTGACTTGCCGAGCTCCTCCTTCGGCAATATTGTGGATAAGTTTTGATCGATCGTGGTGCCAGGTTGGAATGAGAGGGGATACGTGGCCCCCAGGCCGGCCATTGGGAAGAAAAATGCTGACTCCCGCAGCAAAATCCTCCATGACTTCTTAAGGTGCCTCGAGAGGATTTCTATTTGACTCATTTCACTGAGAGGTAAAGGAAGGCTCAATCTGGGATACATTGGGATTTGAGTAGCTCAAGAGTGGCTTTCTATTACGGCCAATTTGAGGCCGGCCTAAGCCTACCCCTTGACCCCTTCATATGTGAATTCTTGGAGTGCTTGGCAGCGGTCCAATGCAGCTTGGAGCCAACACGGTGAGGGTGTTAGTGTGCTTTACCATGGTGTGCAGGTTTGTGGTATGAACCCTATATGCATGTCTTCCGGAGGTTTTTCAAGATCTTTATGAACGATGAAACTTTTGGGATCAGCACCCCAGCCAAAGCCAAGGCCCCCAAATTATTTATCAACTTGTCCGACAAAGTGTCGGGATGGAATATCCATATGATCCTGGCTGAGAGTAGGAAAGGATGGGACTTCCCCTTACCTGAGGCGGACTTAGAGTCAATGAAAGAGGAGGACTACTGGGTCCCAGACTGGAGCGACGAGCTAACTCGTAGGTTGACCTTAGAAGCTCAGAGGAGCACAATCAGTTGGGTCATTATAGGGTCGGACAAAGACTTCTTTATCCAGGTTGGGATAATGTTGGGTGGAGATGGAGAAGTAGCCCCTCTTGTCCCAATAATTAGAAGCCTTAGATACCCAGATTGGGTGATCATGAAAGAGAGAGGTTTGAAACCCTGTGTCATTATTGCAAGAAGAAACCAGGTCACTGCAGGGGCCTTTTCCACTATAGCGGTTAAGTACTTGTACTATTTTCTGTAATCTTCATCGTCGATCTGGGTGATAGGAGGAAGAATAGGAAAGCACATGGAGATGCCAATGCTCATGCTAGCAGGGAGAAGGAGGCCATGGACAAAAATGCTTTGCTCCCGAAAGGAGTAGGGATGATCCCCATTGATGGGACCGGGCAGGTCGAGCCCATCGAGCCACAGCCTCAAGTACAGGTCTATGGAGGGGAAAGGGAGGTCGACAGGTCGACTGAGCAAGAGTCGGGCTCTGAGCCCAGACAAGGATCAACGGGGCTAGATCCCCAAAACATTGTTGACCTAGAGCTCGATGTCGAAGAGCTAGAAGAGATTGAGGTCGACCCACCACTCAGCCGACTCATGAAGAGGACACGTACCGAGCTGGCCCCTGATCACGCTGGAAATTCTAGGGCGGTCGGCTCTACCTCTAGCCATCCTCCCCCCAAGCTCCTTCTGCTAGAAGCACTGAGGAGGTGCAGGTAGTTGTTGAGAAGTTCAGTGATGTCCCTCCCTAGGGATGGCCAAAACCGGTCTGGGCCCGGTTCCGGTTCGAAAACCGTCGGTTCCGGCTCGGCGAAATGGTGACCCTTAACCGGCCCGGTCTAACCCCGGTTTTGGTTACTCCGGTTCCGATTTTCTCCCCGGTTTGCTCCGATTCCGGGCTTTTCCGGTCCGGTTCTATTGAAAAACAAGGAATTTTTGTCCGGTTCACGGTTCCGATTTCGGTCCGGTTCACCATTTTTGTGACCCTTAATCGGTCCTTATCCAAACCGGTTCCGGTTTTCGTGGCGGTTCATGGCGGTTCCAGGCTTTTCCGGTCCGGTTTGGCCATCCCTATCCCTCCCCTTACGGATATCAATTCATTAAGTCGCCAATATCCAGAAATGGGATTGGGTCAGGTTATTGTAAGGAGGGCCGCCGATCGGGATTTGATGGCCCAGTTGAATGAGGAAGGGCTCACTCCTGAAGAATATAGTGATAGGTCCGGCCTCGCTTCCGAGGTACAACTTGTACTTTTGTTTCACATTCTTTTCCATTTTTTGCTCGCTATCTCTATGATCAACATGTCTTTAATTACTTTTTCTTTTCCAATGTGCAATCCCTTGTTCTGACTAAGCAGGCCAAGTGCAGCTAAGAGGGCTGCAATTGAGAAGGAGTAGATCGCTTCTGCTAATTACTCAAGGAAGTCAAGGGAAGCTGTTGAGTTGAGGCAGAAGCTCAAAGATGCAGACTCTCAGTGTCGGGATCTCCAGGCTGCTCAATTCAACGCTGAGAAGGAGAAGGACGATGCTTTGACTGCCTTGAAAATCGCAAAGGAACAACTCGTTCCTCTCCAGGCCCAAGTGGACTTTTGGGCCTCAACTAAGGTGGCATTGGAGAAGGAGCAGTAAAAGGATAAGCTTGAGGGGGATATTGGGCAGCTTTCTGAAATGCTCCAAGATTGCAATAACCGCATGATAAAGATGAGTGGGGACCAACAAGCTGCCCGAACCAAGTGGGAGGAGGAGGCCCAGGCTAGGGAGAGGGTTGCCGTCGAGCAGTTTAAAAACAGTGATGAGTGCTACAACATCATTGTGTCCCGAGCTAGGAATTTTTTTGATGTTGGACGACAACATATGACTCAACGAAACCTAGTTGACCCCTCCGTCGAGCTACCTGTTGAGAAGTTGGCCCAATGGGCATTTGCAGATCGGTATGATGAGGTAGCTCGTGTTGGTCATTCCCTTGTGCCATATAATGCCAATGACTTGGCCGTCACTTCCAAGCAAGACGCTAAGGACGGGCTAGAGCCCTGGGTCGCCCATGTTGTTGAGCCCAGAAACTTCAATTCCATCTTGCAAGAGCTCGACGATGCCGATAATGCCGATGATGAAGATGAGGTCACACAGGACCAAGTTTTTTGAAGAAGTTGAGCAACAAGAGCAGCATGATGACGATCAACATGGTTCATTCCTTAGTTTTTTGTCTTTGTAATGGACAAATACCAAACAATATTTTTTATTTATTATTTTAGTTTATTCATGCCTTGGCCCAGTTTGGGAGGCATTCTAACTTATAATGTTTCTTATTCATGTTAATCTTAGTCCGTTTTTGGGAGACTAAATTTTTAATGCTAGTTGACTTTGAATCACCATTGTTTGATCCATGTTCTTTCACTTTATTGTCGAACTAGCATAAGTAAGAGATCGACCAAAATGTTAGTCGGATCAATTTGCAAAACGAGATTGACCAATGCTTAGGTCGAACCTGCTTTAAGAACAAAGCTGACAAAGGTTTTAGTCGAGCTTGTTTAAGAACGAAGTTGACTAAGGTTTTAGTCGAGCTTGTTTAAAAACAAAGCTGACTAAGGTTTTAGTCGAGCAATTTAAAAACGAGTTTGACTTAGGGCTTTGGTTGAGCCTGATTAAGAACGAAACTGACTCGGGGCTTTATTCGAACACGTTTAAGAACGAAGCTGACTCAAGACTTCAGTCGAACCTGTTTAAGAACGAGGTTTACTTAGGGCTTTGGTCGAGCCTGTTTAAGATTTCGAGATCGACTAAGATTCGGACCTGATTTGAACATCCTGTAAACATAACGCAGTAATGTGAATAGAACTTCTTGGGGGTAACCCCTTTTTATTGATGAATTAGATCGTTACATAGAGAGTTCATTCAATAGTAATATCTAATTAAGTGGCTAGCTTGCCAAGGATGCTTCAGCTCGTCGCCCCCCGGATGGCCAATCATGTAGATCCCTTCTTTAACAATCCCTGTAATAATGTAGGGGTCTTCTTAGTTTGGAGACAACTTGTTCTGTTCAGCTTTCCGTCTAGTTACCTCGATCTTTCGTAAGACATAGTCCCCAACGTTGAACGATCTCCTCTTGAATTTCTTGTCGTGATATCCCTTAGTTTTCTGCTTGTAGTTAACCATTCTAAGTTGGGCAGTCATCCATTTTTCCTCTATTAAGTCCAGGTCGATCAATCTGTTGGAGTCATTTTGATTCTTATCAAACA
Organism: Adenophora triphylla var. japonica; assembly: GCA_022495995.1. Classification (NCBI taxonomy): domain Eukaryota; kingdom Viridiplantae; phylum Streptophyta; class Magnoliopsida; order Asterales; family Campanulaceae; genus Adenophora; species Adenophora triphylla. Next base: position 138,334 of record JAFEMH010002175.1, on the reverse strand, counting down.
TAGCTACCCTCGCCATAGGAATTTGTAGCTCGGCGGGTGTTATGGCCTCCGACCCAAAAGTAAAAGCAAATGGGGTTTCCCCAGTGGTCCCCTGGGAGGTTGTGTGGACTACCCAAAGAGCAAGGGGTAGTTCGTCCAGCCATCTGCCTGCATGCCCAATTAGGCCCTTACTTAGGCTATCAACACTAACTTGTTTGCTGCCTCTGCTTGGCCGTTACCATGGGGATAGGCAACTGACGATTTCCAGTGTTTGAGTCCTAACCTCTTCATCTTTGTCTCAAAAGTTGTTGAAAATTGTAGTCCGTTGTTAGAAACGATTGAATGTGGCACCCCAAAGCGACACCAAATGTAATCATGGATGAAGTTGATGGCGTTTTCCTATTATATCTGCCAAAGGTTTTGCCTAAATCCACTTGGTGAAGTAGTTAATAGCCACGATTACGTAATTGCAATTTCCACGGGCGGGTGGGAAGGGTCCAATCAAATCTTCCCCCCACATGTCGAACGGAGAAGCTGCCACTACAGAGGTTTGTTCGGTGGTTGGGAGCCGGTAGGTCGGCATACCTTTGACATTTGTCACATTTTTGCACGAACTCACGAGCGTCTTCCCTTAGGTGTGGCCAGTAATACCCCAATGTTATTATCTTGTCTGCCAAAGTTCTGGCCCCCGGGTGTCCTCCACATATCCTACTGTACACCTCGAACAAAAGAGGAGAGACTTCTTGAGGATGAAAACACCTCAACAATGGTTTGGTGAAGGACCTTCTGAACAAAGCTTCCCCGTATATAGTAAACGTAAGGGATTTCTTTCTTATCACTCTAGCTTTCTGCTCGTCTTCTGGTAGCTCTCCCATTTCTATGTAGGCCTTTATCTCATCAATCCAACACTTAGAGCTATTGACCGGCACAGAACCTGTACTCTTTCATATGCTGGTTGTTCTAAGTATGAGATTAGTTGACCATGTTGCTCGTCTGAGGTGGCCAACTTGGAGAGTAGGTCGGCCAACTCATTTTCTTCACGTCCATCATCCTTTTAATTTCCAAAAACTCCACGTCTTGGATTAGCTTTTTGACCAGCTCGCATTATTTTATCAGAATCTGGTTGAGTACCTCATAATCTCCTTGGACTTGAATCACAATCAGTTGGGAATCACAATAAGCCACGATCTAGGTCGCCCCAAAGCACTTGGCATACTCAATTGCTGCGATCAAGGCCTCATACTCGGCCTGGTTGTTGGAGGCTTGAAATTTGAACTTCAATGCTTCCTCGAACACTTTACCAATCTCTGGCTCGACCAAGACGATTCCAGCCCCACTAACATTCTTCGTGGCCGACCCATCGAAATAAACTTCCCAGCAATCTTTAGGTAGACTGAGTGATGGTTGACTTGATGGTTCCTTCCCTTTCAAGCTCTCTCTCTCGGAGGTGCCTCTGCGTTATCTTCCTTGGTGAATGTAAGCTCAACCAGAAAATCAACCAGAGGTTGGGCTTGCAATGTTTTTCGAGGCTTATACTCGATGTCGAACTCGGTCAATTCTATTGACCTGTTGAGTAGTTGGCCTGAGCTTTCTGGCTTATATAAGATCTTCTTCAACGGAGCATTGGTCAGCACGACAATAGGATGAGCGGAGAAGTAAGCTCGTAGCTTCCTTGTAGCTATTATCAAGGCGTAAGCCACCTTTTTTGCATTAAAGTATCTTCCTTCCACGTCGGACAAGGCTTTGTTGACGTAATAAACTAGTTTTTGGATACCATTCTCCTCTCTAATCAAAACTACAACCACTGCTCGATCCCCAGCTGACAGGTAGATGTATAAGCTTTCCCCTTGAACCGGGCTACTAAGCAAAGGAGGAGTGGCGAGGTACTCTTTGAGCTGTTGGAACAACGAGGAACATTCGGTCATCCACTCAAAGGCTTTCGTCCCCTTCAAAGTTTTGAAGAAGGGGAGAGACCTCTCATGCCGACTTGGCTATAAAGAGACCCAAAGCAGTGACCCTACCATTCAAGCGTTGAACTTCCTTAATGCACGTAGGCTCCTGCATTTCAATTAAGGCTTTGATATTCTCTGGATTGGCTTCAATACCTTTCTGTGATACCATAAAGCCCAAAAACTTGCCTGCTGACACCCCAAACACACATTTACTGGGATTAAGTTTCATGTCGTTTGCTCGTTGATTGGCGAACATTTCCCTTAGGTCGACTACATGACGACCAGACTTGGTTTTGATGACCATGTCGTCTATGTAAGCCTCCATGTTTCGGCCAATCTGACTAGCAAAGACTTTGTTTACCATCCTCTGATAGGTTGCACCAGCATTTTTAACCCAAATGGCATCTTAGTGTAGCAATAAACCGCTTATGCTACCTGGAAGGATGTCTTCTCTATATCATCTTTGTGCATTCTGATTTGGTGGTAGCCCGAGTAAGCATCAAAAAAACTGAGGGTGGTATGCCCAGCAATTGAGTCGACCAGTTTGTCTATTCGAGGGAGGGGATAACTATCCTTCGGGCAAGCCAAGTTCAAGTCTGTGAAGTCGACACACATCCTCCACTTCCCATTGTCCTTTTTAACCATCACCACATTTGCCAGCCAAGTGGTGTAGGATGCCTCCTTAATAATACATGCACTGAGAAGCATGTCGACCTCTTGCTTTATAGCTATCTCCTTGTCGCGAGCAAAAATTCTCAATTTCTGACTCTAGAATTTTATAGTAGGGTTTACATCAAGGCGGCGTAAAGCGATCTCTTCCTTAACTCCCCTCATATCTTCCACCTTCCATGCAAAGACATCTGTACTCTCTTTCAGTAAGGTGGTTATCTCAACCTTTTCTTCAAGTGATCTAACTGTCTACCAATCTTGATTTTCTGTTCGAAGTAGGACGGGTTGGCCTCTATCTCCTCTAGCTTGTCCAGTGACTCTAGCTCCGGGCCATCCCTAAACTGTAAGGTCTCAATGATGATCTTTTTTACCCTTTTTCTTTCCTCTGCACCCACGTGTGGAGCCTCTGCCTCAATCATATCATCTAGCTCGACAGCTACCTCCCCACTGGTGGACCCCGAGTTTTGGTTGACATGGAGGCATAGGTCACCAATGATGATCTGATCGATCAAAACAGCATCTACAGTGGCCCCTATGCTTTCTGAGGGACATGTCGGCTCAGTCATGACTGAGGGATAGGTCGCCTCTTCTAGCATCAGGTCCACTCCTTCCTCAACACATCGAATTGGTGCCAATCTGGAGGTCCTGGTGACCGAATTTGAAAATTTCCAGCTAGCTTCTGGAGTATCTATCTCTAGTCCCCTTTTCTTCTTGGATCTTAACACATGATCAAGGTATTCCCTAGTCGTGCTCAGTACACATCCAACTCCCAGCATGGTAGAAAACTTGACCCTTTGGTGTGGGATGGAGGGCACCATTCCTAGGGCGACCTGTCCAGGTATTCCTAGAATAGCATGGTAATCACTTATAACATCAATGACTATAAATGTTACCTTAGATGTTGTCCTCAAAGGATGATGTCTGATATCCACCTCAAGCTCTATCTGACCCTTGGCGTCGACCCTGTGGTTGGTGAAACCCTCTAGTCGATCTGAGTAGGGTGACAACCTGACATCTGTAAGACCCATGTCTAAAAAAGTTTTATAGTAGAGGATGTCTTTGCAGGCCCCGTATCGACCAAAATCCTGCTAGAGGTACAGTCATCAATGAGCCCTGGAATGACCAATATTTGTTCCTTTGCGGTCATACTAGTAGCCAGCTCATATGGGTAGAAACGGATGACCTTATCTTGTACACAACCCCTAGGTAGGACTTATGGAGCCTTACTCAGTTGAAAGATCTTGTGCTTGAGGGTAGTGTTGCTTGTTTCCTCAGCTATTATCCCCAATGTCAGTCTAGGCTGCCTTGACTCTGGTACCCCACTGGAGGATGTTGGGTTTTGGGGTTACAAACGCAGCGGAAAATAATTTATACAACAACAAAACCCTAGCCCTAAGATCCGTCTATCATGAATTGATTAGAAACATATGAAAATAGATTTACATACCTTAAAGCGAAGGAGTTTAACAAAGTAGATCTCAAAATTCAAGCCTTGAACTTTGATGTCGAATCTTCTAATTTCCTTCTTCGAACTTGGTGATGAAATCAACAATGGAGTTCTTCAAGCTTTAGGAGATAAAACAACCTCCCTCTAATGGTGATCCACATGCGAACGAACCAAGAACACCTTCTTGTTCGATTTCTAGATGATCCTCTTGATTATTGAATCAATATTCAATAATCAAAGCCAAAAACTATGGAATAATTTTGGGAGACTTTGATTCAAAATCAAAACCAAAACCTAGAGTTTCATAAACTTAGTATATTGATGTGAGAGAGAGAATTATGGCTGCAAAGGACTTATATTTATATCATATATAAACCCTAGTCATAATAGGTTAGAAGTCCTTAGGCAAACCTAATCCAATCCGTCCAAGGAAAACGCGGACTGACCAAAAATTGCCCAGGGCACGACTCGTGCTCCTGGTCACGAGTCGTGCTAGGCTATCATGAGTGATCCCAAGCCAATTTCAGTTGTGTCACACCTCGTGATAAAAGTTGCACGCGTGCTGGATTTTGTCACGAGTCGTGCCAAAAGGCACGAGTCGTGCTTCACCCCCCAAAAGTCAACTGGTCAACGCAAATCCCTTGGAAGCCAAAACGCAGTCGTTTAACTGCTCCTGGCACGAGTCGTGCCCTTCCCCAAAATTTCCAAATTTAGCTCGAATCAAATTCGTTCTTTGTGTGTGACCCAAAAGGAATTATATTATGTTGGTAGTGAGTCGAAACATCGACCTTACAAGACATAAGTGACTTCTAGCAAATCATTATGTCCACCCAATTAATATAACATCAAAGCTTGATTCCTCGATAGATCAAATGTCACAATCCCTTTGTCCATGATGTCCAATTGAACATGAGTCATGCTCTAGGTCAACTCATCTTGTTCAATGCTTTCTCGATTCTGAATATGTTGATAATCCAAATGCATTTGATCTCTATCAAATCACTTGAGTGTGGCCACACATTTCATCAACACAATTCATCGAGGGGCCCAAGCAAACATCTCTCTTCATAAGAGGGACAAATCCCGTCTTGACTTATCATTCTTCCCTACATGAGTCCAATCGTGCTAACATAACCCTTATTGCTATCCGATTAAAGATAGTGTTAGACTAAATCAAACACGATCTTCGTCATGTGGAAGACGATGATAATCTCAGGTACAAAGGATTCAATAACACGACTATCATGAGATTTAATCATGACAACAGACCATGTCATAAATCTCATAAGTAGGTCATGTCCAATACTTGTTCTCTAGCAAGTATCCATAAGTGTAATGTGCATCTCTATGCATATAATCATCTCTATGATTATCCATTACCAACTTATACTAGTTGTTCACATCAACTAGGGACGCAGTTCAATATAATAAACATGCAAATATATAATGAACAGAATAAACACGCTCTATAATAAATGATGAAGATGATAATTAACGGTTCAAGTTAAACATAACTATAGCCTAGGGCATTACACCAACAATCTCCCACTTGTACTAGGCTCCATCTATGTATCTAATACCCATAGACCTCACATGACCATCATGCTTAGCTTGTGCGAGGGGCTTTGTAAGCGGATCCCCAATGTTATCATCGGTTGATACTTTGCATATCTTAACGTCTCCCCGATCTAAACTCTCGAATGAGATGGAAACGTCTAAGTATATGTTTGGATCGCTGATGTGACCTTGGTTCCTTTGCTTGCGCAATGGCACCATTGTTGTCACAATAAAGTTTCACCGGATTAGTGATACTTGGAACAACTTCCAAGTCACTAATGAACTTCTTGATCCAAACTGCCTCCTTAGCTGCATCGAATGCCACTATATATTCGGCCTCTGTAGTAGAATTGGCAATAGTACTCTGCTTGGAACTCTTTCAACTTATCTCACCTCCGTTAAGCATAAACACAAATCCCTACTGCGATCGGAAATCATCCTTGTCGGTTTGGAAGCTAGAATCTGTGTAACCTCTTACAACAAGATCTTCTTCCATCCCTCCAAATACCAAGAACGCATCCTTAGTCCTTCTTAAGTACTTTAGGATCGTCTTAACTGCCATCCAATGGTTCTCACCAGGATCAGATTGGTATCGACTCGTCATGCTCAAAGCATACGAGACGTAGGGTCTAGTACAAATTATAGCATACATGATAGATCCAATAGCCGAAGCGTATAGAACTTCATTCATCCTCTTTCGCTCATCAGTTGTCTTAGGACACTGCGTCTTGCTAAGAGTAAAACCATAACCCATTGGCAAGTTACCTCTCTTAGAATTTTCCATCTTGAATCTTCTAAGAACCATATCAATGTAGATACTTTGACTCAAACCAATTATCATTTTAGATATATCTCTATAGATCTTGAACTTCTTTAAAATCAATTTTACTTCCACTAGATGCTTTATTGAGAAACTGTTTCTCAAGAAAAGTACCATATTGAGCAACAAACACTTTGTTCTCAACGCGGTTGTAAAAGTAATACCCTTTGGTTTCCTTAGGGTAACCAACGAAAATAACCTTGTCAGATTTAGGTGCTAACTTATCAGAGACAAGTCTCTTCACATAAGCTTCGCAACCCCAAATCTTCATGAAAGATAAATTAGGTTTTCTTCCATGCCACATCTCATGTGGGGTCTTAGGAGCCGATTTAGTAGGGACTCTGTTCAGTGTTAACGCATCAGTCTCTAATGCATGTCCCCAAAAGAATATAGGAAGGTCTACTTGACTCATCATCGAACGAACCATATCTAATAGGATTATATTCCTCCTCTCGGAAACACCATTCCATTGTGGCGTTTCGGGTGGAGTAAACTCTGAAACAGTTCCACAGTTTTTGAGATGATCGTCAAACTCTTGGCTCAAATACTCACCACCACGATCGGATCAAAGTGCTTTAATTGTTTTGCCAAGTTGATTTTGTACTTCATTTTGAAATGTTCTAAACATCTCAAACGATTCACTCTTTGACTTCATTAGATAGACATAGCCATATCTAGATAAGTCATCGGTAAATGTAATGAAATACCGAAATCCTCCCCTAGCAATGCTGCTCATTGGTCCGCATACATCAGTATGTATTAGGCCCAATAAGTCACTAGCCCTTTCACTACTCTTAGTGTATGGTGGTTTAGTCATTTTGCCCAATAAACAAGATTCGCATATCTCATATGATTCATAATCATGTGAGTCTAACATTCCATCTTTGTGGAGTTTATAAATGCGTTTCTCGTTTATATGACCAAGCCGGCAATGCCACATGAACGAGTTGTTCACATCATTCGGTTTAGACTTCTTGTATACATGATAAACATTTTCAACACTATTTTGTTTCTCATCAACATCAAGAACATAAAGGCCATTAAATGAATTTGCAATATCATAAAGCATATCATTTAAATAAATATAAAACTTCTTATTCACAATAAGAAAATTATACCCCTCATTATCCAAACAAGAAACATAAATAATATTCCTACTCAAATTCGGAACATAGTAACAATTGTTCAAAACCAAGTACTAAGCCACTAGGTAAAGTTACATCATATGTTCCTACGGCTAATGCAGCAACTCTTGCTCCATTCCCCACACGTAGGTCAACTTCACCTTGTTTGAATAGCTTTCTATTTCTCAGTCCCTACACATTTAAACAAATGTGAGATCCACATCCGGTATCTAATACCCATGAACTAGAAACAGAAAGGTAAATATCTATCATATAGATACCTGAATCAGCAGCAATCGTATTGCCCTTCTTCGCCTTTAGGCCTTCCTTGTAAGCCTTGCAGTTGCGCTTCCAATGACCAACCTCTTGGCAATGGTAGCAAACCACATCCTTTTGAGATGCCTTGAGAGCCTCTCCGGCAACGGCAACCTTTGCCTTAGGTTTAGCAACACTTGTTTTACCTTTGCCATCTTTCTTGAACCCTTTGCCTTTGTTAACAATTAACACAGTACCGGTTTTAGGCTTCTTGATATTCATCTCTGCGGTCTTAAGTATCGGATGCAATTCTGAGAGATTCTTATCCATGCCAGTCATGTGATAGTGCATAATAAAATGACTATAACTTTCAGGCAAGGAATTCAATATCAAATCCGTGGCGAGTTCCAAACTCAACGGATTTCCAAGCCTTTCGAGACGCTCAATGTGACCCTTCATAATAAGGACATGAGCTCCCACCGATTGCCCTTCTTGCATCTTGCATGCAGTTAGGGACTTAACCACATCATACCTCTCGTTTCTTGCTTGCACTTGGAACATTTCCTTTAAGCGCTCAGCAAGATCAAACGCTGCATCTATGTGCTCAAGGTCCTTCTGAAGAGCCTTAGACATAGTGGATTGCATAAGGCATGCAACATCTGTTGAATCATCATTATGTTTCTTATGTGCATCCCTATCGGCCCTAGAAGCATTTGGAGCAGGTTGAGGTGGAACGGGTTCATTGAGAACGTACAGTTTCTTCTCTTGCTTTAGAACAATTCTAAGGCTTCTAATTCAATCAGAATAGTTTGTACCGTTCTCCTCAAGCTTGTCCTTCTCAAGGATTGATCGCAGTGACAGTGGTTGATTATTGTGATTAGCCATTCTACAATAAAATATGCAAACAATATAAACATATATCATTATCAACACATTTATCATCTAAGAGCAAATAATGTATTTCATAAATACTCCCACTAAATTATACACCTTCAAATACAAGCATGTATCATATAATCATAGTAGGCTAAGATCCATATTTCACTTGATTTTGGTTTAACTGAGTCAATGCCCGAAATCAAGCTATTTAGGTAGAAACATCAATCATATCACTATATGACTCTTAGATCTTTTATGAGATTTCCTTAGACATTATATGTCAAAACATGTTTTAAATCTCATCTATGCCTTGGGTCAAATCTCATTTGAAAGCATCAATTAAGTCAAAACCTTTTTCAAACATGTGAGACATGGAACGATGCACCTAACTGAGTCAAAACTATATCAACCTTTATCTCATCTTGATCACAAATTAAGATATAAGATGCACCCAACTGAGTCGAAACTACATCAAATATCCTAAAATATCACAAGTGTTCTAATTAAGGAATGTCATAAGACTTAAATATTTAGAAGATTTTCATATTGTAACAAACACCGCATGGTTGTAACATAGATCTCATGTGAACATAATCGTGAACATAGGGCTTCACAAAATTTCATACAAACACTTTGATTCAATTTGAGAAATTACCAATTTAATTTAATCATATTAAACAAATCTTTAACCTATGTGATAAACTAATCTAATTAATTCATCATAAATCATGAACATGGTATATCTCATATACTTGTTTTTTCACAAAAAAACAAAACACATAAATCTATATCTATTTCATATAGTATGGTAGCATATAATCAAATTAGATCTAGCATGCAATTTCAATCCTAATCATGGCAAGACAGGGCATTGATACCACTGTTGGGTTTTGGGGTTACAAACGTAGCGAAAAATAATTTATACAACAACAAAACCCTAGCCCTAAGATGCGTCTAGCATGAATAAATTAGAAATATATGAAAATAGATTTACATACGTTAATGCGATGGAGTTTAACAAAGTAGATATCAAAATTCAAGCCTTGAACTTTGATGTCGAATCTTCTAATTTCCTTCTTCGAACTTGGTGATGAAATCAACAATGGAGTTCTTCAAGCTTTAGGAGATAAAGCAATCTACCTCTAATGGTGATCCACATGCGAATGAATCAAGAACACCTTCTTGTTGGATTACTAGATGATCCTCTTGATTATTGAATCAATATTCAATAATCAAAGCCAAAAACTATGGAATAATTTTGGGAGCCTTTGATTCAAAATCAAAACCAAAAACTAGAGTTTCATAAACTTAGTATATTGATGTGAGAGAGAGAATTATGGCTGCAAAGGACTTATATGTATATCATATATAAACCCTAGTCATAATAGGTTAGAAGTCCTTAGGCAAACCTAATCCAATCCGTCCAAGGAAAACGCGGACTGACCAAAAATTGCCCAGGGCACGACTCGTGCTCCTGGTCACGAGTCGTGCCACGAGTCGTGCTAGGCTATCACGAGTGATCCTAAGCCAATTTCAGTTGTGTCACACCTCGTGATAAAAGTTGCACTCGTGCTGGATTTTGTCATGAGTCGTGCCAAAAGGCACGAGTCGTGCTTCACCCCCAAAAGTCAACTGGTCAATGCAAATCCCTTGGAAGCCAAAACGCAGTCGTTTAACTGCTCCTGGCACGAATCGTGCCCTTCCCCAAAATTTCCAATTTTAGCTCGAATCAAATTCGTTCTTTGTGTGTGACCCAAAAGGATTTATATTATGTTGGTAGTGAGTCGAAACATCGACCTCACAAGACATTAGTGACTTCTAGCAAATCATTATGTCCACCCAATTAATATAACATCAAAGCTTGATTCCTCGATAGATCAAATGTCACAATCCCTTTGTCCACGATATCCAATTGAACATGAGTCATGCTCTAGGTCAACTCATCTTGTTCAATGCTTTCTCGATTCCGAATATGTTGATAATCCAAATGCATTTGATCTCTATCAAATCACTTGAGTGTGGCCACACATTTCATCAACATAATTCATCGAGGGGCCCAATCAATCATCTCTCTTCATAAGAGGGACAAATCCCGTCTTGACTTATCATTCTTCCCCACATGAGTCCAATCGTGTTAACATAGCCCTTATTGCTATCCAATTAAAGATAGTGTTATACTACATCAAACACGATCTTCGTCATGTGGAAGACGATGATAATCTCAGGTACAAAGGATTCAATAACATGACTATCATGAGATTTAATCATGACAACAGACCATGTCATAAATCTCATAAGTAGGTCATGTCCAATACTTGTTCTCTAGCAAGTATCCATAAGTGTAATATGCATATCTATGCATATAATCATCTCTATAATTATCCATTACCAACTTATACTAGTTGTTCACAGCAACTAGGGACGCAGTTCAATATAATAAACATGCAAACATATAATGAACAGAATAAACACGCTCTATAACAAATGATAAAGATGATACATAACGGTTCAAGATAAACATAACTATAGCCTAGGGCATTACACCAACAAAGGACGATCTCCCTTTACAAATATGTCCAACCTGCCTTCATTCACCCATTTTTGGATGATCCTTTTTAAACTCATACATTCCTCAGTCTCATGGAATATATCCTTGTGGTACTCGCAATACTTGCCATTGTCCCTCCTGAACTTATTTTGGGTGTTCATGGGGGCTGAAGGGCCTAGGTCGACCGTATTCATAATCTCAGTCCGACTGACCGTAAGGGGTTGAAGCTTTCAGGGACTCTCTCAGTCGCCCTAGTTCTATTTTTTCCCTTGTTGTTGTTGTTGTTAGTCTTGGCTGATCCCTCTTTGGTTGATTCACCAGCTTCTGAGTGTTTCGAGCTCCTTTCTTTCTTCCTTTCTTTGTGTTCCTGAGCAACAGCCACATCGTAGTCTCTTTCGAACAACTCCTTTCTCGTCATGGCCCTCCTAACCTGGAGCTCGTAATCCAAGTTAGGGGAAGACACTCCATTTCTGAAGCAATTGATGACCTCCCTGTCTGTAAGGTCCTCCTCTATTAGGTCGACCAACTCCTTAAATCTTGTGAAGTAACTAATAGTATTTTCTGTCTTACCCTGAGTCATGTTTTTTAGGTCGGTGAATGTCTTCTTACGAGCCCCAGCTGTTGAGAATCTCTCCAAAAACTTTCTCCTCATATAAATACATGAGGTGATACAGCCAGTTGACAGACCGCGAAACCAAGTCAATGCTGCACCTGTGAAGGTACTGGTTAATGCCTTGCATAGCACATCATCTTCGGAGGAGACCAAACACATATTGGCCTCGAAATGTTGCATGTGGTTCAAAGCATTAGTCATGCTAGAATATATTTCTAGAACGGGTAGCTTGAACCCTATAGGTGGACCTTTGTCAAGCACGCTCTTGGTCAAGGGTCGAAGAGTACAATCATTTCGTTCGACCTTGCCGTCTGTAACCTTTCGATCTGCTTCCATGTTGTCTAACCTCCTCTTCAGGTTTAAGAGCTCCCTAACATCCAGGTCGCCTCTTGGATGGGATACAGAGTTGGATTTCTGCCTTTCCTCTTGGTTGTGCTCCCTCCTTGAGTGTGTTCTTTGCCTCTCATCTCTTGGGGGAGTCCTTTCTCTCCTATCCCTCCTATGAAGCGATCGATCTCCTCTTGGGGGCGGCCTATGTTGTGCTCTATCAGTCTCGAGTTGCCTTCTCTGAACTGAGTCGGCCTCTTGTTCCCTTTAATGGTTGAGCCTATCCCTCAGTTCGCCAATCATATCAACAGAGACGTGAGTGGTAGGGGCGACCTGTCATCTCTCCTTTATTCTACGGACGGCCTAGGGCCCCCATTAGCACATCTGTGTGATGTTAGAGAAGGAGCTTCCCTTTGTGACCTCCTGTCGTCCTTTTTATGAGACTATGGTAGCTTGAGTAACTCGTTTTGCACCTCGAGCAAGCTTTGTATCACTCTAGCTCGCTCTATCAAGATCTCCTTCCTACTAAGGTGAGAAACTGAGGGACCTGCAGTTGTTCGACCTGTTTGGATCTTCTTAGCCTGCTGACTTCCTCCTTGGTTAGTGATGGATAAAAATCCTCTTGTAATAAAAATACCTAGCAAGTGTACTAGCTACCGTTGTAGTAGTATACACAAGCAAGGGTCAAACCACAGAGAATTGTGTGAATAACAAGTTGATTTAATTAGTATAAAAGTAACCAAGAGGGGTTTTTGATTTTGATTTATTTAAACTAAATAAAATTGAAAAGCAAATAATTTAAACTAAATGAAAATAAAACAAATAATAAGTTCAAGATTGACAAGGATTCACGGATTGGATTTCACAACTCTCTCCTTTCTATGCTAATTTACAAAAATATTTACTAATCTTGTTCAAGAAATCGTTCACTTTTGAAAAGAGTTGGGACGGTTAGATGACCGGGTTGCAACCCTATTATTACTTCGATGTGATTTTATCCGCAATATCTACAAAACATCCAAGTAATACATTTAAAAATCAAGGAACAAATGATTTTAGACCCTTTTGATTTTCGCAAGGTCTTCAATTGGATCTATTCAATGGAATCTAGGCCAATGTAAAAACTACCCACGCAAGTGTAGTAATTTAAACCCTAGTAATTTAAAAGACCAACAATATCAATCAATAATGTTGAAGTCTAAAAATAAATTAAGCAAATACCATTGAACAAGAACAAGAAAAGTGTGGAAGAATTAAAACATTATTAGCATAAGAATTCGACAATTGTTATATCCAATCCGCGAATAATTAAAATTAGCTACTCATAATAAAAATCGAAATTACAAAATTAAAATAAAATAAATAACCTGGAAGAAAATCTTAATAAAATACAATGTTGTTCCTCCACTTGATTTATTGCCTGGGAATAGTGTTAATACCCTGCAACCATGGCTGCCATATATAATAACCTAATTTGAACAAATTGGGAACAGCCGTGTGAAGGGATTAATTCCAGGCCCAATCAATTTCAAACCAGGCCTAAACCAGGATCCGGCCCTTGGGCGGTCCCCCAACTCTTGAAAGTGGTCGCCCAAGTGTACAGTGAGTTGATATTTTCCTTAGACTTATTATCGACATTTGTACTTTGGTCACTGTACTTCTCAGCTTTGCAGTTTGGTCTTGAATTTTAAAACACACTTTTTCTCCTCTTTTTTTGCTTAATTTCACTTCAGTCCATGTATTAAAAAAATACTACAAAATACATTAAATTTTCAAGGTTTTGATCAGAAAATAAGCTAGGAAACATATCTTTTGGATGGGTAAAATCACATCCATCAAATACCCCCAAACTTATCTTTTGCTCGTCCTCGAGTAAAACAAAACTAAATAAAAACAAAACTACCCTAACAAATAAAAACAATCCACAGAAAATATTTTTGATATGTTCTCAATACATACAAGGTTGTCGGCCAAACAAGTCTCAGATTCTCACTTAAATATGCTAAACAAGTGCCAATAAGAATATGCAATTACTATTACATTAATGAATCTAACTCACAATTTTTCACATCGACCTGAATGATGAATGAAATATGGGAGATCATGATCAATAAGATAAGATTGTTTATGGGTTCACTAACACATGCCCTACATCACAGATAATAATACAATTTCATATACAAGGATACTCATATGCATGATTACGCACTTGTCAACCCGATTACTCAATATTGAACAAAAATATGGCTCAAAGTTAAGTCCACAACAATTGTGGGGCTAGGTTCACGGGTACAAATGAAGGAATGGACATACAAACACAAGAATGTGAAATTAAAAGTCTTCCATTGCATATTACTCCTTCCGAAATTTCAGCTTTTCGCTCACCTTTGTTTTCCCAATACTTCAACCCCCAAACTTGAATTTGTCATGCTTTATACATGTGGGGTTGAAAGCATTCCCTCGCTCAATACAGGTCACTAATAAACCATAATTCACAAAATTAGGGGGCAAACTGTTTTTTTTTTTAATTCTTGCCCCTTTTATACAATACATATCATATTCCCAACTTTTGACCTTCTTCACTCATTCGCATAATTTCCCCATGTAACCCCCAAATTAGAACTTTTCTAATTCCACATTCTTGCAAAGGTAGGATAAACCTATTCTAAGTGTCAAGGGTTAGGGAGTAGGTATCAAATGAAGGCTAATGGTGGTTTAGATATTCCATTCTTTCTAACAAGGCTCAAAAAGGGATCAAGTGACAATTCATATATAAACAGTGACGAGAAAGTCAAAGGCTCACAAGAGGGTTGTCAAAGAAATAAAAGCTATAAATATCAAGTAGTCTGTTGATTTGTTATTGACAAGCATGCAATCATGTTCTAGGACCCCCGAGAATGTCAAAGTAAACCCATAAAGGACACCTAAATTAAATACCATGATCAAGAAATATGATGGAAGTGAATGGTGGTGCAATTGTGTTTTACATGTATTAATGCAATTCTAATTAACATATTCAAATTGGCACAAACTAGCAAAACTCAATCAAAAACCCTCAAATCATCACGGACGTTGGCCAACTTCCTAACATATAATGAGAACAAAATTTTTAAAATCTTCAATTTTTTTTGGAGGGTGACACTATATACACTCCCCTATAAACCCACAATCTCAGAGAGATATCTACTCCCAAACTCAAAACATGCTATGTCCTCATAGCAAAGAGAACAAAAACATGCCTCGGGTTCAAAGGAGACATGACACAACAAAGCAAATAAATAAAGCAAATAAAACATACCTACTTGGGTTGCCTCTCAATTAGCGCATTTGGTTAAGGTCGTTAGCCCGACCGTTGCTCCCGTTTGGACTTCACCTTTCGTCCTTTGGCCCACTTCATGGTTTCGCGGGTCCTTATTTTCAGATCAACCCCCATGTAAATTCCTAGATCTTTGATATTGTTTTGTGCCCAATGAAATTTTTGACGTTTCAGCTTCTTGGGCTTCTTCTCTTTCAAACTCTCGCCACTTTCTTCCCCTTCAAAAACAGAGGGAGGTACAAGAATGATTGCCAATGTTTCTTCATTTCCAAGGTGATAGATAGGATTTTCACTATGGCCACATTCATTAGCCTTATCAGATATGAGCGCACCACCTTGCATCGAATCATTGACCCACCCTTCACCACCATACAAAGCCAACTCAGGCTCCTCAATGGCTTGTTCATACCCTGTCTTCTCTAAATTCTCTACATCCTCCCTCTCTATACACCCACTTGCACTAACACAAAGTGATTCATCCTTAGAGTCATCATTGGGGATTTCATAGACAAAATTCCCCTTTGATTTCTTCGTGAGTTGCTTTTGTTCTAGTGGTGGTAAATGAAAAGCTGAATCATAAACACACTCTTCCCCATCATCATTCGTATACCAAACTAGGGTTGAAGGTGTCTCTTCAGAATAACAGCTAACAGCAGGAATATGTATCAGATCGGTGTGAGAAGAAGAATGTACCTTATAGCTTATGAAACTCTCATCTCGAAGCATGGTGATTGACTCAACATGATCAGGCTAAATTAGACTTGAATCCAATTCTTGCTTTCTCAATGCCTTCAATATTGTGTCAATGTGTTCATCTATCTTACTCAATACTGCTTCGGTCTGTTTCTCTTGTTCCATTCTCTGCTCTTTCAACTCTTCCAATTGTTCCTCCCAATATTGCTTTTGAGGTGGCGGAGGTAATGGGTCATAGTACATTGGCTCTCGCTCATTCCACGTCATGTTTGAATAATTTTTCCACCCTTGGTTATACGAGTTGGGAGGAATACCATACGAAGGTTGCCATGACTAGAAAGAATTTCTTTCTTGTACCTATGGATAATATTCAGAAAAATATGTCCTAGACGGACAAGCATTAGTAGCATGAGAATAAGACCCACAATTTTGACCCGACTCATACATGCTATAATTATTCATTCTATGCATTCTTAAGTCCCCAAAAAATAAAAATAATAAAAGAAAATTATGTACACTAAAAAAACAAAAAAAAATAAAAGAAATTATTTACACTACCTAAATTTACTTGTTAAAACACAACAAGCCCCCGGCAACGACGTCAAAAACTTGATGGATAAAATTTTTTTTGTAATAAAAATACTTAGAAAGTGTACTAGCTATCGTTGTAGTAGTATGCACAAGCAAGGGTCGAACCACAGAGACTTGTGTGAATAACAAGTTGATTTAATTAGTGTAAAAGTAACCAAGAGGGGTTTTTGATTTTGATTGATTTAAGCTAAATTAAATTGAAAAATAAATAATTTAAACTAAATGAAAATAAAACAAATAATAAGTTCAAGATTGACAAGGATTCACGGATTGGATTTCACAACTATCTCCTTCCTATGCTAATTTACGAAAACATTTACTAATCTTGTTCAATAAATCGTTCACTTTTGAAAAGAGTTGGGACGGTTAGATGGCCGGGTTGCAACCCTATTATTACTTCGATGTGATGTTTTCCACAAGGTCTACAAAACATCCAAGTAATACATTTAAAAATCAAGGAACAAATGATTTTAGACCCTTTAGATTTTCGCAAGGTCTTCAATTGGATCTATTCAATGGAATCTAGGCCAATGTAAAAACTACCCACGCAAGTGTAGTAATTTAAACCCTAGTAATTTAAAAGACCAACAATATCAATCAATAATGTTGAAGTCTAAAAAATAAATTAAGCAAATATCATTGAACAAGAAAAGTGTGGAAGAATTAAAACATTATTAGCATAAGAATTCGACAATTGTTACATCCAATCCGCGAATAATTAAAATTAGCTACTCATAATAAAAAATCGAAATTACAAAATTAAAATAAAATAAATAACCTGGAAGAAAATCTTAATAAAATACAATGTTGTTCCTCCTCTTGATTTATTGCCTGGGAATAGTGTTAGTACCCTGCAACCATGGCTGCCATATATAATAACCTAAGTTGAACAAATTGGGAACAGCCGTGTGAAGGGATTAATTCCAGGCCCAATCAATTTCAAACCAGGCCCAAACCAAGATTCGGCCCTTGGGCGGTCGCCCAACTCTTGAAAGTGGTCGCCCAAGTGTACAGTGAGTTGATATTTTCCTTCGACTTATTATCGAAATTTGTACTTTGATCACTGTACTTCTCAGCTTTGCAGTTTGGTCCTTGCATTTTAAAACTCACTTTTTCTCCTCTTTTTTTGCTTAATTTCACTTCAGCCCCTGTACTAAAAAAATACTACAAATACATTAAATTCTCAAGGTTTCAAACAAAAAATAAGCTAGGAAACATATCTTTTGGTTTGGTAAAATCACATCCATCAGTTAGGCATGGGCCTCTTGTCCCTCCTCCTATCCTACATTCCTATCCATCATTGTTAGAACGAGTGGCCCTCATAGTGGGGTGCTCAGGGGAGGAGGAGGCAAGTTGGTAGTACGGTTCCCGCACAGGCATCCGTGCCTGGGTTATTCCCCTAGCATTCTCATTAACTGGTTCACTTGAAGCGGTGGCAGTATATAATTCAGATACCATGTTTTGTGTTTTCGTAAGGTTTCAAAGTCTATTGTTATCATTTCTCGGCAATGGAACTAAACTGATGATGTAGGGAACGGTTCGAATCAGCATTGGTCCATCAATAAGTTATAATCCAGTAACTATAACCTGAAACCACGAACAAACGACTTGCCGGATTTGTCTCCGGCTAACACCCTACGGCGTGATGATGAGATGTCGAGCTATGTGGTGATAAACTGTATGTAAATGACGTAATCTCAAAATAGCAAAGATGACATTTCCCCTTAAACATTGTTAGTTGTCTGGCAGATATAGTGGTAATATGGGATGTTTATAAATCCCTTAGATTGTGGAGATGATTGAGGCATAACGGTCAGCGCCTTTGTAGGAGACGGTTACGGATACGACGTGATGACATTACCCTTTAAAGTAGAAGATCGTATGTCGGACGAAGCTAGGTCAGGACCAATGAAGGTCGGATAATAAGATTGGTCGACGACTGATATATGCCGGCGGGTCGATATGATTGTAGCTATTTTGTAAGCCCACTTCATTTGATTTAGTTTTGAAATGTTATGAACTTTGGGGCTTATATGTTGGCATGGCACATTACTTTTATTCCGATCAAAGACTAATTTTTATTTTAAAATATCACATTTATTTTGGAATGATTTATTATGAAAGTGAGAATAAATATAATTACTCCCTCCGTCCCATAAGTCTTAGGAATTTTTGAAATGGCACGGGAATTAAGGAATATTATTATAGTATTAGGAGAGAGAATGAGTTGAAGAAGTGTTGTGAGCGTGAAAAATTAAATAGGAGAGATAATGAGTTAAGGGAATAATAAATTATAATGGTGTTGTGAGTATTAAAATAATGTAGGAGAGAGAATGAGTGGAGAGAACAGTGATTTAAGGTTTCCATTTTGGGAATTCTTAAGACTTATGGGACGCCCAAAATGAAAAGTTTTCTTAAAACTTATGAGACAGAGGGAGTATATATTATGAGTTGAAAAGGACAAAGTTGAGTGCACGTGCGAATATGTTTAGATGAGGGAATAATAAGAATGGAGCGGATAAAGTTGTTTGTTTACTAGTTAAGTAGTCAATTTTACACAGTGGGAGAAAGTTTTGTGCTCTTTGGCATGAATAATAAAAAAATAATTGTTTAAAGATGGCTTAGATTTGTTGGGATTTCCTTTGATCCAATTCAATTCACTATTCAGTGAGTATCTATTATAATATAATGGCTGAAGTAATTTTGACACTACATTTTCCCGCTCATATTTGAAACATTCTAGAAAGGTAAGTCATTTTATATTTCCTATGTACGCTCTCTTCTTCTCTACTCCCTCAGGTAAAACCTCATAGTCGCCGCACCTTCCATGGCTGCTACCACCTCGTGTGCCCGGGTTGTTTTCGCCTCTCTCTCTCTCTCTCTTCTTCCATGGCCGCCTCCACGACTCTCTCTCTCTCTCTCTTCTCTCTTCTCTCTTCTCTATTCTGCAATTCATCCACCAATCTCATTCCCCTTTCAGTTTCACCCCCCACATTCAAATTTAACTCACACACACCAGCTCTTTCTGCTTTTCTTCACGGTCCCCTCGAAAATTGAAATGCCCCTGAAGCAAATTATCAAACCCTAACTAAGCTCCGTCCAGCATTTCGGAAATTTGTGGATTTTCTTGCTCAATTTCTACTCAAGACACAAAAAGAAGGTATGGGTCTTGAAAAGTTTCTGGGCTTTTGCAGGTGAATCGTTTTTTGTGCGATTCTTGAATGTTTTCGTGGTTTTGATGCTTACTCAGTTTGATACTGCAGCTTATTTTTTTGCATTCTGTATGTGTAATGTATCTATGTCTGTGTTTGTATTTCTTCCCAAAATGAAATATTGATTAAATTGAGCTAGGTTTTGTTGTTGCCTCGTACGAGTAATTTTGTATGTACGATGAACTGCATTTCGTTGCTGATTTGAAATTGTTCGGTAAGTGTGCTCTCACAGTGTGTGTGTGTAGATTTAGTTATTCTTATCATTCAATAAATGTTGCATATCCACCTATTCTCGATCCTCGATTGGAAGCTTTGGCTGCAGGTATGGATACTTGTCGGTTTATCTAAATGTCTTTTTATTGAAACTTAGGAAACTGATTTAGCAATGTCAAAGTATTTATACAGATTCACCTTTACTTCTGTTGTGGAAGTGGTCACAGTAATATATTGAAGCTATAATTTATGAACCGGATGTACTAATAATATTTATGGACTTTTGCAGATCTTTATGCCTTATCAAGATACTTTGATGCTTATTCACGTGCAGTAAGTGCACCAGTGTCCGACCAAGCTGAGATATACATTTATAGCTCATTGGCTGATTGTAATCGTTTTCTGACAACTTATTTCGCACCATTTAGGTATGATATTTTTGCCAATGTGAATTAGGGTCTAAGAAAGGTTGCTCTATTATGAACTGGAGACCATGGGTTCAAACTGCCAAACCAGTCTCTCAGCTTGCAGGGATACATT
Source organism: Adenophora triphylla var. japonica (assembly GCA_022495995.1). Classification (NCBI taxonomy): domain Eukaryota; kingdom Viridiplantae; phylum Streptophyta; class Magnoliopsida; order Asterales; family Campanulaceae; genus Adenophora; species Adenophora triphylla. The sequence continues at coordinate 117,599 of JAFEMH010002175.1, read as the reverse complement.
AGACCCTTGCAAGACCAGCCAGTGGCAAGAGCCTTCTAATGGGCCATTCTTATATATGTGTGTGTGTCTCTATGTGTGTTACTTTCTCTTATGGAATTGCAGGGTTGGCAGACATTATGTTTTTTTGGCAGATTACTTGGTTAGTGTAAATCTTCCAGCAAGTTTTCATTGTTTGTAATGGCATTTTTGAACTTTACAACTTTTTTTTAGTTTATCTTACTTGAGATGTATACTGTATGTGTAAGCTCTAAGCTTCTTGTGAGTATTACCTGTTGCAGGTTTATTTACAAGTTCAAATGGTCTCGTGAATACTTCATTTTTTGTTGGCTCAATCTTTCCTACGGCTCATAGTCTTGGATTACGGACGTGATTACTATAATAAGACTTGCACATAGTAGATTCTTCCCTCGCAGTTTAACATTGCTGTCCTGGAGGTGCATAAACAAAAATATTCTGATTTCCAAGCCTTAACTTGGTTTTGATTTGTATTTTCGGTATGGTTTGATGGCTTTTCATTCGGTAAACTAAGAAGAGCTTACGCAATCTTCCAATTCTTCTGAAATCAAGAAAGCTTACTAAAGCATTCCAATTTATAAACTCTTTAAACTGTCAATTTTTGAGTTGTTTGTTTGTTTAACCATTTGCGAGCCTAAAGGTTAGGTGTATGCTTTGAATTTCCATTATTCTGTTTTCCATGTTGTCTAAGTTAATTACCTTTTGGGTTTAATATTAAGGGAGAGCCTGCACTTTGTAACAAACTCGGTTGTAACAAACTCGATTGTAACAAACTCGAAGGTGTTAGTTGTAACAGAATGGAGGGTGTTAGTTGTAAATAATTTAAAGTCAATACAGTTAGTTAAAATAGAAAGTGTGTATAAAACTATAAATAGAGAGTTTCTGTACCAAGAGGAAATAAGAAATATTTTCCCCAAATTGAACTTTCTCTCTCTAAATTCCTACAACTTTGATTCTCTCCCTTTGTTCATCATTAATGGCTCAATTTCTAGATTGTCACATGGTATCAGAGCCATGATCCGAATTCTAATCTTCCGCATTCAATTAGGTCACCTAATTCTATCATTTTCTGTACGAAACTCAGAGCCCTAATTCCTGTTCATCAAATTCGATCGGAAATTTTCACTCCGGCGAACCATGACTGATAGCGATAGTGATTCTCAAAGTATTGCCAATGACGAGAAGGATTTCTACGATATTGACGAAACCGTACTGCAATTGAGTCAGAATCATCCTCTCTATTTGCATCCAAATGATCATCCGGGAATGAAGATTGTGAGCCAACTACTTACTGAGTTGAACTATGCTCAATGGAGTAGGTCTGTGCTGATTGCTCTCTCTGCAAAAATGAAGTTAGGTATGATCGATGGAACTTGTATCAAACCTTCTTCTAAATCAAAGTATATTACTGTGTGGAATCGTTGTAATGACATGGTTATTTCATGGTTGTTGAATGCATTGTCTCCTGATATTGCATCAAGTGTTGTATATGTTAAATCTGCAAAAGAGATTTGGGAAAATTTAAGATCTAGATATTCCCAAGCAAATGCCCCAAAAATATTTCGAATTCAACAAGAAATGAGTGCTTTTACTCAGGGTCATTTGGCTATTTCCATGTATCACACTAAATTCAAGAGTATGTGGGATGAATATGAAACTTTGGTGACATTTCCAAAGTGCATCTGTAGTTGTGAATGTGGTGCAGTAAAAGCACAAGAAGAATTTGAAGCTATGCAGAAATTGACTAGGTTTCTAATGGGCCTGAATGATGGCTTTACACAAATAAGAGGTCAGATCCTGATAAGGAAACCTCTTCCTACCATTGATGAGGCTTTAAATATACTACTACAAGAAGAACACCAAAGAGGACATTCCAATTCTGGAGTTCAATCTGTGATTAACACTGAAGATGTGACAACAGCTTTGTTCAACAAAGAATATGCAAGTCAGTACAAGCCAAACTTGGTGAAAGGAAAGACAAGAGGACAGTATTTTTGTGATTACTGTCATGGAGACAGTCACACTAGAGATAAGTGCTTTTACTTACTAGGCTATCCAGATTGGCACAGGTTGTATGGGACCAAACCTGATGTTACTAGGATGCCTAAGAACTACAAAGGAAAGCTTGGGAGGTTTGGACAAAGCACTCAAGGCATTCAAGCTCATAATGTGATTTCTGATCAGATTGGGAATACAGCATCAGCAAACAACACAAACACAACTGCAGGGAACACTAGTGGTGGAAATGGTACTCCTATGCTGACTGCAGCACAAATTAGTCAACTCATGAACATTCTTGGCAACACCAGTGGTTCTGCAAATTGCTCCAATAGTATGTTGGACAGCCCTGAAGCTCATTTGTCAGGTATGGTTATGACTGGTTCAGTTGTTTCTAGTTTTAATTGCATTAATCAAAAGTTGCCTCATGTTGAATGGATCATTGACACTGGCGCCACAGACCATATTACTTCCATTTTTTCTGTTCTCATTGATCCTGTTATTCTGCACTCCAAAATTGTTCTTCCGAATGGTAAAACTTCCTTCATCACTCATAAGGGTTCAGTGTATCTCAATTCCAACATCACTTTACACAATGTCTTGTATGTTCCTGATTTCAAGTATAATTTGATCTCTGGCCATAAGTTAGCTACTGACAGTAAGTTTTCTTTGACTTTCTTTCCAACTTACTGTTGCTTTCAGGACCTAGCATTGAAGACACTAATGGGGATTGGTAAGTTGGAAGGTGGTTTATACAAGTTTGTTCACAGTGATACTCACACGTCTGATGTACCTGTTGTTCATAAATCTTCTTCTCTTCCTATGCATTGTGTAAACTCTGTTACTTCTATAAAGCATCTTTGGCATCAAAGACTAGGTCATTTTCCTTACACAAAGCTTAAATACATTGATAACATTCCTTGTAACCATTCTGAGATCGATTGCAATAAAGATCCTTGTGAAATTTGTCATTACTCTAGACAAACTCAAATTCCCTTTCCATTAAGTACTAATGTCAGTAATACTCCTTTTGCCTTAATCCATTGTGATGTATGAAGGCCATATAAGTGTACTACTAATAATGGCTTCTCTACTTTCCTTACTATTGTGGATGACTTTAGTAGAGTCACTTGGACCTATATGTTGAAATCCAAAGATCAAGTCTGCGAGCTACTATCTTCATATATTTCTATGGTCAAAACTCAGTTTTATGCTGTCATTCAAGTCATCAGATGTGATAATGGATCTGAATTCTTCAACAAAAAGATTACTCACCTTCTCAACCCTCTTGGAATATCACAACAAAGCTCTTGTGTTGAAACTCCTCAGCAAAATGGAAAGGCTAAGAGGAAACATAGATATCTTCTTGAAATTGCAAGAGCTCTTAGATTTCAATCTCACCTACCATTACATTTCTGGGGAGACTGTTTGCTAACTGCAACCTACATCATTAATAGGTTGCCAAGCTCAGTTCTTCATCATAATACCCCATTGAAACTCTCACAAACAAACCTCCAAGTTATAATAACTTGAGAGTCTTTGGATGTTTATGTTTTGCTTCAACCTTACAAGCTCACAGAGACAAATTTCTTCCTAGGGCCAGAAAGTGTATATTTCTGGGATATCCTTTTGGAAAAAAGGCCTATAAGGTCTATGATCTCAATTCTCACACTGTGCATTATAGTAGAGATGTCATTTTTTATGAATCCTACTTTCCTTTTGCTCCTAATCCATCTGCACCAGTTTCTAGCAATTCTGATTCCAGCCCTGTTCTACCTCTTAGTGATTCTTCTCCTCTTCTTCTTGATCAAGATCAACACATTGACTCTATTCCACACACTTCTCCTATTCCTCATACTTCTCCTACATCTCATACCTCTACCTCAACTACTTCTCCATCATCTGCACCTCCTTCATTCACACCAGCTCCCATTGTTGTTCCCCCACTCACTGCATCTAGACCTGTGAGAAACACTGTACTACCAACAAAATTCAAGGACTATACTGGACTGCCTTCCACTTTCAAATCCGTCAATAGTTCTTCAAAACAGGTTACTTCTCCTTATCCTCTTTCTCATTTTGTTTCTTATGACTTGGTTTCTCCTCGCTATTACTCATTTCTTGTCAATACTTCTTCCATTATTGAACCCAAAACATATCTTCAAGCCATGAAAGACTCTAAATGGCAAGAGGCCATGCAACTTGAGATTAATGCTCTTGAAACTAATAACACTTGGACTCTTCAAAATCTTCCTGAGAATAAGAAATCTGTTGGCTGCAAATGGATCTATAAAGTAAAATACAAGTCTGATGGATCCATTGAGAGATATAAAGCACGTTTGGTGGCTAAGGGATTTACTCAAACTGAAGGCTTGGATTACTTTGAAACTTTTGCACCAGTGGCAAAGATGACCACAGTTAGATTACTTCTTGCTGTTCATGTTTCAAAGAAGTGGATTCTTAATCAAATGGATGTGATAAATGCATTTCTTCATGGTGATTTACATGAAGAAGTGTATATGGACATGCCACCTGGTCTTCAAGTTCCTCCTTCTTTCCAAAATTCCTTATCTAGGCCAGTGTTGTGCAGACTAAGAAAATCATTATATGGCTTAAAGCAAGCCCCTAGATAATGGTTTCAGAAGCTATCTGAGGCTTTGTTGGCATTCGGTTTCAAGCAATCACAGAGTGATCACTCTCTCTTTGTATTTTCATGTCCTACCTCAATCAGTGTCATACTCATTTATGTGGATGATTTGGTATTGACCGGCAATGATAAGGTTATCATACAGCAGGTCAAAGATTTTTTGCATTCAAGATTTAAAATAAAAGACCTTGGTGTTCTTAAATATTTTTTAGGTCTTGAGGTTGCTACTTATGAGAAAGGTCTATATCTACATCAGAGGAAGTACACTCTTGACATATTGAATGATATTGGCTTTCTAGATTGCAAACCTTCAAAGATTCCTATGGCACAGAATCATTCTCTTTCTTCAGAAGAGGGTCCACTTATTGATGATCCTGGTATGTACAGAAGACTAGTAGGGAGGCTAATTTACTTGACTATCACAAGGCCTGATCTTAGTTATCCAGTACATATCCTTAGTCAATTTCTGGCTTCCCCTAGACAACCTCACCTAGCAGCTGCTTTGAAATTGGTAAGGTATCTCAAAGGGACAACTGGACAAGGCTTGCTATTTGATTCAAACAGTGAGTTGAGATTACAAGTTTTCTGTGATGCTGACTGGGCAGCCTGCCCCAATACTAGAAAATCTATTTCTGGGATGTGTGTTTTATTGGGTTCATCTCTCGTATCCTGGAAATGCAAGAAGCAGACAACAATCTCTAGGTCCAGCACAGAAGCAGAATACAGGGCATTGGCAAACTCTTGTTGTGAGATCACATGGTTGTTAGCTCTTCTCGGAGATTTGGGGTTTACTGGTCTTACTCCTGTGTCTTTGTTCTCAGATAATAAATCTGCATTACAGTTGGCTGCCAATCCTGTATTTCATGAACGTACGAAACATATTGAGATTGATTGTCATCTCATTCGAGAGAAGATTGTTCAAGGCATTGTGTGTACTACCTATATTCCCACTCATCTTCAACCTGCAGACATGTTTACAAAGAGCCTTTCAGCAGATCGTATTGGTTCAATTTTGTCCAAGTTGAAAGTTGTGAATTTGTTTCTCCCTTTCAACTTGAGGGGGGATATTAAGGGAGAGCCTGCACTTTGTAACAAACTCGGTTGTAACAAACTCGATTGTAACAAACTTGAAGGTGTTAGTTGTAACAGAATGGAGAGTGTTAATTGTAAATAATTTAAAGTCAGTTAGTTTGTTAGAATAGAAAGTGTGTATAAATAGAGAGTTTCTGTACAAAGAAGAAATAAGAGAAATTTTCCCAAATTGAACTTTCTCTCTCTAAATTCATACAACTTTGATTCTTTCTCTTTGTTCATTGTTAATGGCTGAATTCTAGATTGTCACATTTAATACGTCTATTTGGAAAGTGTATTGGTTATTTCTATCACAACATTGTTTGTTTGATCTCATTTACTCCAAGAGTTTTTTGTTTGTGAAGGATGCTCTAATCATAGCAAACCAATCCCTCAACATACACATTCTTCCTTCATGGAAGCATTACGTGTTATGTGAGACACTTTTCATATTCTTATATGATTGTAATTGTGTATAATATCTGTTCAAATATGTGTATTCACTCAGGTTAGATGGTCCATTCTCGTGCAGTTATGCGCCCTGAATCATAAAGGTAAACTCCCTCCATCTCATAACAAACTACAATTCTTTCCGTTTTGTTGTCCCATAATAAACTACACAACCCAAAATGTCCAGCTCATAATACATTTTATTCAATGGGGCTTACTTGTCATATTTACAACAACTATCCCACTCACAATTTCTATCTCACTTACAATTCCCACCTCACTTTTGATACTCACAACTCCTACTCCACTATTAATATTATACTACTTTTTCTTAATTCCCGTGTTTTCATTTTGGTGTAGTTTATTATGGGACGGAGGGATTTTATTGCATGAACTATACTCTCTTGCAAATTAGGAACTGTAAGAACATATCTTCATCATCCCAAATTATCAATCTTGGGATGCACATAGAACCAAACATGTGGGATGTCAAATCTTATTATTGAAAAGCTGGGTTTAGTAGTTAATTTTATTTTAAATACCACGTTCTCCCACTTGAATGGCTCCTATATTGTTGGGTTGCTTGGAGAAACCTCGCAATTAAAAATGATCTAATATTAATCTAATTTTGAGAGGCTGGCATTAGGTATACTGAACTATGTTAATTGCTAATTTGTGGTCCTGACTCTTGAGTTATACCTTCGTTGATAAACAGAAGGTAGATTTTCTTTCGAGTCTATAGCCTTCTTTTTCTTAAAATAATCTCCGGTTGGTATGCTTTATGTAGTATAATATGCACTTTGCTTCGTTTTCCTCTGGTTTGTTGGCCCATATATTTCAAGTGGAACATACTAATATCTGGTCGTTGATTTGCCATGATAAAGGTTTTATAATACCTACTTACCAGCACCATATGATTGCTATTGCAGATATTATATACACGCGAGCTGCACACTCTCAAATAGAGACATTTCAGGCTTTGGCATGGTAAAACCTCTTCTTTTCTTTCAATTTACGTTATTTACTGTTAGTTTGGCTACCACGATGGCGATGTGATAGATTTGTTTAATTTCCCTTTTCAAATGTCTGTTTGGATATTGGATGTGGCGATCATGTATGGGTGAGACATGCGTGATGCACTGCATGATGGCGGCACGTATTGCTCTAGCTGATGTGTATGTGGATGGATCAATAGGAGACCAACACATCGCAAATCCTTCAATAGGAGCCAAATCATAGGTCCCGTAGTATTTGTTCTAATGTATGTCACCTTTTGTTCATGGGGACCACTTTCTCTCACATTGACACGCATTTTTCCATCTTTCATTGTTGTATTATTCTTTCTTGACAGGGGAACTTTTGGATGTTCCACGGTTCGATTGATGGTGCCTCGGTTGACCATTTTTGCTAAGTCCAACAATGACCTTTGTCTTTCCTGCGGCATTTAGGGTTTGCTAGAACTTGTATAACATGCTAAGGGAGGCTTGTGGTCCTTTTGGAATCTATAGCTTGTGGATGTGAGAGGTAGAAAGAATCTTTATCTTGAATTTGATAGCATAGTGAAAAGGTAATTGTTTAAGCCTAGTGATATACACTTACAAACATTTTCTCAATAATGACAACTTTCTATCAATACATGTTCTGATGTGTGTGTGTTTGTTTTAATCTATATTACAGAGTGTCGAGGGAGTATTACTTGAACGAGAGAAGAATTCCTTGATGCGTTGCACGAGAATGCGGAGTCAAGCTTCTGCTCAAAGTCAGTTTGTATGAGTTAACGGTCGGTTCTTTGAGCAAAGTCTAAGAGAATAGTCAATTTAATAGTTATCCTTATATTTATATTGACTCTTTTATTTATGGCTTTGTTTTTGTCAAAGTGTTATGGCCGTGCGTTTAACGCACGGGTGTTATACTAGTTAAAAATAAAAACGGAAGTTTACCTTAATTCATCATTTCAATTGATTAAGGTCGTTAAGATTTACGTTATAACGAATTAAGGTAAACTTCCGTTTTTATTTTTAACTAGTATAACACCAGTGCATTAAACGCACGGGTGTAACACTTTGACAAAAACAAAGCCATAAATAAAAGAGTCAATATAAATATAAGGATAACTATTAAATTGACTATTCTCTTAGACTTTGCTCAAAGAACCGACCGTTAACTCATACAGCTGACGGAGCAGGAAGCTTGGACTCCAGATTCTGTGCAACGGCATCAGTGAATTCTTCTCTGTTCAAGTAATACTCCCTCGACACTCTGTAATATAGATTAAAACAAACACACACACATCAGAACATGTATTGATAGAAAGTTGTCATTATTGAGAAAATGTTTGTAAGTGTATATCACTGGGCTTAAACAATTACCTTTTCAGTATGCTATCAAATTCAAGATAAAGATTCTTTCTACCTCTCACATCCACAAGCTATAGATTCCAAAAGGACCACAAGCCTCCCTTAGCATGTTATACAAGTTCTAGCAGCCTAAATGCTGCAGGAAAAGACAGTGTTGTTGGACTTAGCAAAAATGGTCAACCGAGGCACCATCAATCAGAACCGTGGAACATCCAAAAGTTCCCTGAAGCTGAAGAAAGAATAATACAACAATGAAAGATGGAAAAATGCGTGTCAATGTGAGAGAAAGTGGTCCCCATGAACAAAAGGTGACATACATTAGAACAAATACTACGGGACCTATGATTTGGCTCCTATTGAAGGATTTGCGATGTGTTGGCCTCCTATTGATCCATCCACATACACATCAGCTAGAGCAATACGTGCTGCCATCATGCAGTGCATCACGCATGTCTCACCCACATGACTGCCCACATCCAATATCCAGCAGACATTTGAAAAGGGAAATTAAACAAATCTATCACATCAGTTACTGTGTAGCTAAACTAACAGAAATAAAGTAAATTGAAAGAAAAGAAGAGGTTTTACTGCGTCAAAGCCTGAAATGTCTCTATTTGAGAGTGTGCAGCTCGCGTGTATATAATATCTGCAATAGCAATCATATGGTGCTGGTAAGTAGGTATTATAAAACCTTTATCATGGCAAATCAACGACCAGATATTAGTATGTTCCACTTGAAATATATGGGCCAACAAACCAGAGGAAAACGAAGCAAAGTGCATATTATACTACATAAAGCATACCAACCGGAGATTATTTTAAGAAAAAGAAGCTGCTAGACTGAAAAAGAAAATCTACCTTCTGTTTATCAACGAAGGTATAACTCAGGAGTCAGGACCACAAATTAGCAATTAACATAGTTCAGTATACCTAATGCCAGCCTCTCAAAATTAGATTAATATTAGATCATTTTTAATTGCGAGGTTTCTCCAAGCAACCCAACAATATAGGAGCCATTCAAGTGGGAGAACGTGGTATTTAAAATAAAATTAACTACTAAACCCAGCTTTTCAATAATAAGATTTGACATCCCACATGTTTGGTTCTATGTGCATCCCAAGATTGATAATTTGGGATGATGAAGATATGTTCTTACAGTTCCTAATTTGCAAGAGAGTATAGTTCATGCAATAAAATCCCTCCGTCCCATAATAAACTACACCAAAATGAAAACATGGGAATTAAGAAAAAGTAGTATAATATTAATAGTGGAGTAGGAGTTGTGAGTATCAAAAGTGAGGTGGGAATTGTAAATGAGATAGAAATTGTGAGTGGGATAGTTGTTGTAAATATGACAAGTAAGCCCCATTGAATAAAATGTATTATGAGCTGGACATTTTGGGTTATGTAGTTTATTATGGGACAACAAAACGGAAAGAATTGTAGTTTGTTATGAGATGGAGGGAGTTTACCTTTATGATTCAGGGCGCATAACTGCACGAGAATGGACCATCTAACCTGAGTGAATACACATATTTGAACAGATATTATACACAATTACAATCATATAAGAATATGAAAAGTGTCTCACATAACACGTAATGCTTCCATGAAGGAAGAATGTGTATGTTGAGGGATTGGTTTGCTATGATTAGAGCATCCTTCACAAACAAAAAACTCTTGGAGTAAATGAGATCAAACAAACAATGTTGTGATAGAAATAACCAATACCCTTTCCAAATAGACGTATTAAACCCAAAAGGTAATTAACTTAGACAACATGGAAAACATAATAATGGAAATTCAAAGCATACACCTAACCTTTAGGCTCGCAAATGGTTAAACAAACAAACAACTCAAAATTGACAGTTTAAAGAGTTTATAAATTGGAATGCTTTAGTAAGCTTTCTTGATTTCAGAAGAATTGGAAGATTGCGTAAGCTCTTCTTAGTTTACCGAATGAAAAGCCATCAAACCATACCGAAAATACAAATCAAAACCAAGTTAAGGCTTGGAAATCAGAATTTTTTTGTTTATGCACCTCCAGGACAGCAATGTTAAACTGCGAGGGAAGAATCTACTATGTGCAAGTTTTATTATAGTAATCACGTCCGTAATCCAAGACTATGAGCCGTAGGAAAGATTGAGCCAACAAAAAATGAAGTATTCACGAGACCATTTGAACTTGTAAATAAACCTGCAACAGGTAATACTCACAAGAAGCTTAGAGCTTACACATACAGTATACATCTCAAGTAAGATAAACTAAAAAAAAGTTGTAAAGTTCAAAAATGCCATTACAAACAATGAAAACTTGCTGGAAGATTTACACTAACCAAGTAATCTGCCAAAAAAACATAATGTCTGCCAACCCTGCAATTCCATAAGAGAAAGTAACACACATAGAGACACACACACATATATAAGAATGGCCCATTAGAAGGCTCTTGCCACTGGCTGGTCTTGCAAGGGTCTAATGTATCCCTGCAAGCTGAGAGACTGGTTTGGCAGTTTGAACCCATGGTCTCCAGTTCATAATAGAGCAACCTTTCTTAGACCCTAATTCACATTGGCAAAAATATCATACCTAAATGGTGCGAAATAAGTTGTCAGAAAACGATTACAATCAGCCAATGAGCTATAAATGTATATCTCAGCTTGGTCGGACACTGGTGCACTTACAGCACGTGAATAAGCATCAAAGTATCTTGATAAGGCATAAAGATCTGCAAAATTCCATAAATATTATTAGTACAGTCGGTTCATAAATTATAGCTTCAATATATTACTGTGACCACTTCCACAACAGAAGTAAAGGTGAATCTGTATAAATACTTTGACATTGCTAAATCAGTTTCCTAAGTTTTAATAAAAAGACATTTAGATAAACCGACAAGTATCCATACCTGCAGCCAAAGCTTCCAATCGAGGATCGAGAATAGGTGGATATGCAACATTTATTGAATGATAAGAATAACTAAATCTACACACACACACTGTGAGAGCACACTCACCGAACAATTTCAAATCAGCAACGAAATGCAGTTCATCGTACATACAAAATTACTCGTACGAGGCAACAACAAAACCTAGCTCAATTTAATCAATATTTCATTTTGGGAAGAAATACAAACACATACATAGATACATTACACATACAAAATGCAAAAAAATAAGCTGCAGTATCAAACTGGGTAAGCATCAAAACCACGAAAACATTCAAGAATCGCACAAAAAACGATTCACCTGCAAAAGCCCAGAAACTTTTCAAGACCCATACCTTCTTTTTGTGTCTTGAGTAGAAATCGAGCAAGAAAATCCACAAATTTCCAAAATGCTGGACGGAGCTTAGTTAGGGTTTGATAATTTACTTCAGGGGCATTTCAATTTTCGAGGGGATCGTGAAGAAAAGCAGAAAGAGCTGGTGTGTGTGAGTTAAATTTGAATGTGGGGGGTGAAACTGAAAGGGGAATGAGATTGGTGGATGAATTGCAGAATAGAGAAGAGAGAAGAGAGAGAGAGAGAGAGAGAGTCGTGGAGGCGGCCATGGAAGAAGAGAGAGAGAGAGAGGCGAAAACAACCCGGGCAGACGAGGTGGTAGCAACCATGGAAGGTGCGGCGACTATGAGGTTTTACCTGAGGGAGCAGAGAAGAAGAGAGCGTACACAGGGAATATAAAACGAATTACCTTTCTAGAATGTTTCAAATATGAGCGGGAAAATGAAGTGTCAAAATCACTTCAGCCATTATATTATAATAGATGAGTGTCCCGTTAAAAGTTTCACCTTTTCTAAAATGGCAAATAATCTTTACTATTCCCTCCACTCATTCTCTCTCCTAATTCACTATTACACTCACAACACTTTTCAAATTTATTATTTCTTCACTCATTCTCTCTCCTATTTTCAAATTACACTCACAACATTTTTTCTTTTCACCTATTTCTTTAATTTGCATGATTTGCCAAAAGTGTGAACCTTGAACAGAAACGAAGGGAGTATTCTTTAAAAAAAAGTCACATCCGTTAGTAGGGTGAAAAGATGCATCAATTTAGTATTTAAATCTAGACCCCCATCTGTTAATAAATACAAGTTGATCTCTCCCATCTTACAAGAGGGAAAACAATGAAAGGAGTCGAAGACCCTATAACATAGGGGTGTAAATGGTTCGGTTCAAACCGCGGTTTGAGATCGAACTGAACCAAATCATGTGGTTTGGTTTGATTTTCAAGTATGAATGGTTCGGTTCGGTCTCAAATATTGACAAATCATATGGTTCGGTTTTGTTTGTGGTCTGACCCTCTCAAACCAAACCGAACGGAATCGAACCAAACCAAACGGAATCGAACCAAACCAAACCACGGTTTGAGACCTCGAGACCGAACTACCAAACCGAACCACGAGACCAAACCGCCGAACCGAACCACATTACATAAACTAATCCTAACCCTTATTTTTGTATCTTATTTAATATTTTTGTATCTTTATTAAAATTTACATAAACTAATCATAACTCCCATTTTATATTTTGTTTAATATTAATTTCATTATTTGTTATCTTCATTACGACACATAAATAACCAAGTTCTCTCCACGACCGCCATTGTAAAGTATTTTTCTTCCTTCGACCTCTCTCTTCCTCTAGTCCCTTAAACACTCATATTTTTTTGCTCTTCCTCCATGATCACGAAAATTTTAAACAATATAAAAATGAGTTGCGGTCTGAATCGTGGTTTGAACCGTAGTCTAAATAATGGTCTGAACCACGGTCTAGACCGCGGTTTGAATCGCATAATTGAACCGCAGTTTGAACCAAACCGAACCAAACCATAGCGGTTTGGTTTGGTTCGATTTGAATTTTTTCATGGTTCGGTTTGGTTAGAATTTTTTTCAAACCGATGACTAGTGGTTCGGTCTGTAAATTCCCCCAAACCGAACCATTTACACCCCTACTATAGCATGGTTGCACTTTATAGTTAGCACCGCAGTACGAAAGGAGAAAAAGGGAGCAACGGGGTTCGACAGCGTTTGCGGCGGTGCGAAATGAAGGCGTGTTGCAGTGCCAAATGAAAAAACGGGATGGGCCTTGGAAATTTCCTATTTTAGGGTTTCCTTATTACTTTAGGGTTTGAGACTTGTTCCAAGTTTCTATATAAACATAGTTTCGTGCTTAAACACGTTGTAACTTCACATAAAGATATTATTGATAATAATATTGCTTGTTATCGCCCCAGAAGTAGTTAAAAATATTGGTGAACTGGATTATTAATTCTTGGTGTTCAAGTGTGTTGATTTATTGTTTCTCTTGCCTTTTATCGTTCTTAATTTCTTGGGTGCCTATTTTCTAGTGGTTCAGATCTTTGGTTCCATCGATCCAAGATCGAGGGTGTTCGTAGGGAAATCGCACCGAAGCAATAAAGATGGGTGGAAAGATTGTGATTGGAGTGTTCGATGGAAAGGGCCTCAATTTTTAGAAGACGCGGATTGAAGACTATCTTTATTGTAAGGATTTGCATCTACCATTGGGCAAGAAACCAGAAGATATCGATGACAAGAAGTGGGAGGTCTTTGATAGGAAGGCGATGGGGTTTAGGCAAACGATGGACACGAGAGTGCTTAAGAACACCTTGGAGGCCAAATCTATTGTGGAGTTACTAAATATGTTAGCAAGCATGTACGAGATGCCATCGGCGGCAAACAGGGCTCATCTAATGAGAAAGTTGTTGAACCTGAAGATGGTGGAGGGCATGTCCGCAACAAAGCGCATAAGTGAATCCAAATTTTCAAATATATCTTGAAGCAACTTTCTTCGGCCGGTGTTTCCCTTGACGATGAGGTACAAGCTCTTATATTATTGTCTTCTTTACCGAATAGTTGGGACACAACTGTGATTGCAATAAATACATAGGTTGGAAAGGTAAAGTTGAAGTTTTGTGATGTCGTGGATGTAATTCTTGGGGAAGAAGTTTGCAGGAGGAGCAAGGGAGAATCATCGGGGCTTGCACTAGGCGTTGGAGATAAGGATGGGGCACGGATCCGGAGCTAGGGGTCCTAGAGCAAGGAACAAGGGTTCGATCATCTGCTCCAACTAGAAGGGCATGTTAGGAGTACATGTCTGGAGCGGGCATAAGATGGAGGGGTATATGTCGTAGAAGATATCGTGGATGCATTAATCCTAAGTGAGAGCGGTTCGGGTAATTCGTGGTTCATGAATTCGGGTGCGTCGTTTCATTCAAGCACAAGTGCGGAAGGGATGGAGTGATATTCTTCGGACGATTTAGGGTTTGTTCATCTTGGTGATAATAATCTGGTTAAAATCGAGGGAAGGGTGATGTTCAGGTTAAGGCAGCGAATGGGACTGTGTTGCAACTATGTGATGTGTGACATATTTCGGATTTGAAAAGGAACTTGGTGTCGAAAGGGCAACTGGACAAGGAAGGTTGTGTGGTCAGCTTCGGTTGCGGATCGTAGAAAATCATCAAAGGAGCTAACTGTTGGGTTTTACGGGTCCATGCGCAGCGGAATTAAGCATTAAAAACATAAAACTCAAGAAGCCCTAGGATCCGTTCTATACAATTAATTTGAATACCTATGAGATAGAATTAAACCAACCTTGAAACGCTTTCCGGTCTTGAGCTATCGAACGATTTGATTATGTGATATCGAATCACAAACTTCGTTCTTCAACTTGCTTGAACTCTAGGCCTTGATCGATGAACGAGCGAAGACCCTCTTTCGGTATCCACACCTTTGAATGAATTCAAGAACAACTTCTTGATGATTGCTAGATCTAAACCTTGAAGAATATTGAGAGTATTTAATTATGAATTTTGCTTGAAAAATTTCGGTGATCTTTTAGGTCCGAGCGTAACCCTTGTATTTATACTACAATAGTAGGAATACCTCTCCTAATCGTATTAGGAGAGACAGGCTGTCAAACCGCGTACTGGCCTATTATGTCGCGCGGTATATTAAGCCATTGGCTGAATATGTCGCGCGGTATATATAGCCGTATACGTAAACTCTCAACTATTCTTCCTCCGGTTTAACCAATTCATTCTAGTTGTGTGTGACCCAATAGGATTACATTATGTTGGCAATGAGTTCGATCATATCGAACCTCATAAGACATAAGTGGACTCTAGCAAGCCATTATGTCTACCCAAATAATGCAACGTAAGAGTTCACGTTTCCAATGGTGTACTTCCATTTATCCCTTTGTCTCACGATGTTATATTTGAACACAAGTCATGGTCCTTGTCAACTTGTTATTGTTCAATGCTTTCTCGATTCTTGAGTATAATGATAATTCCAATCACATTGGGGTACGGCCATACACTTTCATCATTATCACTCATCGAGGGGCCCAAGCATAACATCTCTCTTCCGAGGGACAATTTCCTTCTTGACTTATCATCCTTTCCATCATGAATCCGATCATGCCAATGATAGTCTTTATAGATATCGTGTTAAGATATCGTTTGACTAAAATCAAACATGACTTTCATCATATGTAAGGTTACGATAATCTTAGGTCTAGGAAATAAATTAAGTAACCGTATGAGATTTAAGTATGACATTTGACCATGACATAAATCTCATGCGGGTCATGTCCAAATACTTGTTCTCTAACAAGTACCCATAATTTCAATGTGCATCTCTTATGCATATAATCATCGCATGATTATCCATTGACAATTATACTAATTTATTCTCTTAATAATTAGGGACAGAGATTATTATAAACAAATATACAAAACATATAATAATCAAATAATAAACATCTCATATAATAATAAATAATGTCAACACATAAGTCTATCAATCATAGGCCTAGGGCATAACACCAACAGTCTCCCACTTGCACTAGGCCCAATCTACCATGTATCGAATACCCATGGACCTAACATGACCATCATGTTTAGCTTGCGAGAGAGCCTTAGTTAGTGGGTCCGCCACGTTGTCATCGTTGTCTACTCGCATATCTTAACGTCTTCCCTTTCACATATCTCACGGATAATGTGGAAACGTCGAAGTATGTGTTTGGATCTCTGGTGTGATCTTGGTTCCTTTGCTTGTGCAATGGCACCATTGTTATCACAAGAAAGTTCAATAGGGTCTTTGATGCTTGGAACGACTTCCAAATCACTAATGAACTTCTTGATCCAAACCGCTTCCTTAGCCGCATCGGATGCCGCTATGTACTCGGCTTCGGTTGTAGAATCGGCGACGGTACTTTGCTTGGAACTTTTCCAACTCACAGTGCCTCCATTAAGCGTAAACAAAAATCCAGATCGCGATTCTGAATCATCTTTGTCGGTTTGGAAGCTAGCATCTCGTGTAGCCTTTTACTACAAGATCTTCTTCCATTCCTCCAAAGACCAAGAATACATCCTTAGTTCTTCGTAAGTACTTAAGGATATTCTTGATCGCTATCCAATGTGGTTCGCCGGATCCGATTGGTACCTACTCGTCATGCTTAGAGCACACGAGATGTCGGGTCTAGTACATAACATAGCATACATGATAGACCCAATTGCCGAAGCATATGGAATACCATTCATTCTCTTTCGCTCATCATTAGTCTTAGGACTTTGATTCTTGCTAAGAGATATACCATGCAACATTGGCAAGTTTCCTCTTTTAGAATTTTCCATTTGGAATCTTCTAAGGACTTTGTCAATGTAAGTATTTTGACTTAAACCAATCATCCTCTTAGATCTATCTCTATAAATCTTGATACCAAGGATATATGCGGCTTCGCCCATATCTTTCATTGAAAAGCACTTTCCCAACCAAGACTTGACAGTCTCTAGTGCAGGAACGTCATTTCCAATGAGTAAGATATCGTCGACATACAACACTAAAAATAATGCCACGCTCCCACTAATTTTCTTGTATACACAAGGTTCATCTTCGTTTTTGATAAAGCCAAACTCCTTGATTGCTTCATCAAAACGTAGATTCCAACTCCTTGAAGCTTGCTTCAATCCATAAATGGATTTCTGCAACTTACACACCTTGTTAGAATTTTCTGGACTGACAAAACCTTCAGGTTGTATCATGTATACATCCTCAAGTAACTTCCCATTAAGGAAAGCCGTTTTGACATCCATTTGCCATATCTCATAGTCATAATATGCGGCTATGGCAAGTAAAATTCTAATAGACTTAAGCATAGCTACAGGCGAAAAGGTTTCATCATAGTCAATGCCATGAGTTTGCCTATATCCCTTAGCTACTAGCCTAGCCTTATAGGTGTGCACCTTCCCATCCATGTTGGTCTTCTTCTTGAAAACCCATTTGCACCCTATGGTTTTTACACCTTCGGGTGGATCAATCAAGTTCCAAACTTGATTATCAGCCATGGATTGTAATTTGGACTTCATGGCTTCTTGCCATTTTCCCGAATCCGGAGCGGACATCGCTTCTTGATAGCAAGTGGGTTCATCATTTTCGATTAACTCCACTTCATCACTTTCCGTAACGAGAAATCCATATCTCTCGGGTTCGGATCGTGATCTACCACTTCGGCGAGGAACTTGTGCATCTTGAACCGGTTCCACAACGGTTTGTGAACTTGGTTCAGTTTCTACCATTGGTTCAATGTTGTTTTCGGGTTCTCGAACTTCTTCGAGATCTATTTTACTCCCACTGATTCCTTTGCGAAGAAACTCTTTTTCTAAGAAAGTACCATTTCGAGCAACAAACACTTTGTTCTCGTTTCGGTTCTAGAAATAGTATCCTTTGGTTTCCTTAGGATATCCTACGAAAATACATTTATCAGATTTAGGTGCTAGCTTGTCGGAAGTTAACTTCTTGACATATGCATCGCAACCCCAAATCTTCATGAAAGACAAACTAGGTTTTCTTCCATGCCACATCTCATATGGGGTCTTTTGAACCGATTTGGTAGGAACTCTGTTTATAGTGAAAGCAGCAGTTTCTAGTGCATGTCCCCAAAAGGATAAAGGAAGCTCAACTTGACTCATCATAGAACGAACCATGTCCAACAAAGTTCTATTCCTCCTTTCGCACACACCATTCCATTGTGGTGTTCCGGGTGGAGTAAGTTCTGAAACAATTCCACAACTTTTCAGATGATCGTCAAATTCTTGGCTCAAATATTCACCACCTCGATCGGATCGAAGTACCTTAATAGTTTTGCCAAGTTGATTTTGCACCTCATTTTGAAATATTCGAAATATCTCAAACGATTCACTTTTATGTTTCATTAGATAAACATATCCAAATCTACTATAATCATCAGTGAATGTTATGAAGTACCGAAATCCTCCCCTAGCATCGCTACTCATAGGCCCACATACATCGGTATGTATGAGTCCTAATAAGTCGCCCGCCCTTTCACCGGTTTTGGTAAATGGGTCCTTGGTCATCTTGCCAAGTAAACAAGATTCGCATGTCTCATATGATTCATAATCATGTGAGTCCAAAAATCCATCTTTGTGGAGTTTAGAAATGCGTTTCTCGTTTATATGGCCAAGACGACAATGCCATAAGTAAGTGTGGTTTACATCATTGGGTTTAGATTTCTTGTTAATGTTATAGACATCATTATCGCGATTTTCAACATCAAGAATATAAAGGCCATTGAATGAAACAAAGAAGACAATAATGCATATCACTCTTGTAAATAGAAAATTTCTTATCACATATAAGAAAATTAAAACCTTCATTATCCAAACATGAAATCGAAATAATATTCCTACTTAAAGCCGGAACGTAATAACAATTGTTCAAAACAAGTATTAGCCCACTAGGTAAAGTAACTTCATAAGTTCCTACGGCTAATGCGGCAACTCTTGCTCCATTTCCCACACGTAGGTCCACTTCACCTTCCTTAAGCATCCTTCGTTCTTTAGACCCCGCACATTTAAACAAATGTGAGTTCCACATCCGGTATCCAATACCCAAGAACTAGAAGTAGATAGGAATATATCTATAACAAAGATACACGAAGTTGAAGCAACTCCTTTGCTCTTCTTCGAGTGCTTCCTTGTATTTTGGCGCAGCTTTCTCCTCCAATGTCCAATCTCATTGCAATGGAAGCGCATTGCGTCCTCTTGGGACTTAGGCTTAGCCTCTTTGGGCTTGGCAGCAACCTTTGCCTTAGGATTAGCAACCTTTGCATTTCCTTTACCCTTGAACCCTTTCCCTTGTTAACCATTAGCACTTGATCGGTTTTCTTCTCGACAATCTGGTTTCCGCAGTAGTCAACATTTGAACTAACTCTAAAGGTTTCTATTCATTCCACCCATGTTATAGTGCATTATGAAATGACTAAAACTTTTAGGTAATGAATTCAATATTATGTCGGTAGCCAACTCTTGGCTAATTGGAAAACCGAGCCTTTCAAGGTGCTCAATGTGGCCCTTTAACTTGAGAGCATGGGGACCAACAGCCTTGTCCTTCACTCATCTTGCATGAGGTCAAGGCCGCAACCGTGTTGTACCTTTCTTGCCTAGCTTGAATTT
This sequence comes from Adenophora triphylla var. japonica, assembly GCA_022495995.1. Classification (NCBI taxonomy): domain Eukaryota; kingdom Viridiplantae; phylum Streptophyta; class Magnoliopsida; order Asterales; family Campanulaceae; genus Adenophora; species Adenophora triphylla. Next base: position 97,567 of record JAFEMH010002175.1, on the reverse strand, counting down.
GGAACATTTCCATCGCCCGATTGTTTAAGTCGATCGTCCCCAAGTGCTCAAGATTCTTCTCGAAGACTCTTGCACATGGCGGAGAGCATAAGGCAACTAACATCTCGTAGAGTCACGCTTGTGCTTCAGTATATTGTTCCCTTATTGCCCTAGCAAAGATTGGGCAGCAGGTTCAGGTGGAATAGGTTCGGAGAACGCATGCTTTCTCCTCTTGTTTGAGAACAATTCTCAAACTACGGATCCAATCCATATAGTTTGTACCATGCTCTTCCAACTTTTCCTTCTCAAGGACAGATCGCATTGAAAAGTGATTATTGTTTGATGCCATTTATTCTACAAAAGATATACATAAAATATGAACACATATAAGTAAACATATCATATGAGAAGTATAGTGCATTTAAATAAATGCTCCCACTAAATTATACACCTTCAAATGCAAATAAGCATAATATACATTTAATGGGCTAAGATCCAACTTTAATTCAATTTCAAGTTTGCTATGGCAAACCGCTCAAAATTAAATTAATTAGGTAGAAAACATCAATCATATCACATATATGACTCTTAGATCTTTTATGAGATCAATTCAAGACATCATATGTCTAGGCATATTTTAATCTCATCTTATGCCTTGGGTCCAAAACCATTTTGATAACCCAATTAAGTTCATTCACTTTAAAACGTATAGGAACCACCATTTCCTCATCTTGCTCGCATTCGAATAGAATCAAAGCACCTTGCTATGGCAAGCCCACCCAAAACTATCCGAATGGTCTCAAGTGTTTTTAATCATGAATTGGCATAAAGAACTTAAAAGTTAAATGAAGGTTCTTTAAAGGTAGATTATAAGCATGTCGAAAGATAGTCAAAATCATGCACCAGTAAGTTCCCGGGGAAGATAGGTGAGCCACAAGGACTTCTTAAGTACCAACTCTTCCTTTGACGTAACTCTCCTAGACATGCATAATTAGAAATCAACTCGATTAGGCAACATAATCCCTACCTTTTATAAACAATCGCTTCCTTTTAAATTTCGCGTATTTATGACTTGTTTCCATAAACAATCATAAGATCCAAAATTTACAATGTCTAAATCTAAACATATTAGGAAACTAAATATCATGTTTCAACTAAACATCTAATTTAAAAAAATATTCTTAACATGTAAGAACAAATAAAACATGCATCGCAATAATTATTAAAATCATATTTTAATCAATTAATCATGCATATTAGTGAATCAATCTAGCATGGACTTATAAACTCAATTTTATAACATCCAGATTTTCATATACATTGCAATAATTATTAAAATCATATTTTAATCAATTAATCATATATATCAATGAATCAATCTATCGCGGACTTATAAACTCAATTTTATAACATCCAGATTTTCATATCAACATATCGATTGTAAACACAATCACGTAATAGCGTAAAAATTGAACAAACCGATTACGCCTGCTGGCTTATTATGTCGCGTGACAACATCGCCGAGGCTTGATATGTCGCGCGACCTAACAGCCGCTTAACCCGAATTCCACATGGCTCAATATGTCGCGCGACCAAAGTAGCCAGGTTACAGGAATTTCCAGATTCGAACCAATACAGATTACATGTAATTAAATCACGTAAAACATCCTTTTTACGATTTAATTCAAAGATAATTCGAAAACGATTTTCACATTGTTTCACATAAACAATTAAAAATTCTATCGCATACAAAACATGCAATAAGCATATAAACAATTTATATCTTAAATCTAGCATGTTAATTCAAACTTAACCATACGAACGGGGCTCGATACCACCTGTTGGGTTTTACGGGTCCATGCGCAATGAATTAAGCATTAAAAACATAAAACCCAAGAAGCCCTAGGATCCGTTCTATACAATTAATTTGAATACCTATGAGATAGAATTAAACCAACCTTGAAACGCTTTCCGGTCTTGAGCTATCGAACGATTTGATTATGTGATATCGAATCACAAACTTCGTTCTTCAACTTGCTTGAACTCTAGGCCTTGATCGATGAACGATCGAAGACCCTCTTCGGTATCCACACCTTTGAATGAATTCAAGAACAACTTCTTGATGATTGCTAGATCTAAACCTTGAAGAATATTGAGAGTATTTAATTATGAATTTTGCTTGAAAAATTTCGCCGATCTTTTAGGTCCGACGTAACCCTTGTATTTATACTACAATAGTAGGAATACCTCTCCTAATCGTATTAGGAGAGACAGTCGTCAAACCGCGTACTTGGCCTATTATGTCGCGCGGTATATTAAGCCATTGGCTTAATATGTCGCGCGGTATATATAGCCGTATACGTAAACTCTCAACTATTCTTCCTCCTAGCTTAACCAATTCATTCTAGTTGTGTGTGACCCAATAGGATTACATTATGTTGGCAATGAGTTCGATCATATCGAACCTCATAAGACATAAGCGGACTCTAGCAAGCCATTATGTCTACCCAAATAATGCAACGTAAGAGTTCACGTTTCCAATGGTGTACTTCCATTTATCCCTTTGTCTCACGATGTTATATTTGAACACAAGTCATGGTCCTTGTCAACTTGTTATTGTTCAATGCTTTCTCGATTCTTGAGTATAATGATAATTCCAATCACATTGGGGTACGGCCATACACTTTCATCATTATCACTCATTGAGGGGCCCAAGCATAACATCTCTCTTCCGAGGGACAATTTCCTTCTTGACTTATCATCCTTTCCATCATGAATCCGATCATGCCAATGATAGTCTTTATAGATATCGTGTTAAGATATCGTTTGACTAAAATCAAACATGACTTTCATCATATGTAAGGTTACGATAATCTTAGGTCTAGGAAATAAATGAAGTAACCGTATGAGATTTAAGTATGATATTTGACCATGACATAAATCTCATGCGGGTCATGTCCAAATACTGTTTCTCTAACAAGTACCCATAATTTCAATGTGCATCTCTTATGCATATAATCATCGCATGATTATCCATTGACAATTATACTAATTTATTCTCTTAATAATTAGGGACAGAGATTATTATAAACAAATATACAAAATATATAATAATCAAATAATAAACATCTCATATAATAATAAATAATGTCAACACATAAGTCTATCAATCATAGGCCTAGGGCATAACACCAACACTAACTTGGTGGCTCGGGGTGGTATGGAGAAGATGTTGTATACCACAAACAACATGTGCTGCATGGGGGTTCGAAGGAGAAACTAAGGTGCGAAGGTGGCGAATTCGAGTGGACCACGTTGGGAAAGAAAAATTTCTCAAGGAATCGGTATGTTGCGTAGTGGGTTGATGGTTCAAGCGTACCGGCCAAAGGGACATGATATCAACAACACCAACATTAGAGCGGTATCCAGAATAGTGAAGCGATGGGTTGATAAGGGGACATGGAAAGACCAAGACCGTGTCTAGCATGGATCGCGGGGTTCGTGGATGAAAATTGGACGAGTTTGTGGGGATGTGCAGGGAGGATCACTAAAGGTGAAGACTCAAGGCAATGAGATCCGAGCACCAAGGTTGAAGCCTCACTCAGCTTCAACTCATCTCGTCGGATAGAAGGGGAGATCGGCGCTACAAGTAGCGACATGTGTTTGGAGAAGTCATTCTCGGGTGTGAGTTTGACGGAGCAGTTACTATCGTTTTGGGTTCTAGTCTACAAGTGGGAGATTGTCGGGTTATGGAGTCTAAACCAATGAGGAGAGCATGGTGGAGTTGAAGTCTAAACCCCAAAGGTGTTTGAGTTGGGAAAGGATTGCTCGAACGAAAGGAGTCGAAGACCCTTTAGCATGACAACGCTTTATAGTTAGCACCGCAGTGTGAAGGGAGAAAAAGGGAGTAGCGGGTTCGGCAGCGTTTGCACGGCGGTGTGGAATGAAGGCGCGTTGCGGTGCCAAACTGATGTAGAACAAATCCACAGACAGAGAAAACGCAGCAGAAATAATCAACGCAAAACCTTGAAAATTCACACAACGAACAAAGATATGAATTGCTCCTCGCAAAAGGACGTAATCCTCGTAATCAAACGAATAAGATTACGTTTCAAGCCAAGGAATGACTTAGTCTTCTTAGAAAAAGAAGAAAGAACCCTTGAAGAAAATAAATTGTTTATTCTTCAAAAATTGAGAAAATAATAATCCTACAAAAGCTTTTATAGTTCCAACCATAATTAAGAGTCCTAATCTAGGCAGTAAATAAAAAGGAACAACTAATCCTATTCCAAAACAAATAACAAAGGAAAACAAAAGGAAACCAAATCTGAAAAGGAAACAATCCCGTGCTGCTGCGTCATGGGAGCGGACGCTCCCCCTATGGGAGCGGACGCTCCCTCGTTCCAGAAACTTGTGTCGAACTTGGCTACTTTGGGAGCAGTGCTCCTCTTTGGGAGCGGGCGCTCCCCACGGCGTAAAACCGACTACGGAATTTGGTGTCTTGGGAGCAGGTGCTCCCTCTCCTTGGGAGCTGGCGCTCCCCCCAGCAGGAACCTTGTCTACGCACGCTACATCATGCTCCCCCACTTTAAACGGATTTGTCCCCAAATTCGTGTCCGTACAAAGAGGATCATCAGGAAAATACGCAGCCAAATCTGATACATTGAACGTAGGAAAGATATTCCACCCCTCTGGTAACTCTACGACATACGCGTTGTCATTGATCTTCTTCACTATCTTGCAAGGGCCAATCTTCTTCGGATGAAGCTTGCTATATGTACCTTGGGGAAACCGTTCCTTCCATAAATGCACCATAACTAAATCCCCAACAGAGAATACCTTCACCCGACGATGCTTGTCCGCATCGGCTTTATACTTTGCATTGGACGACTCCATATTCTTAGAAACCTCTCGTTGAATCTCATCAAACTTTTCCGCCATATGCTCCGCCGCAATGCTATAACCGGGTAGTTTGGGGAGAGGAACCAAGTCAAGAGGATGGGATGGAGGCCGTTGGTACACTATCTCAAACGGTGACTTCTTGGTCGTGCGATTGGTGATGTTGTTGAAAGTAAATTCTGTAGTAGCCAATACCAAATCCCACTTCTTCGGAGACTCCCCACATAGACAACGAAGCATATTACCCAACGAACGATTAACCACTTCTGTTTGTCCGTCGGTTTGAGGATGAAAAGAGCTACTAAACTGTAATTCTGTCTGAAGCAAACCCCATAAAGTGCGCCAAAAATGGCTCAAGAACTTCGTGTCACGATCAGAAGTGATTGTTTTGGGAACTCCATGCAAACGCACTACCTCCTTGAAGAACAACCCCGCAATATGACAAGCATCCGAAGTTTTGCGACAAGGGATAAAATGTGCCATCTTCGAAAAACGATCAACCACCACAAAGACCGAATCATTACCACATTGTGTACGAGGTAACCCAAGCACAAAATCCATAGAAATATCCTCCCAAGGACCCTCAGGAATAGGTAGGGGAGTATACAAACCCGTATTCTGCGCTTGACCCTTGTTCAATTGACACACCATGCACTTTTTCACAACTGCATAAGTATCCCTCCGTAGATGGGGCCAAAAATACTTCCTCGTAACCAACTCAACGGTCTTGTCTCTACCACAATGACCATCTTTATGAATTTCTTGAATAAGACTCTCCCAAACTGAACCATGAGGAATGCACAAGCGATCCAAGTAAAATAAATGCCCATCCTGAAGCAAGAACGGTCCATGAAAAATACCATCCTGACATCGAGCCCAATCAGCCGCAAAATCTGGGTCGGTCGCATATAAATCCTTCAAGCACTCGAAACCCACGACAACATTATGCATGGCTACCAACAAACAAGCTCGACGACTCAAAGCATCTGCGACTTTATTACTTTGTCCACTTTTGTGTTGAATAACAAAAGTAAATTGCTGTAAATAAGCCACCCATCGAGCATGCATACGGTTCAAAGATTTCTGACCATTCATGTATTTCAATGCCTCATGATCCGTGTGAAGAATAAACTCACGATGAAGTAAGTATTGCTCCCAATGTTTGATTGCTTGAACCACTGCATAAAATTCAAGCTCATACACTGTCCACTTACGCTTCGACTCCTCTAACTTCTGACTCATAAAAGCAACTGGGCGTTTCCCTTGAGTCAAAACAGCGCCAATGCCCACAACAGATGCATCCGTCTCGAGCTCAAAGGGTTTAGTAAAATCCGGCAATACTAACAATGGAGCGCTAGACAATTTTTCCTTGATCAAGGAAAAGGCAGAAGAAGCCTCATCGCTCCAAAGGAATTTCCCCTTTTTCATACATTCAGTGATAGGAGCCATAATAGTGCTAAAATTACGAATAAAGCGACGATAAAAAGTAGCAAGACCATGAAAGCTCCGTACCTCGCTAACAGTCGTAGGAGTAGGCCAATCCAGAATAGCACGAACTTTGTCTTTATCCACATGAATGCCATCCTCCGAAACAACATAACCCAAGAATAGTAATCGTCGAAGCATAAAACTACTCTTCTTAAGGTTGATGTACAGCTCATTCTCCTTCAAAGCCTGTAAAACTGCTTCAACATGACCAACATGCTCCTCCTCAGTCTTGCTAAAGATCAAGATGTCATCAAAATAAACAACTAAGAATTTGCCGTTGAAAGGCTTAAGTACTTGGTTCATCAACCGCATAAAGGTACTAGGAGCGTTAGATAGACCAAAAGGCATAACCAACCATTCATACAACCCCTCCTTCGTCTTGAAAGCGGTTTTCCATTCATCACCCGGACGCACACGAACCTGATGGTAACCACTCTGCAAATCAATTTTGGAGAAAACTTTAGCACCCCGAAGCATGTCCAACATATCATCTAGACGAGGAATGGGAAAGCGATACTTGACAGTAATCTTGTTGATCGCTCGACTATCAATACACATGCGCCAAGTACCGTCTTTCTTGGGTACGAGTAAAGCGGGCACCGCACAAGGACTCAAGCTCTCTTGGATATACCCTTTCTTCAACAATTCCTCCACTTGTTCCCGCAAAATATCATGTTCAGCAGGGCTCAGACGATAATGGGCAAGGTTGGGAAGAGAAGCACCCAGAACCAAATCGATGTTGTGTTGAATATTGCGTAGAGGAGGCAACCCAGGCGGCAACTCCTCGGGCATGATAGACTCATATTTGTGCAACACGGATTGGAGAGAAACAGGAACCACATTAACACCTCCCACAAAGCCTTTATGAACCACCGCATATACACAAGGGGCATTATGAAGTTCATCCATAAATTCAGACGAAGTGCACAAAGAAATAATGGGTGTCGGCCTCTCCACTGCAGGTGAACCCACATCCTTCAGAGGACGTAAATGAAAATGTGCACCATCTTTCTTAAAATTAAGAATATTGGTCCTCCCCGAATGCACAACATCAAGATCATACTGCCATGGTCTACCCAATAACAACCCACATGCAGTCATATCAACAATATCACACAAAATCATGTCACTATAACAACTAATAGAAAAAGGAACCCAACATTGCTTGTGTACCTTAATAGCGCCAGCTGCATTAATCCAACCCACAGAGTATGGGGTGGGATGATTCTGAACCGGAAGCTTCAAATTCTGCACCAAGCTCCGAGCTACTAGATTCTCGCTACTTCCGCTATCAACGATAACGCTTATCCTCGTATCCTTGATCATTCCTCTGGTGCGAAAAATTCGGTGACGCTCAGGATCATCAGGGACAACAGGAGTAGATAGCATGAGACGACTAACCACAAGGGAGTGGTGGTTATCGTCTTCCCCAACATCACCATTAGGGTCATCCCAAACCTCTTCGCAATCTTCTCCACCACCCTCGACATCCCCACCATCATCATCCCCATCAATCTCATGCTCGACCAAAGTAACTCTCCTTGGTTGGGGACAATTATTAGAAATATGGCCTGTTTCCTGGCAGCGATAACACTTTGTACCGAAAGACTTGGCATAAGGGTTCGAGGCGGCACGCCCAGCAGGGAGATCTTTCTTTGCTGTCGAAGAGTTACCACCAGGGGCAGGGAGTGCGCAGATCTTCGGAGCTCCTTTAGGTGCTATAGGCTGCGCTTTATCATGAGTCGAAGGAGCCCTTGAAACTGTATTACTCGAAGTACCCCCGGAAGAAGAATCACCAAAACGCCTGAAAGAAGAGGATGATTGTTGTCGCTCGACCTTGTGAGCTCTAGATATAGCATCCGAGAGAGAATGAGAGGTGAAAAGATCAACTTGATTGCGAATAGGAACGCGAAGGCCATTAATAAACCGTGCAATCTGTTTCTCATCCGTTTCGCGCATGTCCACCCGAGCAGATTGGGAATAAAAATCCTTAGTATACTCATCGACAGATCGATTCCCTTGCCTGCAAGCCAAAAGTTTCAAGTATAGCTGCTGCTCATAATCCTCTGGAAGATATTGCCTCTGCAGCTCATACTTCATAAGATTCCAATGATCAATGGGCAAGCGATTTTCATGTTGCCGTTGTCGATTCAGATTCGTCCACCATGCAGAAGCACCTCCCTTCAGTTTGTAGGCGATATATGGAACTTTCCTCTCTTCCTCGACCTGCATCAACGTGAAGAACTTCTCTACTTCAGCCAACCAATCGGTGAAATCCTCAATCCCTAATTCGCCCGAAAAATTAGGAATATCTGCCCTTATCTTGGGACGGTGGGCAACTGCTCGAGCCTCCTCGTTGCCAATGGCTCCTGCGACCGGCTCAACCCGAGCAACTCGTTCGCCTCCGACGTTGTTATTACGATGATTCAAAACCCCCCAACAATTGTTCATGGCGAGCATCAGCACGTTCATCCATCCGCGTTATTGTAGCATTCAAAGTAGCCAGGTTGGCGGTGAGGGCAGCCAAAGTGGCTTGAAGATCAGCAGGACCGTCGTTAGCCATCGTCCAAGAATCTTCTAGCTTTGATACCAACTGATGTAGAACAAATCCACAGACAGGGAAAACGCAGCAAAAATAATCAACGCAAAACCTTAAAAATTCACACAATGAACAAAGATATGAATTACTCCTCGCAAAAGGACGTAATCCTCGTAATCAAACGAATAAGATTACGTTTCAAGCCAAGAAATGACTTAGTCTTCTTAGAAAAAGAAGAAAGAACCCTTGAAGAAAATAAATTGTTTATTCTTCAAAAATTGAGAAAATAATAATCCTACAAAAGCTTTTATAGTTCCAACCATAATTAAGAGTCCTAATCTAGGCAGTAAATAAAAAGGAACAACTAATCCTATTCCAAAACAAATAACAAAGGAAAACAAAAGGAAACCAAATCTGAAAAGGAAACAATCCCGTGCTGCTGCGTCATGGGAGCGGACGCTCCCTCATTCCAGAAACTTGTGTCGAACTTGGCTACTTTGGGGGAGCGGACGCTCCCTCATTTCAGAAACTTGTGTCGAACTTGGCTACTTTGGGAGCAGGTGCTCCCTCTTCTTGGGAGCGGGCGCTCTCCCATGTCAGAAACTGACTACGGAATTTGGTGTCTTGGGAGCAGGTGCGCCCTCTCCTTGGGAGCTGGCGCTCCCCCCAGCAGGAACCTTGTCTAGGCACGCTACATCACAAACGGAAAAATGGGTTGGGCCTTGGAAATTTCCTGTTTTCGGGTTTCCTTATTATTTTAGGGTTTGGGACTTGTTCCAAGTTGCTATATAAACATAGTTTAGTGCTTAAACACAATATAACTTCACGGAGAGAAATACTTTAGCGTGGATATTTTTAGTGAAAGAATGAAGTGAATACAGCATTGATCCAAGGTGAGTGACTCGGTTCAATTCTCACCAAATAAATTACTAAATATGTTACATTGCATTAAATACAAAATGTTTTTATATTGCGTAGTAAAGTTTTAAGCGCTACATCAAAACCTTTCAAATTTGTTACATCCCGTTAAATCATCAACGACCAAAATTAATTTGATAAAGCCAGGACTCACCTAAAGCAAAATTTATTCCAATTTTTGATTTCAAAGATGGAAATGCGATAGAATCGTGGCAGTCGCTGCAGCACTCCCTCTCAGGCGGAAGGAAGGTCCCAAATTTGTTACACCCCCATTAAATCAACAGCCAAAAATCTGGGGACCAATCTAAAACAACATTAATCACCATCTTTAATGTCAAAGAGGAAAATGTGGTAGAATTGTGGCCGTCGCTGCAGTGCTCCCTCTCAATCACACGGGAGCAGTTCCGCTTCCGATTTTGTTTCTGGAACTGTCAATATCTTTTACCTTGAACTTGATCTTTTTGTTTCTGGAACTGTCAATATCTTTTACCTTGAACTTGATCTTCAACTTCGAGTGTGGCATGGCATCCCTACAAATTAAAGGACATATCACAGGTCTAACTAAAGCTTTTGTACAATCAAATGTTATGGGCCACTTATTGTTGCACATATTGATGTGCATATAGGCCCTATACAACTTCCTCAATAGCTAGAGTTTATGCTACTGACAAATTGTACTCATAAATCAGTTGCTATTGTTTTCTGTCTAGATTTTAATCCTGAACCATTTTACTATAATATTCAAGTTAACCTACCTACCCCCCCCCCCAACACCACACACACACACACACCCCTAAATCCAACCATCATTTTTACTAAAATTCATATAAACAAGTAAAGCACAATCCTTAAAAAAAGTTGACAATTCAAATGCGATATTTATTATGCAACAAAGTGAGTACTCCCTCCGTCCCATTATAAATCACACACTTTCCTTTTTGGGCGTCCAACTATAAATCACACTTCCTAAAATGGAAAGTTTTTATCACTATTCCCTCCACTCATTCTCTCTCCTACATTATTTTAATACTCACAACACCATTATAATTTACTATTCCCTCCACTCATTCTCTCTCCTATTTTACTTTTACACTCACAACATTTATATCATTATTTTTTTTCTTAATCTACGCGTGAACAGTAACCGTATGAATTGTAATGGGACGGAGGGAGTATAGTATAATGCAAACTAAAAAAAAAACAGATACCAACTCACTTTTGTTCTTGCTTAAATGCAACTATGTTATTCCTTAGAATATGTTTCACTTTCCAGTGGAAGGAAAATAAGATCAAACAATGCATGGACGAAGTGGGATCAAAAACATGCTTAAGCATTAAATTAGCTTAGATGGTATGATTCAACATGTAAAGAATGGTTTCTCCAACCCTACCGAACAGCCCCACAGAGAAACACAAAACAGATACTCCCTTCATCCCACCTCAAATTGCAAAATAAAAACCTAGGTGCATGGGAATTAAGGAGAGGTATATAATATTAAGTTGGTGTGTGGATAATAGGGTAGGTTATTAGTGGGGCAAGGAAAAGCTATGATGCTCGGACTCTTTGGTTAACCCTGCCGGACCCTTATTAACAAGACTAAAATAGGAGTGTCCGACAAGGGTACGACGGGGTAAACCAAAGAGTCCGAGCATCAGAGAGGGAAAAGTAAGTGAGATGGTTGATGTTAGTATGACAAGAGGGTCCCAATAATTAGAGAATATTAAATTCTTTCCATTTTTGGATTTTGCAAATTCTAATGGGCTACCTAAAACGACAATTTTAGCAATATGAGGTGGGACGGAGGGAGGATTATTCAGGAACGGTTTGCAAGATAATAGGTTTAACGTTGAATTAAATATATAGATAAGAAAATTAATCTCCAATATAATGGAACTCAATTTTCAGATTCAAATCCAATATTCCAAAATCCTTCGGGAGTTAAAGGAGGTGCATACCTATGCCGATGCCTAGAAACTCCATCATGATGCTCACAACGTAAATTCTTCTTATTAACACTTGGGGCATCGCCACCAGCGTCAGGAAGAACAGCATCATAGAACTTCCTGCACTGCTTGCACTTAACTCCTTTCAAGTTTTTCCTCTCTGCTTTCTTCCTAATGGGTTCCACATACTTAAAGCCTTTTGTTTCAGTAACTGGAGCTAGCTTTTGTAAACCAAGATTACCACTGAGATCTTGTGTTTCATCATCAGAGCTGTCTAAATCCATGACGTTGGGAACTGGGTCAGCAGAAAGTTGATGAATATCTTCTTTCTTGGCCTTCTTGAAGTTCTCTCTCATGTTTTCCAATGGAGTATCAAGAAAATCATCGTGGGGGTCTGGCCCACTTTGATTCTGGTGGGACCTGGTACCTCTCCAATGTGAAACTGCGCGCTTTTTCCCTGCTGGTGAGATCAATGTTGCATTACTTGTGGTTTTTGGTGCAACAGAGAAACTTGATGTACAAGGCAAGCAAGAGCTAGACCTTTGATTTAACTTAACACCACTTTTATCCTCCAAGTTGTCTTGATGCACTTTCTCTTTTGTCACTTGACAGGCAAGAACAGAATCATTTGAAACTTTTTTTCCGGTGCCTATGAAGAGAGACAAGAAAACTAATTAGCAACAAAATTTGCATTTTCAAAGTATAACAGTATATTTAACATGAGCTCCTAATCCCAAAGTAGTATTCAAATAACCCAGCTCTAAAACTGGGACTTAAAAGCAAAATGTCAACGTTTACCAGGTGATTCTAATGGATCCTTATTAAGGTCAACTAAGTCTCTTTCATCTTCTGCACTGGTTTGAGGAATCATATTCTCTTGTGTAAGACCAAACTTTGTGCACAGAAAGTTGTACCGAGACTTGAGTCTCCTGTAAGCCTCAGCAGTTACTCTCATTTTATTCTTTTCAAGCACTAACTCAGACTCTCTAGTTTCAATCTGCTGAAGCAATCTCCCATGTGACTCTATTTCTTGGGTTGACTTGTTGTGTGTTTCTCCAAGATTCACTTGAAGTTTACCAACTTTCTCCTCCAAACCTTTGAGCTTAACCAAAAGCAGTTTCTTCTCCTTCTGAAGCTCCTCCACCTCCTGTCTAACCTTCAATAATTCTGAGTCATTCTGTTGAATTAATTTCTGTTGCATATTTCTTTCTTCCTCTACTTCAATTTTCTTGTGAAGTTCCTTTTGGAGCCCATTAACATTTTCCTGCATAATTCGTACTTGGCCTCTAAGTTGTTTATTCTCTGCTTCATAATCATCCACAAGATGTCTATTATTTGATATCTCTAAGGCTTGTAATTCAATTTTCTTAGATAAATTTTCTTGCAACTCCTTTCCGTTCTCCAATTGATTTGTCTTTTCTTTGAGCCCCTCTTGGAAAGCTTCAACTTCCTTCTCTAGTCCCTTAAGTTTAGCTAAAAGCCCGGTTATCCTTTCTTCTTTCCCTTTCAATTCCATTTCTTTCTGCAATATCACTGAAGCCTTTGACTGAACTAATTGAATTAGACGGCTATGTAACTCCATTCCCTCATCAACTTCCATAAACTTCTTCATGAGATCCAATCGCAACTTCTCCGCTTCAAGATCTAAATTGAGTTTTTTATTTCGAATCAGATCATTTTCCGCTTCAAGCTCCTTCACTCTCTTTTCATTATGAAGTATCACAGAGTCTTTTGACTCGAGAAGCTTCCGTAAGTCCTGTTCTAATTCCCTTCCTGCAGCTAGCTCCCTGGTCTTGATTTTTAGCTCCTCTTGAAGCTCCTTGACATGCTCTGGTGATTGAGCCAACTTCAGGCGCTCGTTTTCATCCAGAACAAGTTGTTTATCAAACTGAAGCTCTTCTATTTGAAGTAACAGGTCTTTTCCCTTGTCCTTCCATTCATATTCTGCAGCTCTCTTGGCCTCGAACATTATCTTTTGTAAGCTTTTAGCCATTGACTGAAAATTTGGGTAGAGCTCCTTACAGAATATATCCTCAATCTGGTAAATCTTATCTCTAGTTTCCTGAATTGTAGCAACTAGAAAGTCACTACTTTTCAAGAGATTCTCTGCATCAGCACTTTCAATAGGGTACGTTGGTTTTGGAGAAGGTGTTGCATTGCCATCCATCTCTGGATTCAAACAGTAGTACATATGTGAGATTTCTAAATTATGATTTTAGCATACGTGCTTTCAAACTTAGATGTTTAGAGTGGCCTTGAAAACTAATGTTTTCATGCATCCCTGACGCTTACAAACGGAATATTGATGTTAAAGTTAGACTAAATATGGCATCGAGGACATAAGTTGTCGATACATTATCTTCTCATGATTTTAAGGTTTGAAGGTGCTAACTGAGTTTGAATAAGTTGGCCTTGAGTACATAAGTTATTGATGCATTATCTTTCTCATTATATTCAAACAGGTTTTATTCTTAAGAAAATTTTGATACTCAGCTGCATTTGGAGGGTAAAAAATGTGAAAACGGGAGCCAAAACACTAGAAAATAATTAAAGCATAAGTTATTCCTCCCCCTAGGAGTTCTTCCCACTTAAAATGACACGGAAAACTCCCAGAGAATATAGAGATCAATTTCACACAGCTTCAAAGAAAAATGAAGTTGATTAAACAATCATCTCCTGACACGCGACACAATGTTCATCATCACATCAAGTTATTGTAACTGTGTTGATAACTAATAGATCTACCGATCAAATCTTGCTAAAAATTCCGCGAATAAATTTGTTTGGATTTACAAAAATATGTATTCGTTTCAGCTACTATGTCTTTGGATATCCTTAACACTAAGCCATCTTAAAGACGTATCTAAAGAAAATACAAAACCTTAAACATCTACGAGACGTTAACTAAAGTTTGTGCTGCATACTTGGGAGTAAACACTCTCTCTATATCCATGTTTTGTGAAAAAAAAAAGTAACCATAAAAAGGAAATGTATCGATCAATAACGTCTTGATTAATGCAAAAAGTTACTTAAGTATCCAGTTTACATTGAAATACTGAGAATGTGAACCAAAATTTCAAGATATTTGACATTTGAAATCACCATAAAGTAAAAATAAATCAAAGAAATAACTAAAACAATGCTCCTGGCTTTGCCAGGCATTGTAAGAGTCAAGATGCAGAGAAATTTCAATAGTTTTTGACACTTGAAAATCCAATTTAAATCAAATCAAGCATATGAAATTCACTGCATTGGTTTCTCTGGGTCAATGTATCAAACAGTTTGTCAACAATTGAATTACTGATTGAGGTCCCAGAACTCTAAACACTCGAGCATGAAACAACATCTTGATTTCGAACTGCACAAATAAAGAATTAACTTTTTTGTGGAAAGGGAGAGCACATGAATCAGGTATACACAAGAAACAATAATGACGCAAATTTTCAAACCAAACACGGGTATCAGTTGCTTTACACAAGTCTATTTATACCAAAGAGATAAGAAATTCATGGTAAAATATTTTCTAATATTGCTGAATCTTGAAACAATCTAAAAAGGAGTTTCTCTGTTGGTCCATTTGTACTATAAATTGCAGTATAGAAAGCAGAAATAGCCTGTGAGTACAACGACGGCGATGGATTTGGAGCAGCAGCCGTAAAATATTGAAGATGAACATACGAAGAGACGGAGGTCAAAGGAATGGAGGATTTACAGGAAAGTATGGTAGTTGTAAAGCTTGCAATGGCGAATGCCGCAAGGGGTGACCGGAGAAACGTGCCCTAATTCTCAAAATTTCTAGCCGTCGGTGTACAAGTGACGCGCTGTGTTGGGATAGAGGACCAACCGGGTTAGACATCGAAGTAAGGGGAAAGAATTTCGTCTGGGGTTTCTGGGCTCAAGAGCGGCCGCGCTTTTATTGTGCGCGACCGCGCTCTTGGACAGAAATATGTGGCTCGGTGGGAATTCTTCAAGGGCGACCGCGCTGAAAGGGAGGGCGATCGCGCCGGAGGTTTTGTCAAAGGCATTGGATCTTCTGGACAGTAGCGCGATCGCGCAGGCCTGGAGGGCGGCCGCGTTCGGCCCGTTTCAGCAGTCAAGATTTCCTTGTTTGTCTAGGGTTTGGTTTATTCCCTAGGTCATATATAAGCATAGTTCCGTCCCTTCTCTCATTGTAATACAAAATTTACATATTATATTGCAAGATCCTGGCTTGGTAGTGCCCCCAGACGTAGCCAATCAAATTGGTGAACTGGGTTAACAATTTCTTGTGTGTTTTTCTGTGCTTTTGATTTTCTTGTGCTTTGTTTGTGTGTGATAATTATTCTTGTGGTTTGCTTGGGTAGTGGAGGGCCATATTTACAACAACTGGTATCAGAGCTTTTGGTTTCAAGATCAAGGGAGTTGTTCCAAGCAATCAAGAATGGGCAAGGACAAACAGGCGGTTGAGAAATTCGATGGGTCTGTCTACGGATATTGGAGGATGCAGATTGAGGATCTTTTGTACAACAAAGACCTCTATAAGCCTCTGAAGGGTGTCAAACCGGAAGACGAAGATCAGGAAGAATGGGAACTCATGGATCGGAAAGCCCTAGGGGTGGTCAGATCTACTTTGTCAAAGTGGATTGCAAAAACTACCAAGAAGGCGACAACCACCAAGAAGCTATTGGATTATCTTACTGAGAGATTTGAAACTCCATCTGCTGCAAATAAGGTTGATTTGATACGCAAGATGGGTAGTCTCAAGATGCAAGAGGGAGGATCCTTGGCTAAGCACATCGATGAGTTTATGGATGTTATAGACTCATTGACAGCGGTGGAGATCAAGTTCGATGATGAGGTTCATGCGTGTTTGTTGCTAGCTTCTTTACCAGCAAGTTGGAGCGGAACGGTGACAGCGATCAACGCTTCAGCAGGTAAGAAGAAATTGAAGTATGATGATGTTAAAGACTTTCTTTTGGCCGAAGAAAATCGCATGAATAAGTTGGGGACATCGAGTGCTTCGGGATCGGCTTTAGCTACTACTAGCAAGGGGAAGCCGGGTACTAGCAAACAAGGGAGAACCGAATCTAGGGAGAACATGGTGAGTGGTAAGGGCAAAACCGGGAAGACCAAAGACAAACCAAAGGTTGCAAAGGGATCTGTTCAGTGCTATTATTGTAAGGAGTTGGGACACTTCAAGAGGGATTGTCCAAATCGTAAGGGCAATTCGGTGAATGTGACAGTCGAAGGTGACGATGTACTGGTTCTGAGTGTTAGTAGTGCACTAGAATCATGGGTGCTGGATTCGGGGGCATCATTCCACTCTTGCGGGCATAAGGAAGAGATGGAGAATTACACTTCGGTGATTTCGTAAGGTTTATCTCGGCGATGGCGAGCCTTTAAAAATCAAGGGAAGGGGATGTCATAATAGGAGCATCGGACGGGAAGGTCTTACATCCGAACGGGTCGACACATTCCGGTTTGAAAAAGAACCTACTATCAGCTGGGCGGTTGGACGAAGAAGGTTACAAGGTGACATTCGAGCTGCAGAACCGGGTTATTACCAAGGAGGATTGTGAGATCGCTCGGGGTAATAAGGAGGGGACTTTGTATTTGGCGAATAACACCAAGGATAGTATTGCGGTGGCGCAGCCCAAGGGTGATACTTGATTTGTGGCACTGTCGATCGGGTCACATGAGTGAGACTGGGGATGAAGGTGCTTTGTTCAAAGGGACTACTACCGGCTCAAGACGACCAACGTGGAGATCTCGCGAAGATTGTATGTTTGGCAAACAAGGGAGAAATAATTTCTCGAGGACAGTAGGGGTTTGAGGGAAGCAAAGTTGGAATTGGTTCACACGGACTTGTGGGGGCCATCTCCTAACGTCTGCAGGTGGTGCGTCATATTACATGACTTTCATTGATGATTCTACAAGGAAGGTCTGGGTTTATTTCTTGAAGGGGAAAGATGAGGCTTTCGAGGTGTTCAAGAAGTGGAGGGCCTTGGTGGAGATTCAGACGGGACTTAAGCTTAAGTGCTTGAGATCAGACAATGGTGGGGAGTATGAGCTTGGTGAGTTTAGGGAATATTGTGCTGCGAATGGTATTCGTATGGAGAAGACTCCAAAGCGGACACCACAACTCAACGGGGTAGCAGAGAGGATGAACAGAACATTGAATGAGCGGGCTAGAAGTATGAGATTGAAGTGTGGACTTCCGAAGACGTTCTGGGCATATGCAGTTGACACGGCAGCTTTCTTGATCAATCGGGGACCATCAGTACCATTGGGGAATGGAATTCCAGAGGAAGTTTGGAGTGGCAAGCAGGTAAATCTGTCATTTCTTCGCATATTTGGTTGCGTTTCTTATGTTCATGTTGATTCTGCTGAGAGAACTAAATTAGATGCAAAATCTGTTAAGTGTACGTTTATTGGGTATGGCGGGGATGACTTCGGGTGTAAGTTTTGGGATGACCAAAATCATAGAATTATTCGTAGTCGAGATGTGGTATTCAATGAACAGGTATTGTACAAGGACGTAAAAGGGGGCATCTCGATGACACTAGTTCGAACCGAAAATTGTAGAGGTGGATATTCCAAACTCGGGGAGCAGAACGGTTCATGATGACCATGGTCGGAGGTCACCGAAGATGAACCACGTACTCCGAACCGGATATTCCGCCGCGTAGATCCAAGAAAGTGCGTGGATCGCCCGACGTGTATACTCCATCCAATTATTATTTGTCAGATGCATAAATGGGAACCGGAATGCTATGCGGAGGTCGTTTCGTAGTGCGCACTTTGTAACAAGTGGAAAGTTGCGATGGATGATGAGATGGACTCATTGAAGGCCAACAAAACTTGGGAGTCGATCGAACTACCTAAGGGGAAGAAGGCATTGCATAACAAGTGGGGTTTACGTGGATCAAGGAGAAAGCAGACGGTAGCAAGCGTTACAAGGCAAGACCGGTTGTAAAAGGGTTTCAAAGAAAAGTACGGTGATTGACTACACCGAGGTATTCACTCCGGTTGTGAAGATGACCACTATCGAATGGTTACGGGGATAGTAGCGAACAACTTGTTGCTTGAACAGATGGATGTGAAGACAGCCTTTCTTCATGGGGACTTGGAGGAAGAAATTTACATGGTAGAGCCAGAGGGTTACTTGTCTAAGGGTAGCGAGGAGCTAGTTTCAGATTGACTAAGAGCTTGTATGGCCTTAAACAAGCTCCTAGCAAAGGGTACGTAAAGTTTGATGGGTTCATGCACGACATTGATTTTATCGTATGTGAGGCGGATCATTGTTGCTACTTCAAGAACACTGACAATGGGTATATTATCTTGTCAAGTTATATGTGGACGACATGCTAATAGCGGGCTCTAGCAAGAGAGAGGTAAACAGATTGAAGACTCGCTTGTCGAATCCGGTTCGAGATGAAGGATTTGGGAGAGGCCGAAAAATCTTGGGCATGCGGATTGACCGGGATAGGGAGTCGGGCAAGTTGGTTCTTTCACAAGCGTAATACGTTGAGAAAGTCTTGGCAAGGTTTCGTATGGAAGAGGCGAAGCCAACAGGACGCCCGTTGGGTTTCGCATTTCAAGCTATCCGAGAAGGACTCACCTAAGGGCAAGGAGGAGCGTGACAAGATGGAGAGAACTCCATATGCTTCAAGAAATGGGGAGTCTCATGTATGCAATGGTGTGTACAAGGCCGGACATTGCACATGCGGTGGGAGTAGTCACCGGTTTATGGGCAATCCAGAAAGCAACATTGGGAAGCGGTTAAGTGGATCCTACGTTACTCAAGTGGTACCGGGTAAGGCTCGTGTTTCTCGAGCAAGGAAGTGGTGTTAGCGGGTTATGTTGATGCGGACTTGGCATCAAGTGATCTTGATAAGAGGAGAAGTACTACGGGTTATGTGTTCACATTGGGTGGTACGGCAATCTCCTGGGCTTCTAAATTGCAGAAGATCGTGGCGCAGCCACTCGCAGTAATATGTGGCAGATGAGGCGAGTAAAGAGATGGTATGGTTGCGTAACTTCTTGGGTGAACTTGGGAAGACGCGAAGTGGTAACGTTCTCTACAAATGAGCCAGAGTGCAATTCATTGGCTAGAAATCCGGCGTTTCATTCGAGGACGAAGCACATTGAACTGAGGTTTCACTACATCAGACATCTCTTGGAGGAGAAGATTTTAAGGCTAGAGAAGATATTGGGATCGGAGAATCCGGCTGACATGTTGACCAAGGTTGTGAACCTTGAGAAATTGAAGCTGTGCAAAGCTTCAATTGGGCTTGGAGAGTAGAAGAGGAGGATGGCACTACCATGATCGAGGTGAGCACTAGGAGGACACCAATGATGAGTTGAAGAACGGATACGGGACTTATATGTGTGGTTGATCTCTAGGTGGGAGATTGTTGGGATAGAGGACCAACCGGGTTAGACATCGAAGCAAGGGGGAAGAATTTCGTTAGGGGTTTCTGGGCTCAAGAGCGGCCGCGCTTCTGTTGTGCGCGACCGCGCTCTTGGACAGAAACATGTGGCTCGGTGGGAATTCTTCAAGGGCGACAGCGCTGAAAGGGAGGGCGACCGCGCTGGAGGTTTTGTCAAAGGCATTGGATCTTCTGGACAGTAGCGCGACCGCGCAGGCCTGGAGGGCGGCCGCGCTCGGCCCGTTTCAGCAGTCAAGATTTCCTTGTTTGTCTAGGGTTTGGTTTATTCCCTAGGTCATATATAAGCATAGTTCCGCCCCTTCTCTCATTGTAACACAAAATTTACATATTATAGTGCAAGATCCTGGCTTGGTAGTGCCCCCAGACGTAGTCAATCAAATTGGTGAACTGGGTTAACAATTTCTTGTGTTTTTTCTGTGCTTTTGATTTTCTTGTGCTTTGTTTGTGTGCGATAATTATTCTTGTGGTTTGCTTGGGTAGTGGAGGGCCATATTCACAACACGCTGGGATGGACTGACCAACTTTTTTGAAACCGCTCGCTCGCTCTTTGGCGTAGGAGGCAAGAATTTTGGATTAGTATAAAGTTGATCCCTTAATTTTAGAGAGTTACTATTTGCACCCGTAAATCTTCTAAGTATACCCGTAACTATGTGTTTTTTTCTAAAATACCCCTATTTCCTTTACATAACCGTCCTCCCCCTCTTCCTTTCGTATACTCCCTCTGTCCCGTTGATAGCTTCTCCCTTTTGAGCATGACATGCAAATTAAAGAAAAAGATAAATGAAAAAAGTGTTGTGAGTGTAAAAATAAAATAGGAGAGAGAATGAGTGGAGGAAATAGTAAATTTGAAAAGGGAGTATAAAAGTGAAATAGGAGAGAGAATGAGTGGGTGGAATAGTAAATATTTTTTATCATTTTAGAAAAGGTGAAGCTTTTAACGGGATACCCGTTTTGACAAAAAGTCAAGCTATCAATAGACAGAGGGAGTACATGATATGGTATGTATGAACAAATAATAAACTCTTGCAAATACACAAAATTATCGATGTAGAATATGCAAAAAGGGTGTAGAATCACAAAAAACTCGTAGAGAAGAAAACGGTAATTAAAAAATAAATGATACGAAAGATGGTTTTTGATTTATAATCTAATTAACTAAAAGCAAAAAAATTAACAAAAAAATATGGAGAAATGCTCTACAGATTAGATTTACAAGTATTTTTTCGCTAATCAATTTTACTTTTGTGTCGATTATTATGGGTGTTCTTCACTAATATAAAAGTTTGTACATTTTGGGTCGTGGGCTAAAACTTTAATGATCTACTTAAATTGTGTTTTTTATTAACACCACACAATAATAAAAGAACTCATTAAGCATAAAAGTATAATGAACTTAAATACTATATCAAACCCTAACCTCTTCAACAAGATTCAATTATTAAACAATAGCTAATAATACAATAGCTAATAATGCAATTGACTCACGCTAGCATAATCAATCATACTCAATGAACATCAATCATGCAACAATATTCTAGACTATTGAAACACAAAGGAATTAGGAATAATTATAACACCTTTGACAAACCCAAAATTATTTGAACTAGAAAGAATTAAGAACTAAACATAATAGGCTTGATACAAGTTACCTCCAATTCGTAGATGTCGAAATTAGTTCTTCATACACAAAGAACAAAATCTATAGATAATAATATTGTATGGATGGCTCCTTTTACAATCAACCTAAGCTAGTATTTATATATAAATCAAGAGGCTTTGACCAATTAGTCTTCTAGCCAAATAAAAACTACATTTAAGGACTTGTATTAACAAAACTCGCCAAAAAATCCCTGCATTTTTATGGACCAAACTACCTTCCACACCTCGCGCGCGTCAGGCTATTTAGCGCTCTTCTACTTTCTTTCTCTCTCCTTTTCTATCTCTTCCTTTTCTCTCTTAAATTTTTAAATACAATATCTCAAAATCTAAAAGTCAAAAAAATAATCTGAAATCACTGTTTTAATCGCATCGCCAAGACGAATCAAACAAGTTTACTCATCATATATTTCAAATTTTATAAATAAAATAAAATTATTTTTCACTTGTAAAAACTGAGAAAAACATTTATCATTTGTTCACACACATGAGTATAAAACTGTATAATGGTTTTCATATTTATAAACTGAGAATTCTATTTCACAGTTATATGAAGATGTGAAATTGTTTTGACATGTATATGAGCTTAATAACTGTGTATTGAAATAACTGTGATGTGTATATCACAATTATTTTGGTTAGAGTTTGAAGTTTATTTCACAGTTTTGATGTAAATAACTTTATAATGGTTTTCACATTTATAAACTGAGAAGTCTATTTCACAGTTTTGATGTAAATAACTGTATAATGGTTTTCACAATTATAAACTGAGAAGTCTATTTTACAGTTTTGATGTAAATAACTGTATAATGGTTTCCACATTTATAAACTGAGAAGTATATTTCACAGTTTTGATGTAAATAAATGTATAATGGGTTTCACATTTATAAACTGAGAAGTATATTTAACAGTTTTGATGTAAATAAATGTATAATAGTTTTCACATTTATAAACTGAGAAGTCTATTCACAGTTTTGATGTAAATAACTGTATAAGTGAAATAAGTTCTACCATTTTCAAAAACAAGATGAAAACCATATAAATAGAATGATTTTATCTTCGGTACTCTGGTGAATATCAGTTCGGTCCAATGCCCACTTCTCCAATGCCGATTTCGCCCCTCCCATATCACAATTTGAGGAGATAAATGAGGATCAATACCCATGGAGTAATTTCCAGTTGATGGATTAGAATGACTTTTCCAAGAAGTGAAAATTTTATATTCCCCCTTTCTTGCATTTACATCAACTCTCATTCCTGGTAATTAAGAATCCGTCAGATTATTGAAACTTTCCCACAAATTAATGCGACCACTAGACAGAATAAGATCGCCAGAATCCATGAGAACGACGGTGGAATCCCTTGACACATAGGAAACATAACTTGACCAGACTAATTTACCATTTCCGGCAATGATTTTTAAATAACCATCATTTCCAACCGTCATAACTCTGGTGTTGCCGGAAACTGGGTTATTTCTATTAGCAACTCATATGACCGATTGAATTGGAATTTCACAGTACCATATTCCGACGTACCGGAGAGTGGAATCGTCGGGACTGAAAAAACCCAGTTCAAATTTCTCCCCTGCCTAGATAATTGGTTCGCCGTCCTTGATTCCCTCTCCTAGGGAAAATTTGCAGGATGGAAGAATTAGGGATGGTTGAAGAAATGATTGGATTGATATCCTGTCTGAAATGAAAAGAAAAGTTTAAAGTAAATAACTATTTAATAATCACAATTCAAAGAAAATCATAAAAATATGCAGCAATAAAAACTTACAATGCAAGTTTTTGTATCAGACAACTGGTCTTGTTATGTCCTACTTGTTTACAAATAGAATATTTTCTTTTTCTTCCCACTTGATTCTCCATATGTTCAGATTGTTCTTCACCAATGAAATCACAATGGGTTTGGCTTTCGTTATTCTCATTATCTATGTCCAAAAGTTCAGAATGAACCTTTTGTAGGGCAAGTACTAGATGATCATGTTTCTTTTGTTATTTTTGTCCTTCTTCAACAATTTCCAAAAAAATCATCATCTAGCTATTTCTCCATAATGTTGAAGTAATTTGAGAGTCTTCATGTATCAACTCACCTGTATCTTCTTGTATATCACGTGACTTGGCATTAATTGTCGATCTTTGTAGAACATATTCTTTGGCAATCTATTCATGAATGATTTTTTCACAAACGTTGCAAGAATGTGTCTACAAAGGATTCCAACAAACTCAAACATGTGACACGAACAAACAACACTCTTGTCGAAGATGTCAAGGACTACCTCATATGTTGGTTTTTCCTTCCCCGTAGGTACTATGAGATATAGTTTTTTCGTCTCATCTTGACTGTGTTTTGTTGTTGTGTACTTTTGACTTGAAAATATTTCTTTCGAAAACATCAAAAATATATTTCGCGTATAAATAGCAGCTGCATCTGCTTCCATTTTGTAACATGTCTTCAACACAGGGGTGGTATTCTTAGTCTTCAAATCCTTTTCTTCTCTTTAAGATACCTTACATCTAATGCTTTTTCATATTGAAGGACAAAATCACTTACTAATGTACTTGAACAGACAAATCCTTTGAAAAACTTATTCATACTCTCACGTCTTTGGGTCGTTGACATTCCAGCACAAAACATTGTTCGTAAATATGCTGGAATCCATTGCTCACGCTGCCCATATAGCTTATTTAGCCATTCATTTTTCTGCAACTCATACTGTAGAATCATTTCATTCCACTCATATTCAAACTCCTCAATTTGTGATTGTACCATGAATGCAATGGTGAAATTCCTCTTGAAAAGAAGAATTTTTGTTGAAAACATGCCCCAAATACTCTGGAACTTTTTGCAAAATATGCCACATACACAAACGATGAGTTGTATTCGGTATAACCTCAGCAATTGTTGCACGCATAAATTTATCTTCATCGGTTTTTATTACTGAAGGAGCACGCCCAAACATTGATGCAAGCCATGTTCTTAATAACCAAACATATGAACTTGTTGTTTCATCTACAAGTAATGCACACCCAAACATAACTGATTGGTGATGGTGGTTAACCCCGGTGAATGGAATAAAATGCATGCTATAAAGATTAGTTAAATATGTAGCATTGAAAGTCACAAACATCTCCAAAATATTTGCATGCTGACCTTGACCTTGCATCTGCCCAAAAACAATTTCCCATGCGATTGTTTTCATCTATCTCGATTGAATAAACAAAACCTGGATTTTTGGACTGGCACTCCATGAAATAACCATATAACCTTTGTGCATCTCCATCTTTAAGGAGTTTTCTCCTTGTTTTCCCTACATGATTCTGAACATCCACAAGAGCGCAACCAACATTAGCTTCACCACTGGAGCCATGACTTAACACAGACATTATCTTTCTAGGAGCAATACCAGCCTCATTTAGAACATTAATAAGATTTTTCTGAGCCAGCGTAATCTTTCTATGTCCCCGAAGCATGCTTGTGGTCCTCGGTGTATACAATTCATGGTTATGATAAGTTGTGAGCCTAATTACAACCCATTTTCCAGTATCTTTTTGTAGACTAACACCCATCATTGCTTTACATCCAATTTTTATATTTGACTGATTCCTTTTTGATTTGGGAAAATTTTCTTTATTACTCTCTTTAGGATTTCCTTTCCTTGAGCATGCATAATTTACACCAATCAATAACTTATCAGACTGTGATAATCGAGTATGACTTACCTTTATGTCAAATCCAAAACGTCTTGCGAATGCCTTATAACACACCTTAGCGTCTTCTAAATTATCGAATGACATGCCCTTACATGACTCGAGTGGATCACCACATGATAAAAATTGTGGCATGCCCTGCTTTTCATTATTTTCTCCCAATCTTGCACCGCCAATCATCACTTCTTCTTCATCTTGCCTAGATTCCAAGTGATTATCAGCCATAATCTTCTTTAATTTTTCCGAACCGCTAGAAGTAACTGTATAATAAAAGAATGTTGATACTAACATCAATTACACTCAAATTACCATTTAAAATAAATGAATTCTAGAAAAATAATATTAAAACCCAAATCATCAAATACTTTTTCATTCGTCTCAAAATAAATAGTTTTATTAATAATAAAAAATACTCCCTTCGGCCCACTTCAAGGGTCTTAGGGTAGTATTTCACGCTTCTTAAGATTTTTTTTTAAAAATGAATAAAAAATTGCAAGTGGGTAGAAGATTAGAGGAGAGAGAATGTAAAAGTTAAAACATTTAATCTTTCCCCCTCTTTTTGATTGTTTTTTTTTTGTAAATATATATATATATATATATATATATATATATATATTTAACTTTTTCTCTTTCTTACATCACTTTTCCTTAATTTCCACACCCAAAAAGTTAGTCCACATTCACGTGGGACGGAGGGAGTATATTTTTTAATTTTTTTTTAAAGAGGATCAACATATGTTCCCATATTTCCCCCATTGGTGACTTGAACACGGGACCTTTGGTCTCAAGTGAGGAGTGCCTACCACCAGGCTACAACCTTCTTGTTGTTTTTTTTATGGTTTTTTTGTAAATATATTAAATTATAAGGGTATAAATGTCCGAAATACTGTTCAAAATTTGCCATTTATGAAATGAGACTCTTAATCTGAAACAGATAAAAAAAAAGTAGGACTCTTGAAGTGGGACGGAGAGAGTATATACTTATTTTGGAATAGAGGGGGTATTGATTTAAGATTTTGAAAATCAAATAAAGCTGAGAGAAGTAGACTTTGTCAAAATATTACCTCATCCAACCAAGATGAATAAAAACAATTGTGAGCAATTTGTAGATGATCGTTGCCGGAGAAAATGAATGGTCGATAAACTGTTGTTGCAGCCGAAGAAGAGGACGGAACTATACAGAGTATTTTTTTTTCTTTGGAATTGGGGTAGATTAGAATGTGGTTAAAAATATCTCACTTAACCAATTGTTAATTGCACTCTACCTTGGTTGGAGATTTAAGTTAAAAAGAACATGTCTTATTTTTAATGGGATCCGTTTTTTAGGTTTAAACAACCCGTCCGTTTCTAATTTAATTTCAAATAAAAATTGCAACTTATCCATATAGGATTGGATTGGATTGGATCGGATTTCGAGTTGGATCAATGATTGGATTGAAATGGGTCAGATTTCGAATTGGATCCTGGTATCTAATCCGATCAAAAAACCCGATCGGGTCAATAAAAATTGAAACCATATTCGAATTTTTCGAATCCCATTGCTTTCTATATTTCTAGTCGATCGGTTAAATCAAATTGACATCCTTATCCCTTAGTCCTAGGGGTGTAAATGGTTCGGTTTGATTTGGTTTGGGTCAATTTACGGACCGAACCACTAGTAATCGGTTTGAAAAAACTCAAACCGAACCAAGTCATGAAAAAATTCAAATCGAACCGAACTGAACCGTCATGGTTTGGTTCGAACCGCGATTTAATTTTACTGTTCGAACCTCGGTTTAAACCACAATAAAACCACGGTTCAAACCATGAAATAGAACATTGCTTAAACCATTAATTAGAACATGATTTCAAACTACACAATTCATTGTCATGTTTGTTTGAATTTTTCAAGCATTTGTTAATAAATAAGAGATTCAGTATTTAAACACAACTTGAAATTGTGATTCAATGTTTATGATAACAACATGCCATATGAGTACTTGTAATGGTATGTGCTAAAGAGTGAATTAACATTATTACAAGAAAATTAACCAAAAGAAAAAAGGATTACTGGCTAAAATCCATGAATAGAATTAGGAGTTTTCAAATCTAAATATAAGGTGAAAATGAAATATATACATATTTACGGTTAATATTGAATGATTTGGTGGTTTAGTTTATTGATTCGATTTGGTGGTTCGGTCTCGCGATCTCGAACCATGGTTTGGAGGTCCAAACTGTATACCAAACCGAATCACACGGTTTGAAATTTTTTGAAATCGAACTAAACCACTATTACTTTAAACCAAACTAAACCGCGTAATTTGATTTGATTCGATTCCAAACCTCGATTTGAACCGAAATTGTTACCCACCTACTTAGTCCACTCAGGGTAGACGGTATAGTCTTGGTCTCTTTCACGGTTCGGATTTAGACTTCACCAGTATTGCAGCGGAAAAAAGAGGAGAGTCAATTTAGGGCACACTTTGTTCTGCTCCCCTCTTGTTCTCGCCATTGAAGCTACACCTTGGGTCAGGTAAATACGATTACATGCAATTCAAATTATTGTTTTTATTGAACTGTTTTGGTTAGTGAATTCGAATTAGATTATGATGATTGATGATTGATGATTGATGATTTTCTTGTTTTATTCTGCTCACAGGTATTAATCTCGTAATTTTAGGCGGTAGGGCTTCAATCTGTTGTTGAATTTGCAACTCAGTAGCTGATCATTATGGTACTCTCTCTCTCTCTCTTTCACACACACACACACACCTAGAAAGTACTCGCACATACAGATTACAATGGTGTATTTCAAGTATTGGAATAGCATGCTATATATGTCGAGTTTGTTGGTATGAAACCAAAAGGGAATTTATTATGATGATAAAAGTTTAATTTAGGGTTGGACTATATGATTACCCAATTCTGGGTAGTTAAGGGGTGTGTAAGTGACTTTTTTATGCTAACACGAGTCCCTAGTTGGACCCGTTAAATTGAAGAAACATTATAGTTAGTTTCATGATATATTCATAGTTGCATATCCAGATTGAATATGTGTAGCATTATCCACGATATTTTAAGGTGATTTGTTCAAGAGTTGCAATTTGGGAGCTTGAACAAATTTGTAAAAAGGAAAAATGTGTGTGTGTGGGTGCTTATTGGGTGGGGGAGGGAAATCGAGTTCAGTAGAGTAAAAAAAGAGATGTTGGTTGCTCTCCTGGGGAGAGGTAGAGGGAAGAATTTTCTTATTACCTTAACCAGAATTGATTTGTTCGAAGGCTTTAATCATAGTTTACTGTCAAAGGCTGTCCACCACATCTTTTTTTTCCTCGTGAAGATGCACATAACAACCACTGAGATCTTTGTCGAAACCATTAAATTGACTTCTTCCTGAAAGCCTTCAGCATCTCCTTCAGTCACAGCACTTAAAGAACATAAATGCTGAACACTTTGTCACCCATTCCTGATACATTTTCTGTTCACGAGCATTTTGATGCATGTTTTGACTATACGTCCTATTCAGGGTATACATCATGAACTACTTTAATGGCTGCCCAATTAGAAATTGAGACAATAACAGGAAACTTGAAAGTAGAATGTACACACACACACACGCACACACACACATATATATATATGTATATGTATATATATGTATATATGTGTATATATATATATATATATATATATATATATATATATATATATATATATATATATATATATATATATATTTCCCATCAAAAGTAAAACTAGCATACCCAGTTATACATGTATTCACTTGTTTCTCATAACTATCTCAATTGTTATTTTTATCTTTATTTCAGTCAGGCAGAAAGGAAACTGTTCTGGATTTAGCAAAGTTCGTCGACAAGGGTGTACAAGTAAAGCTCACTGGTGGAAGACAAGGTTAGTTACCACATGATACTTATCTTATTTGGTGTGCACAGAAATGCCATAATTAGCATGGTAGGTTAGTGGGTATATAATGCAACTTATATCTTAGAATATTAGAGGATCTGCAATCTTATGGGGGTTTCAATATCCATGTTTGGCGGATAGTATAAGAGAGAGTTAAAGAAAGGGGTGGCTGTGATTGTTGGGAGTAAGAGAGTTGAAATTCGATAGGTGGGTTTTGGAAAAGATGGAGTTTGGAGGGGTGGGGAGATAATATATTTTCACTTCTTTATCTTGTTTATTTTTTTAAAAAAATATTTTTTCGATCTAGTGACATAACATTGTGCCCACAAAAGCTGATAGCCAGAGAGTCAAAATTTGGATGCAAAAGATGGAAAATGCTCATATTTTAAGTAGCATAGCTATCTGGCTATGAGCTATACCCTTCTCATCATACGTATTCCCCACCAACGGACTGGTCAACTATCTTTTATCTGCACTTGAGTGAAGAGAAGCATACATAATATTGAATGTCTTAAGTTGATCAAAGATTATTCTGTAGTTCCTTGTTTGTACGGCAACAAGGTTACCTTACTCTCCTCCTTATATGCTAGTTGTTTCCTTGTGATACATGTGTCTGTTTCTAAACAGTCTTTTGTTAAGATTGACTTGACAATGAATGTTTACCTTTCCACTCTTCTCTTTTGTTTTAAGATATCTAATTTGTGGTCTGTTATATTGGTATCTTATCCACTCCTCTGTCTTCTTTCTTGTGATGAAAGTTTCTTTTTCTATCAAAAAGAAAAGAGATGAAGTACTGTCTCTGTAGCTTTGAATTGCTACTCGTGAGAATGATAATTTCTCTTTCAGTGACAGGGACACTTAAAGGATATGATCAGTTACTAAATCTTGTACTGGATGAAGCTGTTGAGTTTCTTAGAGGTAACAAGCTCAACCTTTACCATCTGTTTGTTCTTTATTGCGTGTATCTTTTTCAGTGCTTCCCACATGATCATCTTGTCATCTTATTTTGAGTATAGCTTGCTTCTCCAAGTTTATGGTGGTGCCAATGCAGATTTTTGCATGCTGCATTGCATGATGCCTAATATGATTTCCTAAACATAGAACTCTTAAAATTGTATTTAAAATGTTAGAACAAGATTGGTTAAAGTAGTGCCTACCTGTTTAAGTGTTTCTTTTCTTACTTTCTTGATCTATGAGTGAGATGGGGCATCAGCCTGTCTTTCTTTTTCTAAAATTTTTGAACACTCTGTCTGTGCAAGTGCTACCCCCTCCCCTCGTGGTATACTTCCTCTTTTCTGCTGTGGACTTGCGGTATATGTTTCCATAATCTATCATTGATCCCAACTATCTCTTCAGTATAATTTGCTCACATTTTGCAGTCAGATTGATGATCCAATCACTGTGATCTGTTCAGTTTCTACTAGCCGTGATTATATATAGTCACAGCTAGGGTATCCAGCATGTTATTGACATCTCTTGCTGGAAGAACAAGCTGGGTCTGCGAAAAAATCTCAATAATGTAATCTGGCCGTAATTTATGAATGTTGTGATGTTAGTAGTGTTGATTCCCCGCTCATTCTTAGCATGTGTCTTGCAACCGCTTTCCTCTTTGCATGTAGATCAAGATTTCCACTATTGTTATCAAAAAATTATCTTATTATGTTCTCCCATTTATAGTTTTGTTTCTCTTTGTAAAAATATTTCAGTTTGTGGCCTCATTTAGAATTATTTGGGTTTATCATTTCTGTGGTGCAGATTCTGATGATCCGCTTAAGACAACTGACCAAACCCGGCGTCTTGGCTTGATTGTATGTGTTCTAACTCTATGCATCAAACTATGTCCTAAACTAAGCTTCATATTATACATAGTTTATTGATTTTATAAGTAACCGTATCATTCATTAATCAACAAGGTAATCATTTTTATTTGCCAAGTAATTTCTCGAGAGCTAACATTTCATTGGAAATGTCTTAAATCCGAGGAGGGTCCTTATCGAGGGATCAACTATGATTAGTTTAGCTAGGTACCCTCAATTACCTTGAAAATACCGAAGTCATTTTACTATGTTAAGCCAGGAGTTTATGACATGAAGGATTAAAGTCATCTAAATATGGAGTCAATATTGAATTTGATTCCAACCAAGTTATTCACTCATATGACATGCTGCTGAATACATTTGAAACATTATGACTTCATTGATTATGTTGTTAAGATCCCTTAAGTTTTCAAGGTAATATATTTCAATTTGTTACAGCGAATTTTTTTTATCTACTCTCTTGGTCCCAATAGAAGAGGCGAGTATTCATTTTCGAGCCATGAAGAGTACTCCCCCGTTCTTAATTGAAAGCCCATTTGTCACTTCTAGGGACATTCTGAATAAGTAGACTTTTAGGAAAATTCAGTAGCTAAGATGCATAAACATCCTTGCCATCAATCATATAAGCTTTTAGTTTTGCAAATATATACTCCCTCCGTCCCATTAGTAGTAGGAAATTTACTGTAGATACGGGAATTAAGGAAAAGTGAATTATAGTGGAGAGAATAGTGAATTATAATGGTGTTGTGAGTATTAAAATAATGTAAGAGAGAGAATGAGTGGAGGGAATAGTAAAGATTCCTTTCCATTTTAGGAAGTTTGTGGTTTGTAATGGGACGACCAAAAAGGAAAGTTTGTGGTTTGTAATGGGACGGAGGGAGTATATTGGAAAGAATACTCCCTCTGTCCTGGAGTAAGAGTCCTACCTTGGTTTTACACGCTTATTAAGAAAACGATAAAAATGGGTAATCATTTCAAGTGGGTTGAGAACACAAGTGTCCAAAACACTATTCACCATTCAAGTGGGTGGAGAATAGGTTAGTTAAGTAGTGGGTTTCTTGTAATTATACAGGTATTATAAGGACAAATTTGTCCAAAACACTATTCACCATTTGCCATTTTAGGAATGGGACTCTTACTGTGGGACATACGAAAAAGAAAAGTAGGACTCTTACTCCAGGAAGGAGAGAGTATTGTTAAACGTAAAATACATTTGTGGACAATTTTTATTAGAAAATGGACTTTTATTTAGGGATGGAGTAATATTTTCCTTAAGGGTACTTTTTTTACAATACACTGACTACTTTAGTCTTCATTTTCCTGTCCAGTTTGAATTCAAATGTTGCCACCTAGTATATATTCATATGTTGAGGGCAATCTAGAATATTAGTAGATTTCCAACCCTTTCTTAATTTATGTGTTAGTCATACATTCTTTTTCTTTTGGGATGGAGGTAGTATTATTTACGGCTAGTTCATCTCTATTGTGTCCGTTTGTAAATAGTAAATTGTTTAGGTTATATATGATTAGTAAACTAGCATTTATCATAAGTAATTTTAGATTCCCAGAAATTCTTATTTTTGAGGTAATTAGAGTGATGGAATGACAAATCCACTACAACAACAACAACAACAAAGCCTTAGTCCCAAAATAATTTGGGGTCGGCTAACATGAATTCTCATATGTCATCGTGTAAAAAGGTTGTTGGGGAAAAAAAATAAAAAAATAAAAAAATAATAATAAATAAATAAATCAACCCCCCACATGAATTTTGCCCTCCACTTCGGCCTCTTCAACACCATACTTTCATCCCCTCCAAGTAAACTTATATCATTTTCAATCACTCTAATCCAAGTTTGTTTGAGTCTTCCCCTACCCCTCGCCATTTTATCATTTCTCCACTGTTCCGGCTTCCTAACCGGTGCATCACTCGGTCTCCTTCTCACATGTCCAAACCACCTTAGACGATTTTCCCTCATTTTATCCTCAATGGGCGTAACTCCTACTTTACCTCTGATCACCTCATTCCCCAATCGATCCTTTTTTGTATGACCGCACATCCATCGAAGCATACGTATCTCCGCCACATTCATCAATATCCACTCCTCAACATTAATTTTTCTGCTACAACAATTTTAGATACACAATCCTTTGTGAGGTAGGTTCCTCTCCTTTCTACTTCCTTTGTTCTCAGTCCTTTCAGGACCTCCATTTCTCATCCTGCATCAAAATTTTAGCACATATGCAGCATTTTTTCATGCTAACGAACAAGCATCTATGTTCATCCACTCTAATTGGCAATGAAGGATTATGCCACTGTATACAGTCAAACTGTAAAACCCTGATCCTAATAGATCTACTCTCCATTACTCAGTTGTACCAAAAGTGCCCTAATAATCTAAAGATCCGAGATATACATAAACAAGTAATAAATAATTAGGATTATAATTATTTATCTCTGCATAACAATACAAGTCTGCTAACAGAAATTCCAATTCTAATCATTTTGGTGCATTGCACTTCATCTTATTTTTTTGTTATATTGTCTTTGTTAATTACAGATGAACACAGAGGTGCATGCGACCAAACAGTAGATGATGTTACCAAGTGAAGATGTAAAAACTTATAGACCAGAAACAATAAATAAACCCCTCATTGATTATACCTCAAATATGTCAGGGCCCAACAAGGAGTCCCTGTCCTAGGCCCTGCAGCTCCTGCTATTGCTTGTACTCAACATCCCCCCCCCCCAACCCACACACACACCGCATGCCTCCTTCCAACCACCACAAAAATGTAAAAATAAGAAGGAAAGAGGAAAAGGCAACCAAAACCAAAATAACCCATCTTTGCCACTTTTAGTACCATTCTTGTTCCTGCATTCCCATACCTTGACTGCCAGCTTTGGCTTAATCTATGTTCCATTGTGCATAATGGAACCAATGTGTAGTGGTGTTGCAATTAATATTCGACAAGTGAATAAGATTTTTTTTCTTGGCTACTACTTCAGGGTAGTTGGTCAGCATAATACGATATGCATATACGTTGGCACCTGCAAGTCTGATGGAGGTCTAGTAGATTCTTCTGAGGACATAGGTGCTTATCTCTTATGATGTTTTGAGGTGGAAATGGTCTTGGCTGAAGTCTTCATGTATTTCTCTGGCGATCTATTGAAAATAAGGCGGTCATTTATTTTGGGACAGAGGGAGTACCATTTACCTCGAATAGTAAAGACGCCTGTCTCTTTCGCATTAGCCACCTTTGAACGTAACTGTTCTGTGACATCGAGGTTGACTTAAAGTTGAACTACTAGGTCCACTCTCAGTCAAGTGTTTTATTGTTTTTGTTTGGTGGTCCAATACTCCAATGTATGGCTCGAAAGCCTTAACAATAAAAGACATCAGGTCTTATATCCATGTCGATCAACGTATACCAGTAAACAGTTTATAAATTATAAATACCCTGTTAAATTGTCGGAAGTAGAAAGGAGATGTAAGACACCTTTCTTTGAGCCTTTCTTCACTTCCTCCTTCAAAGTTGTATAAATTGAACAACTCTCTCTTACTTTGAAGAGCGTTCTTTACTATCCACACTAGAAGAGTGCGAATTGCAGTAGCAAGAGACCATCTGCATAACTGTCTGGAGTCTTTGTAATAAGTGGGACTCTCGATGCTCTAACCCTTTTTTTCTATCTTCTTAAAATTTATTCTTTTTCTTTTTTATGTCTTTTTCTTTTTCGTTTCATCCGGATTATTTGTTTATTGTACTCAATATATATCAGGGTTACACCATTCAACATGCTTCTTGTTTTGTAATTCGTAATAAACTTTTGTATCGCTGTCCAAAACTTATGTGCTTGAATGATAAAAATAAATAATCTTACTTTCCAAGTAAGACGAACCATAAATTTTGGAAATGGTTGTTTTATTTCTTGTGCTGTAGCTAGTTAGTTCAACATTAGCTGTTACTGAATTTTTGACGGGCAAACTTCGTTTTCATCTGTTGTATGTTGTACTTTAC
This sequence comes from Adenophora triphylla var. japonica, assembly GCA_022495995.1. Classification (NCBI taxonomy): domain Eukaryota; kingdom Viridiplantae; phylum Streptophyta; class Magnoliopsida; order Asterales; family Campanulaceae; genus Adenophora; species Adenophora triphylla. The sequence goes on along the minus strand of JAFEMH010002175.1, from coordinate 62,256 downwards.
ATGGTGTTTCACTTTTACCCTTAATACTCTTTTCTTAAAAAAAAAAACACTGTAGTATGGGAAATGTATCTTTTTGACCCCAAATTCGTGGATAAATCCACAACTAATCCATGTCTTAATCCCCGATTCAGGGGTCAAAAGTGATATACTTTCCAAAATACAATGGTATTTTTGAAAGAAAAAAAGTATAATGGTAAAGTGAAACACATTAGAAAGTACAGTAGTAGATGAAAACTTAAACCTCATATGAAGCTGGTATATATAGAGAGAGGTTGAAGTTAATTTAGGATACTAGACATGTGCTACATATTTAAATTTGTTAATATTGTTTAAACTGCACTGCAGGTTTGTAGGGGTACTGCAGTTATGCTTGTATCACCAACTGAGGGTACAGATGAGATTGCCAATCCTTTTATCCAACCAGATGGAGCATAATCTTTTTTATTCCATTTTGCTCCTTTCGCAATCTCACCCCAACCAACCTCCTAAAATTTGTTTGCGGAAAAATGTTATTATTATTCGCTAGGATTGAGTTCGTCTTAAACGCTTGAGATTTAAGATTATTTTGACGCTATAGCTTGGGGATGTATTGAAATTATTGTTGAATTTTTTCTATAGCAATTGAAAGCATGCAAACAGGACTAGAGGAGCAACTTTTGGTCAAATTTCAAGTTGAGTAGTATGATAATCATTATTTTGCTTCAACAAAAAATAAAAAATAGGAGCCATGATGGGATGGAAGTTTTTTTTCAAAGTTTAAAATAAAAATTATAAACGTTATGAATTTAGTTGGAGAGGAGAATTGCAATCAAACTAAACTTTGATCTAATAATATATCTTCTCTCTTTGTCCCTCACTCTGTACTCTCTACCTCACAACTACAAATCAATACAAGTTTTTTAATTGGAGAACTAGCCACTAGCTAACCTGTTTTGAACATTTGAATTTGAACTGTAATATTAATTTACAGCCCGTTTGGCCCGGATATGAAGATCCACTGGCCAAACGGGTTTTCCTATTTATTTTTTTTTAAAAGAAAAAATTAGAAAAAATCAGAAAAATATGGAAAAAAATAAAAAATAATTTAGTATTTAATAAGCTATTTTTTAAAAATATAAAATCACTTAGACATAAGAAAATTAGTTTTATATATAAAAAAAGATAGAAAAAACTAAACAAATGAAAGTATATAAAAGAAAAGAGGACGGACTACCCTTTATTTTTATTTTATTTTTTAAAATTTTTATTGACAAGGAAATAATATTTAGACTTTTTTTATTACTGATATTTTTTTCAAAAAAGTATAGAAAAAAACTAACAATTTAAAGTATATAAAAGAAAAGAGGGACGGACTATCCTTTATTTATTTTTATTTTTTATTAAATAGGAAATAATATTTTAGACTTTTTTTATTACTGATATTTTTTACAAATAGGTATATAAAAAAAGATAAAAAAAAACTAAACAAATGAAAGTATATAAAATAAAAGAGGGACGGACTACCCTTTATTTATTTTTATTTTGTATTCATTTTTTATTGACTAGAAAATAATATTTTATACTTTTTTTATTACTGATATTTTTTACAAAAAGGCATATAAAAAAAGATAGAAAAAAACTAAACAATTTAAAGTATATAAAAGAAAAGTGGGACGTACTATCCTTTATTTATTTTTATTTTTTATTAATTTAAAGTATATAAAAGAAAAGAGGGACGGACTAAACAATTTAAATTATTATTATTATTAAATATTTTTCTCTTAATTATCACTATTATATAATATTCAATTATCAATAATATTAGTAAATATTTCTTTACATATATGGTAATGATTTAGGATATACATGAAGTTTAGGATATGATAAATGGTTTAGGGTATAAGATATATGATAAATAGTTTATGGTATAAGGTATATGATAAATGGTTTATGGTATATGGTATAAGGTTTAGTGTATAATGATATACTCCCTCCATCCCAGTTCATTAGATACCAAAAAAAAATGGCACACATATTAAGGAAAGGTAAGAGAGAGAAAAAGTGGAGAGAGAATGTTGTGAGTGTAAAAGTAAAATAGGAGAGAGAATGAGTGGGAGGAATAGTTAGGAGAGAGAATGTTGTGAGTGAAAAAGTAAAATAGCAGAGAGAATGAGTGGGGTAAATAGTGAAGATTCCTTTCCATTTTGAGTAAGTATCAATTGGTGTGGGACGGACCAAAAAGGAAATAAGTATCAATTGAACTGGGACAGAGGGAGTATACTTGTGAATACCCCGTCCCGATGCAACGCGCATTCGGAAGTTTGAAATAATTAATCATATAATGTCGAACCGAAATGGGATATTCATTTAGTGACACTCGCTTTAAACCATATTAAAATATTAGTTTAATTTTGAGAGTCGCCACGCCACTTTGATATAGCCCAAAGCTTTGAAAAAAGGCTAAACAGTTAATTGGGTTCGGGGTCAAGTTCTGACGAGAAGAAGAAACGTTATCACTCCTATTGTCAGACGGATCGGTCTTTCTAGCATGTGGGGTGTTGGTTGTGTGCGGTGTTTACAGGAATAGATAGAAGAAACGGGATCATGCATAAGGAGGAGGGGAGAGAAAGAATTAATTGATGATCACACCCTAGAACCTTTGAGTTAGGCCCTCGAAAGGTGCACTAATCAACGTTCATCCTTGGGGGATTGTTGATCATGGGATAATTATTACTAAGGTGGAAGGTAAGAAATAGTTCCTAGATCCATTGGGTTTCTTGGGCGAAACCTTAGATCATCCTCGGCTATGCATACTTAAATATATTAAAACAACCCTAAATCTAGCATATATGACATAAGCAAGAAATAAAGTAATTAAAATATACTAAGCATGCAAACAATAAATCTAGCATAATAATAAAGACAATAATAATAAAGACAGAAAAATAAACAGAAGACTTACCTAATGATGGCAAGGCTTTTGAATCGAATCTATGAAGATTCGAAGAACGTTCTTGGTAAAATATTTAGACTTAGAAAACTCGAGTTTAGTCTCAAGTTTTCTATGGAGGAAGTCTCAAGTTTTGTCTTGAGTTTTCCGTAGAATGATACTGTGTTTAAAGTGTGAGGCGGAGTGGGGTTTATATAGTGAAAGGAATTGGGGAGGAACGGTTTACGAAAGTGATGTGGGAAAATTGAAAGGGTCGATCAGCCAAATCCTTTTTGAGCTTGGCCCAAATTGCATTGCCCCAGCCTTGGCCCAAATGGCCCTAACTCTTTCTCCTTGGGCGGCCATTGCACAAGAAGTGGCCCCAAATTGTTTCCCAACTAGTCGGCCACCATTTCTCTTGGCCCAAATGTGCACCGGCCAAATACCAAAACCGGCCAAATACCAAAGCTGTGGCCTAGTTTTGTATTTAATAAATATTCGTTTCGTCTCCTCTATTTCCAAGTCCACTTTGGCCACTGAAATGACTTCTTTTGCACTTCGCTCTTTGGAATTTTATCTTTCATTTAATCCCAGGAATTTTTATATATCAAATTCGTCCAAAATTTCCATATTTTCCGTTTAGTCCCTGAATTTTCCATAAATTCCAATTTGGTCCAAAAAGCTTCCAAATTCCAATTTAGTCCCAAATTTTCCCGAATTGCGCTTCAGTCCCTGTACTCATTAAAACACTTTTTTCAGACCGGGTACTAACAGTAGCCCCTCGGCGACGCTTCTTGTAAGACAAGTAGGGTCGACGATAAAAAAATAGGATCCGTCCTGAAAAAAGGGATTTCGGGAGGTGAAATGGTGAGCTTGCGGATGTGAAGTTTGGACTCGAGCTGGGTTGCAAACGGAAGATGACCAGGTAGGTCGAGCGGCTGAACCCACGTCGGGCTACCTACGTATCCCAAGAGGAATCAAGCCAAGTCGTAGTTCGAAAAAGTGAGGACGTGCAAGACGTACCCAAAGAAGGTATATGTGAGACGGACTCAAAGGAGGTGCGGGCGGACCACTTTGAAATGCGGGACGGACCCTTTGAAGGTGCGGGACGGACCCTGCGAGATACGGGACGGACCTTTTGAAGGTACGGGACGGACCCTTTGAAGATGCGGGACGGACCGCTTGAAATGGAGGATAGACCTGCGAAATGCGGGACGGACCCTTTGAAGGTGCGGGGCGGACCCTTTGAAAATGCAGGACGGACCCTTTGAAGATGCGGGACGGACCCTTGAAATGGAGGATAGACCTGCGAAATGCGGGACGGACCCTTTGAAGGTGCGGGACGGACCCTGCGAGATACGGGGACGGACCTTTTGAAATGGAGGATAGACCTGCGAAATGCGGGACGGACCCTTTGATATGCGGGACGGACCCTTTGAAGGTGCGGGGCGGACCCTTTGAAAGTACGGGACGGACCCTTTGAAGATGCGGGACGGACCCTTTGAAGGTGCGGGACGGACCCTGCGAGATACGGGACGGACCTTTTGAAATGGAGGATAGACCTGCGAAATGCGGGACGGACCCTTTGATATGCGGGACGGACCCTTTGAAGTGCGGGACGGACCCTTTGAAGATGCGGGACGGACCCTTGAAATGGAGGACAGACCTGCGAAATGCGGGAAGGACCCTTTGATATGCGGGACGGACCCTTTGAAGATGCGGTACGGACCGCTTTGAAGGTGCGGGACGGACCCTCGAGATACGGGGGCGGACCTTTTGAAATGGAGGATAGACCTACGAAATGCGGGACGGACCCTTTGATATGTGGGACGGACCCTTTGAAGGTACGGGATGGACCCTTTGAAGATGCGGGACGGACCACTTGAAATGGAGGATAGACCTGCGAAATGCGGGACGGACCCTTTGAAGATGCGGGACGGACCCTTTGAAATGGAGGATAGACCTCACGAAATGCGGGACGGATCCTTTGATATGCGGGACGGACCCTTTGAAGGTACGGGACGGACCCTCTGAGATACAGGACGGACCTTTTGAAGGTACGGGACGGACCCTTTGAAGATGCGGGACGGACCCTTGAAATGGAGGATAGACCTCTGAAATGCGGGACGGACCCTTTGAAGATGCGGGACGGACCCTTTGAAATGGAGGATAGACCTCTGAAATGCGGGACGGACCCTTTGATATGCGGGACGGACCCTTTGAAGGTACGGGACGGACCCTTTGAAGATGCGGGACGGACCCTTTGAAGGTACGGGACGGACCCTTTGAAGATGCGGGACGGACCCTTGAAATGGAGGATAGACCTATGAAATGCGGGACGGACCCTTTGAAGATGCGGGACGGACCCTTTGAAATGGAGGATAGACCTCTGAAATGCGGGACGGACCCTTTGATATGCGGGACGGACCCTTTGAAGGTACGAGACGGACCCTTTGAAGATGCGGGATGGACCCTTGAAATGGAGGATAGACCTCTGAAATACGGGACGGACCCTTTGAAGATGCGGGACGGACCCTTTGAAGATGCGGGACGGACCCTTGAAATGGAGGATAGACCTCTAAAATGCGGGAAACTGTAGCTGCCAAAGGACTTAGGCTCTTGTTTGCGATGAAGAATAGTTGTGTGAATTGATTGGGATTATTATGGCTTCCCGAGCCGAAGAACCAGGCGATTAAAAGATTGGGATAATCATTGCTAAGGCTTAGAGAGGAGTCTTGTCTCCTAGGCTTAAGGCTAGGGTTTTTAGAGAGGCATTTGTCACCTAGGCTTAAGGCTAGGGTTTAGAGAGGTATTTGTCACCTAGACATGAGGCTAGGGTTTAGAGAGGTATTTGTCACCTAGGCTTGAGGCTAGGGTTTAGAAGGGTATTTATCACCTAGGCTTGAGGCTAGGGTTTAGAGAGGTATTTGTCACCTAGGTTTGAGGCTAGGGTTTTACATTTGCGGTAAGTCTAAACAAGGCAGTTTGAGCAGAAAGGTTATTGGTTTAAACTAGGCGAGGCCGAGTAAGTGTCGATGATAGAAGGTGGGATTAGGTAGGTTTGATGTCCAGAGATAAGGGCCGAGTCATCTTGAGAGTCACAGAGATACGTTTTTGATAGATTTGAAGAGTTTGAAAATTTGTGGAGACCAAAGAGTGATTTTTGTAAACAAGGTACCAAGGAGGACAGTATTTTGAAAGCATGTTTATTTGATAAAGAGGCCTTATGATTAATCATGTTTCTAACTAACTCAAAGAGTTTGCCACATGTTGATCTTGATGACAAGGGATGCCCTTCATGCTAGATATGACTTCATTGGAGCTCCGATTTTTGTTAGAGCACATAGTCGACCCATTTTTGTTGAGGAGCCCCAATGTTTGATGAAGTGACCTTGGCGAAGTCCCGATTGATGATGAATGGCGAAGCCCCGGTTGATGATGCAAAGCAAACACGAAGGAATGGCGAAGCCCCGGTTGATGATGCGAGCAAACCTGAAGAGAGCACGAGAGAACGGCTTAACAAAAGCCCCGGCTTGGAGAGATTCAATGCATCCCTATTTGCGACGAGAGTCATCTTGCGGCCACGGGCGACCCCTCGTTTCGAACAATGGTCGATCGGTCATTTGGACAAGACTCGGAAATGTATATGTGCGGGGCGCATTTTTTCGAAGGTGGGAATGGATTAGAGTTCGTGTATGACACTTTCGCTTTGGGTTTGACTCTTTTGGGAGAGTATAAGCATCACAAGGTGTGGAAAAGTGTATGGAAGCCCTGAGACGAAAGACGGTGTTTGGCTCTATTTTCCTATGATGTAGAAGAAGAAGACTTGTCGAGACATTTGAAGAATTATTTTATTCGAATTATATCTTGATTGCTCGTGAATGGACCTCGTTTGATTGGTTTATCAAATTCCAATTATATAGGTAAACAAATGAATGTTTTGATTTGAAGGTGAAATCGGCTTGTCTTTAGAAGGAGAAGGATGTTCCGTTGTTGCTTCTTTGCTCTGTTCGGTGGTAATTGTGGTGCGGGCTGCCGTTGCATTGATCTCTGGCGCGTGTCTCCTTGCTTTTACGGAGTGCCGGCGAGAGGCACGGATGCGAAGCCAGTGAGACTTTGCGAGCGGTGTTTGAGGAGTCGAATGAACGAATTTCAAGAATAGGACAAGTTCCCAAACTTTTGAGAGAATATGTAATATGCTCACGTAGGATAACAAGTGACTCAAAAATCTGAATATGCATTTCTTTTAAATAATCTTTTGAGAATGCCATCGGTAGCGGTTGTAGGCTGGGCTTTGGATTGCGATCGATCATTAGGTGATGATTAACATGACCTCTTAAAGTGAGAGGTCATTGGGCCTTTCTTTGAGTGTTTGGGATTTCTAAGGTGAAGGGATTTTCTTGTTGTTGCCTCTTCGGGACCTCTAAGAGTGAGGTTAACTTTGATTTTGGCAAGGTCGAGGTGGTGATGGAATCCTCTAAAAGTTAGAGGATGGACTTTGGAATGGGTTTATGGGATTTGTCCAGAGGGAATCTTTGTTGCTTCTTCTCGCGAGTTTGTTGTGGTTTCGGCGGGTAACTTGATCATGATAGGATCTTCGCTCGACGTCTCATTTTCACAACCTTTGAGATGGGAGGTTCACTTCGGAGTGATGGAGGTTTTTTTTTTTTTTTTTTTTTTTTAAACACCCTCTTATCGAAAAAAGCCTTCGGATTTGCTTGCTCGCGATAGCCCCTAGCGTATGCCTTAGTATGCGTTTACCTTTTCCCTTTTGGGCTTGGAGGTGGTCTCTTCTTTTGTGGGTCGAGGCCCCTTGTACGAATTTCTTTCACATTCCGCCTTTTTGAGCTTGGAGGTGATTACTTCCTTTGTGAGTCAGGGGAGCCCCTAGTATGAGCTTCTTCCTTAGGGTTTCAAAACTTGTCGATCTTGAAATGAAAGGGTATTATTTAGTGAGGATAAGATTATGGCTTCCTATGGTGAGAGGTTCAAGCTTCAATCGCTACTGGATGGCATTCTCAAAAGAGTATTTAAAATAAATGCAAACTCATTTAACCGACTTATTGAGTAAGGCAAAATATATTCGGACCATGCGAAAGATATGTGAGCATATTCAATGAAAGCTTATCGATCAAATGGAAAATCAGAGGAGACGCGAGATTGGGGGGTTGGTAAGCCCCAAGTTGATATTTATGTAGCACTTGCGAAGGATAAGAACAACCCTTTGCATCTTGCATTGGCGTGAGCAGCTATTTTCTGATGATGAGCAACAACGGTCTTTGTGCTTGTCTTGACCATATGGAAAGGAGGTCAAATGGGGGAGAGTGTATTTGGGGAGGTGTATGTTTGAGACGGTATAACGGGTATGTACAAGGAGTGTATGAAAAGTATATGGTGGAGTATGGAGAGAGTGTATGAGAGAAGGGTGTATATGGATGGTGTATATGAAGAAGGAACGGTGAGTTGTTTACTCCAATCAAAGCATTCATTCATTGTTTACTTTATTAGCCGGTGAGTTTATCAGTGAGATTAGCAACCAAGTGATAATTATAAATAAAACAATCTTCTTGAAAGTAATGCGAGATTATGTCTCAAGTCTAGAGAGAAAAGAAAGAAAGACTCTTTTATTATTGAAGCAACTAATCTAAAGTGGACATTACATATCAATGCCCAAAGTGAAAGTAAGAAAGACACACTAGAACCTACAAGACTGAATGAATCTAAATCCTTCCTTGAAGTACGAGGGCTTCTTCATTAATGAGGCCTTGGTTGATCAAATTTTGAATCAAGCGTTTCAGCCGCTTACAGTTGTCAGTGGTATGCCCAATGTACTTGTGGTATCTGCAAAACTTGGATGTATCCAAGTTAGCTCTCGGATTAATAGGCTTGTAATTCTCGAGCGGCTTGATCAAACTCTTTTCCACCAAAATGTCGAAGAACTCACCCACAGGCATTCCTAAGTCATCAAAATGTTCCTTGTTGATCTTCTTCTCGGGTATTGATGCCTTTAGTTGGTTGGTGGCCACAGCAGGCATCCTGAATAAGAAATTCTGATGTGTAGGACCATAAGGGGAACCATAAGCATGCGAATGGTAGGGACCCTGGAATTGAATAGGAGGAGGAACTCTTCTCAAGTATTCCTGAATGTAAGACAAATGGTGCTGCTCAATTTCATGCATGTCTTTGAGGAGGTTGATCACTCCCAACCTCATGTCTGAGACTTCTTTAAGGGCTCCAATGCTTTTCTCCATAGACATGATGCAGAATTCTATAAGAACATACGGCAGAGTCAAACCAATGAGTTGAATTAGACTCACAATTAATCTTAAGGCATCTCCGAGAAAATAGTTGATCTCCACAATTTGAGAGTTTGACCGGGCTGAAGTTGCCTACGTAACCCTTACCATTTAAGGTATGAGTCTCAGGTCATCGTAGTTCGAGGGGGCCCCGATTGATGATACAACCAGGGTTAAGTTTAGAGAAAGAGAGAGGATGAATGTAAAAGAGTCCGTTTGGTGAAAAAAGGAGAGGAAGATGACTCGATCCTTGGTCAAATATAAGTGAGGGTGATCTAGACGAGCTAATCGGACTTGGTAAATTGGCTTAGGTAGGCCCTAGATGGTGGTTTGATCTAGGTGGGTCTTTGGCTGAAGGGTGCTAGAGATAAAGGATCTAAACTATGAATGGTTTTAAGGTTAAGGGAGCAAACTGCGGATGGTTCAAGAGATAAGAGGTAGAACTTTGAAGGGTCCTAACTTGAAGGATGTAGACCGTGGGTGGTCAAAGGTAGAGGAATGGACCATGGATGGTCCAAGAGACGAGGGGTGGACCTCGAAGAGTCTCAGGTGGAAAGGTGGACCTTTAAGGGTCCTAAATTGAGGAGTGGACCTTGAACGGTACAAAGTAGAGGAAGTGGACCTAGAAGGGTCCAAAAGATGAAGAGTGGACTTAGAATGGTCCAAGAGAAGAGGAGTGGACCTTGAAGGGTCCAAGAGATGAGGAGCGGACCTCGGAGGGTCCTAGAGATGAGGAGCGGACCTCGGAGGGTCCTAGAGATGAGGAGCGGACCTCGGTGGGTCCTAGAGATGAGGAGCGGACCTCGAAGGGTCCTAGAGATGAAGAGCGGACCTCGGAGGGTCCTAGAGATGAGGAGCGGACCTCGGAGGGTCCTAGAAAAGAGGATCGGACCTCGGAGGGTCCTAGAGATGAGAAGCGGACCTCAGAGGGTCCTAGAGATGAGGAGCGGACCTCGGGGGGTCCTAGAAATGACCTCGGGGGTCCTAGAAATGAGGAGCGGACCTCGGAGGGTCCTAGAGATGAGGAGCGGACCTCGGAGGGTCCTAGAGATGAGGAGCGGACCTCGGGGGGTCCTAGAGATGAGGAGCGGACCTCGGGGGGTCCTAGAAATGAGGAGCGGACCTCGGAGGGTCCTAGAAAAGAGGAGCGGACCTCGGAGGGTCCTAGAAAAGAGGAGCGGACCTCGAAGGGTCCTAGAAATGAGGAGCGGACCTCGAAGGGTCCTAGAAATGAGGAGCGGACCTCGGGGGGTCCTAGAAATGAGGAACAGTTAAGCATTTTATTTACAAAAAAGCCCTCTATTTTTTTATAGAACCTACTCTTGGTTGGAAGGGATACCCCTTTTTCGCAACTAACTAAATGTCCTAAAGTGGTGGATCCTAACGACTAACCGTCTCATATAGACATTTAATATGATATTTATGGAAAGTACTACAGACCCATGATAGGACGAGATCAAGCATTCAAACTTTACATGGTACGTCCTTTAAAAGGAAAATCAATTTTTTTTTTAGTGCCTTTATTTTCTTTATAGATCTTGACTTATCATTGATTCGTAGTGACTTAACACAAAGACCTTATTAATTGTCTACATGAAAAAGCTAGTCAAACCAACTAGGCCACTGGGAGTGTACTCCTAGCAAAGTGGGTGACACGAGGGTTAGGTTTCGGGCTCCCACCGTCTGGCTCGAAGCGCACTGATGAGTGGATGGCCAAGTGAGACTCGGAAGGGAGGCGACATGATCGCCACACTTCCCGCACTTTGGCTTCTCCGAAGGGTTAAGGGTGTCTGTGCAGTGTGACACGGACTCTAGTGGTAGTGTGAGGTAAAAAATCTAATTCTTTTTAAGGAAAAAAGAGAAAGATTTATTTTTATTTACATGAGATGCATGCATGCAATGCAACAGTTAAGAATAGAAGAAAGAAAAAGAAGGTAAAATATAACACCATACAAGAAAACGAAAGTCTGACCCATTTAGTTTGAAAAAATTTCAAAACAGTCCCCAGCAGAGTCGCCACTGTGAATACCCCGTCCCGATGCAACGCGCATTCGGAAGTTTGAAATAATTAATCATATAATGTCGGACCGAAATGGGATATTCATTTAGTGACACTCGCTTTAAACCATATTAAAATATTAGTTTAATTTTGAGAGTCGCCACGCCACTTTGATATAGCCCAAAGCTTTGAAAAAAGGCTAAACAGTTAATTGGGTTCGGGGTCAAGTTACTGACGGGGTGAAGAAGAAACGTTATCACTCCTATTGCCCGACGGATCGGTCTTTCTAGCATGTGGGGTGTTGGTTGTGTGCGGTGTTTACGGGAATAGATAGAAGAAACGGGATCATGCATAAGGAGGAGGGAGAGAAAGAATTAATTGATGATCACACCCTAGAACCTTTGAGTTAGGCCCTCGGAAGGTGCACTAATCAACGTTCATCCTTGGGGGATTGTTGATCATGGGATAATTATTACTAAGGTGGAAGGTAAGAAATAGTTCCTAGATCCATTGGGTTTCTTGGGCGAAACCTTAGATCATCCTCGGCTATGCATACTTAAATATATTAAAACAACCCTAAATCTAGCATATATGACATAAGCAAGAAATAAAGTAATTAAAATATACTAAGCATGCAAACAATAAATCTAGCATAATAATAAAGACAATAATAATAAAGACAGAAAAATAAACAGAAGACTTACCTAATGATGGCAAGGCTTTTGAATCGAATCTATGAAGATTCGAAGAACGTTCTTGGTAAAATATTTAGACTTAGAAAACTCGAGTTTAGTCTCAAGTTTTCTATGGAGGAAGTCTCAAGTTTTGTCTTGAGTTTTCCGTAGAATGATACTGTGTTTAAAGTGTGAGGCGGAGTGGGGTTTATATAGTGAAAGGAATTGGGGAGGAACAGTTTACGAAAGTGATGTGGGAAAATTGAAAGGGTCGATCGACCAAATCCTTTTTGAGCTTGGCCCAAATTGCATTGCCCCAGCCTTGGCCCAAATGGCCCTAACTCTTTCTCCTTGGCCGGCCATTGCACAAGAAGTGGCCCCAAATTGATTCCCTCCTAGCCGGCCACCATTTCTCTTGGCCCAAATGTGCACCGGCCAAATACCAAAGCTGTGGCCTAGTTTTGTATTTAATAAATATTCGTTTCGTCTCCTTTATTTCCAAGTCCACTCTGGCCACTGAAATGACTTCTTTTGCACTTCGCTCTTTGGAATTTTATCTTTCATTTAATCCCAGGAATTTTTATATATCAAATTCGTCCAAAATTTCCATATTTCCCGTTTAGTCCCTGAATTTTCCATAAATTCCAATTTGGTCCAAAAAGCTTCCAAATTCCAATTTAGTCCCAAATTTTCCCGAATTGCGCTTCAGTCCCTGTACTCATTAAAACACTTTTTTCGGACCGGGTACTAACAATACTATAAGGTTTAGGGTATAGGGGTATATACTTTAGAGTTTAGGTATATGATTTAGGGTTTAAGGTATATGGTATAAATATGATTTAAGATATATGGGTTAGGGTATGTGATATATAGGGTTTAGGGTATAGGGTATAAATATGATTTAATGTATATGGGTTAGGGTATGAGATATATAGGGTTTAGTGTTTAGTGAGTGGTATATATTACAAGGTTTAGGGTATAGGGGTATATATTTTAGAATTTAGATATATGATTTAGGGTTTAGGGTACGGGATATAAATATGATTTAAGGTATAGGTGTTAGGGTATGTGATATATAGGGTTTAGGGTTTAGAATTTAGCGTATAGTGGTATATACTTTAGAGTTTAGGTATATAATATAGGGTTTAGGGTATAGGGGTATATACTTTATTATTATTGTTATTGTTATTGTTATAATATTAGTAAACATTGTTTTACATTGTGAATGGTTTAGGGTATGTATGGGTCTTAGGGTATATGATATGGGAGTTTAGAGTATATGGTTAGGGTTTAGGATTTATGATTTAGAGTATAAGGTAAATGATAATTGGTTTAGAATTTAGAGTGGGATTTAGGGGTTGGGTATATTAATAAGCATTGTTAATTATTTTTTAAGGTTAAATTATAATTAGTGTATACTGTATATGATAATTGGTTTAAAGTTTATAATGGGGTTAGGGGTTGGGGTATATTAATAAGTATTATTTGTATTTTTTAAAAGGTTAAATTATTGTTATTGTTAATAAGTATTTTTTTATAACTTATTTGTATTATTTTTCATGGTGAATGGTTTAAGGTATGTGAACGGAATAAAAGTGACGGACTAGGCCCAACGTACGAAGCTCAATTATTCAGACGTTATTACATCTACATCATCAAGTGGCCCCGCCCAGTTATTATAAGTCCCACGGCCCATCGAACAAAGATCAATCGACCTAGCTCATTGTCCGACCATCATTAGTCCCGACCTAGCTTCGTCCGACATACGATCATCTCATTGCACGAATTCTATCTGGATATGATACAAACTCAGGTCGACCTCGACCTACAGAGACGTACCCCGACTAGAACTCTTTCCATAACTGCCTCCTACAATTTTGGAGTACGTTATGCCAATATTATCTCCATGATTTACGGGATTCGACACGATCCTAGGGATTCTATATAATCCTACTACAACTCTATTTCCTATTGAAGGCTATAAATACCTCAAAACATCCATCATTTACAGGTAATATCTTATTTGATGTTCAATTGATCTCAATACAGTTTATAAACTAAACACGTGATACTTACTCTCATGTCGGAGGGTCTTAGCCGGAGACCATCCCGACTAGTCGTGGGTTCATTGGTTTCAGGTCAAACAAGCCCATGTGATCATCCTAATTGCTGGACGAAGGCTGATTAACACGTTTCTTGCAACATTAGTATGTATGGGTTTAGGGTATACAATATGGTTTAGAGTTTAGGGTTTAAGGTTTAGGGTATGGTAATTGATTTAAAGATTAGAGTGGAATTTAGGGATTGGGATATATTATTAAGCATTATTGTATTTAAGTATATTTTTTTCTAATTTATTATTATTATTATTATTGTTATTAATAATAATAATAATAACAAGAATAATAATAATAACAAAGACATTTTAGACATTTACAGAGAGGTTCGCGCGGACCTCTTTGATCCACGGGCCAACGGGTCACGGATCAAACGGATCTTCCGATTCGCGGGCAAAGCCTGGTCCGTGCGAACCTCCTTGATCCAAGCCCGTCCCGTATACAAAGCGGGCTGGACGGGCTACGGGCCACGAGCCAAACGGGGCGCGGGCCGAACGGGCTGCCCACGAATTTGAGCCCATTTTGGCCATCAACATCTAAGACCAAAATTAAAACCAAAACAAACATAATCGATTAATTAAATATTTAGATCTATTGAATTTTTAGGAGAGAAAAAAAAGAAGTCTTACCGTAAAAAGTTTATTCTCACAATTATCGATGACCTAATAAAACCTGATAATTGAATCAAATTATTGGTAAGAAAATCAAGATTAATCAAATTTGAAATTGGTGATGATTGTTGATGATGCCAAAATCGTCAAATCAGCCCAAATCCAAGCGTTCGGATGCTCCGGAGATTGCAAGGCCTGAAAATAAGAGAAAACACGTAAACTAAGTCGGGGCGGATCCGGCTAAAGGCCCTCCGGCGTGAGAGTAAGTTCACGGTTTGTATGTAAGAAACTAAATTGACAGAGTTTTTGTATTGTAAAAAGTAACGTACCAAATAATGTGTCATAGAGCTTGTATTTATAGGGATGGATTGATAGAATCCATGTTGAAGTGAACTTGTAAAGAGATAAGATATAATCCTAAGAGAATTATATCTGTTAAGGAGTCATTGTTTGACTTGAATTGGTGTTGGTAATTGTAATCCTGATTGGATCACGACTGTAGAATCCTTGTTTGATAAGGATTGTGTAATCTGCTAGCCGGAACGCCGAGGAGCAAGAATCTTTTATCTCGACATTTGTATATAAGCCGAGATGCATGATTTTGCCTCCTCGTCATTTGATGATTGGCCGGCATGTGAAGATGCCGGGGTGAATGATTCTGTCTCCTCGTCACTTGACGATATGCCGAGGTAAGAACTTTTCTCTCCTCGTCACTTTTGATATCTCGGAGCACGATGGTCCAAGTACGAAGATATAAGGCCGAGATGGATGCTCCTCATCATACGAGGAAAATGTTCCTCGGCCTTGACACTTGTGCAATAGATTATGTTTATGGCCCAATCCCTTTGGGCCCAATTCGGGCAAGCCCATGTTCGTATCTCGGTTTATACTGTTCAGTGGCCCCCGACTTTCTAGCTTGGCTTAGGACGAGGAGAAAGTCATCTCGTCCTCGGCTTATGGGATACGAACAGGTTTCGACACGTGTCCTTGGCGTCGCTTCGTTATCTGACGGTTAATATTCTGATGATTACATGGGGCCCCCCAGTCTTGTCACGCCTTGGAAGTTGTTATAAGCATTTAATGTTGGGGGCGCCATACCCGGTGATCCATATTATTCTCGGGTTTGACCCGGTTTTGGAGGGTATAAAAGCTAAAACCCTTTTCATTTCAACCTTTACACACCCCAATTCTTTGAGAATATAGGCGAGAGATTCACCGGCGAACACAGCATCCTTCACTTCCAGTTTTCGGCGAACTTGGTTTTTCCGGCGAAGTAGCATTCTATTGCGATTCCAACCGTATCTTCAAACTCAGGTATGAAATTTCTTCCCTTCTTACGCATTTTGTTCATGCTTTTGCGTTTTCTTTAGGAAAGATTTCGAATGTGCCCAGAAAAGTAGACCGCCATTGTTGAAGGTTGAAGCTTTTCTTGATGAATTTTTTGCTTTTAACTCTCAAACACTTTGAATCTTTGATTTTCTTTGGATTTCGTATGAATTTCTTTGAATATTGAATGAACTCCCCCTTTAATCTTTGATTCCCCTTAGAAATGGCTCGTTCTTGGGACCATTCCCCCCGATTCCGTTATGGATATCACATCGGCAATCTAAGGGTTTATCGGAGGGAGAGGGGACCTTGGTTGATGCTGACCCTGGATGACATAGGAAAGATGTTGAGAAGTTATGGCCGTACTCGGATGTTCATCCAATACCCAGATAAAACAAGGATAGATCGAATTGATTCTTCGACTCGTAATGTAGTGTTACTTGAGAATAGGGCCGAGATAGTGGAGCACGTCGAACTATTCTATCCTTCCTCTGATCACATATTCCGCGAGCGTTTGAGTGGTAAGGCTCCCTCCTCGGCCTTCTGATAATGACGAGGAGGGGTATCTCCCTTCCCCGTCCTAAGATCAGCCATTGACGAGGTAACTAATTTTGTCCCCTCGTCTTTTTACAGATATGACGGGTAGAGAAGGAGAGACCTCCTCGTCCCCCTGAATTGTTGATGCTTTTGTGGATGGTGCCCAGGTCGAGGGCAGCAAAGGCCGAGGGAGGGGAAGCCGAGGTAAACAACGAGAGAGGGCTCCAAAGGTTGGGGATCCCATGCTTGCTAAGTTGTATTCCACGTACGGGGTGAACAAAGCCGAGTATAAGTTAACTTATATTGGCAAACCCAATCTGAAGACAAAAAAGGAGGAGACGAGCTTTTACTACAATGAGGACTATATCCACTTCTACTTCAAACAATTTCAACAGGGGCTCCGTCTTCCTTTGGACCCCTTTATTAACGAATTTTTAGACGATGTGAGGGCAGTGCCGGCCATGCTAGGAGCCAATGGTACCCGGGTCCTTGTAAGCTTTATAGTGCTCTGCCGGAGCTTAGGTTTTGAGCCGACTATGGGAGCATTCCGCCACTTTTATCAAGTCAGCTTCGTCAAAGACAGTTGGCTCCTCGTCATCCGGAGTGCGCCCAAGAAGCCAAAACTTCTTCTCCCAATGTCAAGCAAAGTTGCGGGTTGGGACAGTCACGCAATTAGGGTTGAGAGCCGCCAAGGCTGGGAGTTCCAATCTCCTTGCAAGGCTCCAACTTCATCAGGTCCTGTTCAACAATATGAATGGACCAAGGCTTTGATCAAGCGTCTGGAGGATTTTGCCGAGGTGGGGCTTCTCGACTGGTCGGCCATAGAAACTACTGATCATTACTATGTCCAGGCTGGATTGATGCCGGGGCCGAAGGACGGGGTGGTTCCCCTCGTCACTGTTAAGAGGGGAAGGTGCTTTAATGATTGGACGATACATCCCGGCCTTGTTTTTCATGAGGATTGTCCGAGGTGTAAGATCCCTCCCCTGGACCAATTTCTGGAAGAAGTAGACGTGGTTGGATGTAAATATTTAACTCTAATACTTTATAATTTTTGCATGTTTATTTCTTCTTCTGCTCGTACTTAACCATCTCGTCCTTGTCTTTGCAGATTTAACCCCCGAGCAAGAGGCCGACTTTTCCATGAAGAGATTAAGTTCTATGGAGCTGGTGAAGCAGAAGAGGAAACAAGTCAAGAAGTCGGGCTTGGTAGAGAGGAGAGAGGAAGCCAATGCCCGCAATCTAGTGCTAAGTGCTCAAGGTGATCAACCCCTTCCAATCAAGCCACACGGGGAGGTGAATGTCGAGGAGGCGGCGTCTGAGGATCAAGCTAATCCATCAACTGTAGAGGGGCATAGCCTCCATGTTGATGCCGAGGAGGTGGAATCCGAGAAGTCCGACCTCGTCACAAGGAAGTCTGGCTCCAAAAGAGCCCAAGCTGCTAGCGCCGAGGAGCCTGCAGCTAAGCGGGCAACTGTTGAATCCTCCAACCCTGAGGGTCCTCCTCCCCTTACCATTCAAACCATCAAAACCTATGACGAGGCCGATGAGCTAGCTCGGCGCATGGCTGTCAACGTTCCCCGTCTGAGGGGCATTCCCTTGCAGACCAGAAAGGGACCCTTAGTGAGATTGGGCCGAGCTCCTGTCCAGAGATCCATGGACGAGGAAGCTTATGAGGCTCTTGTCAAAGAGAGGCCTAGCCAAGATAACTTGCTATGTCGCAAGGGACTTTTAATAGCCGAGGTAACTATTTAGTCTTGCTGATCTCGTAACTTTATACTTGATAGATTTCTGACTTTGACTTTTCTTGCAGCTGGCCTCTGTCACAGCTTATGAGAATGTCTTGGCAAAGACCAATGCCAAATTGCTGCAAGAGGCTAGGGAGGCCCAAGGAAAGGGCGAGACCGAGAAGGCTGCCCTAGCTGATCTGCTGAAGACCAAGGACGCTGAGTTAGAAGCTGCTCAGGCCAAAGTGGAGGCAGAGGTGAAGAGAGCCGAGGAAGCTCGTGCTCAGGCCAAGGATGCCAGAGATAAAGCCGAGGAACAACTCCGGCTAAAAAATACTGAGTTGGAGGAGGCGAGGAAGGCCAAGGCCGAGGTCCAAACGAGGGTCGAGGAAGCTGAGGCCAGGTGCCGGGGGTTTGAGGCTGCCCTTCCTGAGACCATCCCCATCAGTGACCCTGACCCAACCCAACCTTTATTAAAATATTAATTTCTCTCACTTTCATATACACAACCCCAACCTTATATAATTTATACTCCAATCAGTGACCTAACCCCAACCCAACCCAACCTTTTAATAAAATATTTATTTCTCTTTACTCCAACTTATCTAAAATACTTATCATTTTATTTTTTTTAAAATAATATGTAGAGAAAAAGAGAGTTGTAGGTTGTTTGTAAAAAAATTAGGTTGTATTTATAGATAAAAAAAAATTATGAATTTTGATATATTTTTTATTTTATATAATTATATAAAATATATTAATTTTAAAAATATATTTATATAAAAACATGCCACCCAATTATTGGGTGACATGTGGCAAAATAATTGAAACAACCTGACCCAACCTTTCGGTCGGCCAGTTGCCCGGGCAAAGAAAAATGGTGACTTTCCATTTTTTTTTTCATTTGTTATTTGTCCTATCCCGTGACCCTCCCTTGAGGGTCACCGCTGTAGCTAGTCTGATAGGGAGGAGGAGGCCGTGGCACGTTTTAAGGCCAGCTCAGCTTTTCAAGACGCCATGATGGCCAGCTCGGCCTTCCAGGATGCCGTTGATGAGAAGACAGCGACAATGTTCGAGGACGGCTACCTCCATCTCGCTCGTCGTCTCCTGGCTGACCCCACCACTGGCTTAGATATTAACAGGATTGCCCAGCTGATCTGCCGAGATCAGTATGACGAGGAAGCTAGGGCTCTTCACCACTTGGTTCCATTTTCTGAGTATAACTTGGAAGTTATGGCCGAGAAAGATGCCTAAGCAGGCCGAGCAGTGTGGAGGCCAGCATCTGTCGTTCCCGACAACATCAAAGCCTTGGTGGAGGCGATCCAGGACGAGGGAGAGCACGGGGACATGGAAGCTGAGGCCGGGGGAGGAGAGGCCGAGAAGACTGATGCCCAAACTGATGAAGCTGTTCTTCCTCCCCCTGGTACTATCACGGAGCAATGGATTGAAGAGCCTTTTAATGATGGCCAGCAAACTTAGGATAGGATTTCTCTTTTTCCTTTTTGTAATAGCTGATAGGACTTGTATTTTCCTTTGAATATCAATGAAAAAGTCCTTTTTGTTTTTAATTTATGTTGTTTCAATGAATTGCTTGTGTTTCTGTATGCTAGGCATAGGCACCAGATTTGTGAAGGTGGGATACGAGGAGGGTCCCTCGTTACCTGATTGTTGAGCAAGTGATTAGGCCGAGGAGGACTCCTCGGCTTTAACTGTACTCTAAGTCGTATAGGCCGAAGAAGGACTCCTCAGCTTTGACTGTTGGGTGATTTCTTCTTTTTCGTCTCCTTATGCCGAGGAAGATGACTCGTGCACAGGTTTCAGACGTGATGCCTTCTAGTCGTAGTGACAAGGTGTTTCCTTGTCTTGATGTGAGGCAAGTCATCAGGCCGAGGAGGAATCCTTAGTCTTGACTGTGATAGTTGTAATCCTGGAATCAAGGCGGACCCTTGTCAGGATATAAAGCCATTAGGCCGCGGAGGACCCTCGGTCTTGGCTGTTAGGAGCTAATAGTCATTGAGTCAAGGCGGACCCTTGTCAAGACGTAAGGTGTATGTTTCGAAGAGTCGGGGATAGGATCCTCGTCTTCTGGTGTTTGCGTGAGGAGTTGATAGTTGCTTTGCATGTTGGAAGAAACTGCTTTCGTAAAACTGAAACGTGATTACATCGAACTGCAATCCTATCAACTAAAAAGTAAAAGACAGAAAACAAGAAACTAATCTATCGCAAAATAAACTAGACTAGTGATAATATTTCCTAAAATTGTCGGAATGCCATGGGTGCTTGAGCTCCTTCCCTTCTTTGGTCTTTAATCTGTAAGTCCCTTCTCGAATGACTTGAGTGATGATATAGGGACCTTCCCAATTTGGGAAGAGCTTGTTTTGTTCTGCCTTCCGACCAGTCGCCTCGATTTTTCTAAGTACCCAATCGCCTACTTGGAATACTCTTCTGATGACCCTCTTGTCATGATATGCCTTAGTCCTTTGCTTGTAATTTACCATCCTCATCTGCGCAGCTAGTCGTTTCTCATCTATCATGTCTAGGTCCAGAAGTCTATTAACCTTGTTGACTTGCTCATCATAATGGGAGTTTCTCACCGTAGGGATGGCCATTTCAGCTGGTGCCATAGCCTCAGAACCGAAGGTTAGTGCGAATGGGGTTTCCCCGGTTGGCCCCCGGGTGGTTGTGCGAACAGCCCATAAGGCTAGGGGAAGTTCGTCCAACCATCTACCCTCGCATCCCTCAAGGTTCTTAGTAAGGGCGGTTAGGACCAGTTTATTGGCAGCTTCTACTTGATCGTTGCATTGAGGTCTGCTAACTGAGGATTTTGCATGGCGGACTTTGACGCTTCCCAACTCTGTAGTGAATGCCGTAGAGAATTGTAGTCCATGATCAGAGACAATTGTATGTGGAAGGCCAAATCTGCACCAGATGTTGTCGTGGACAAAGTTGATTGCGTTCTCTTTCGTTATCTTGGCTAATGCTTTGGCTTCTATCCACTTGGAGAAGTAGTCGACGGCTACTATCACGTATTTGCAATTACCACGGGCGGGAGGGAAGGGTCCGATGATATCGATCCCCCACATGTCAAATGGCCACGTAGGTATCACAAGTGTTTGCTCAACTGCCGGTAGTCTAGGAATGTCAGAGAATCTTTGGCATTTGTCACATTTTCTAACATAAGCGTGCGCGTCCTCCCTCAGGTTTGGCCAATAGTAACCTAGCGATATGATCTTGTCAGATAAGGTTCTGGCCCTCGGGTGTCCGCCGCAAACACCTTCATGTACTTCTGCCAGGAGGTTCTCAATTTCCTTAGGATAGACACACCTTAGCAGGGGCTTCGTGAAAGATCTTCGGTAGAGGACTCCGCTCATCACCACGAACCTTGGGGACCTCTTCTTGATAAGTTTAGCTTGAGCTTCATCTTCTAGGAGTTTCTCCTTTTCAATGTACTCAATGTAGTCATCGATCCAACATCTCTCCTCTCCGTCTAGGAGCATGACTTGTAGTCTTTCATACGCAGGTTCCTCGGCATAAACTACATATGGGCTGGTCTTAGATGTAGACACATCCATGGTTGCTAGTTTAGATAGAACGTCTGCGACTTGATTATCTTCCCTGCCTATTTGCTTGAGTTCGAAAAATTCCATCTTCTTCGTCAGGTCTAGGACAAGGTCCTTATATTTGGCAAGGGTGGGGTCTTGGATGTTATACTCTCCCTTTACTTGTTTGACAACGAGTTGGGAGTCACAGAAAGCCGCCACCTTAGTTGCTCCGTAGAAGGAGGCCAACTCAATACCAAATATTAGAGCTTCATATTCTGCTTGATTGTTGGAGGCAGGGAACTTGAAGCGAATGGCGTCTTGCATGGTGTACTCTCCTTCCAGGCTTGCTAGCACAACTCCAGCTCCGCTTCTTTCCTTTGTAGCTGATCCGTCCGTATACAGGATCCAACAGTTGGATGGGAGTTTGATGGGAGAGTCTTTTTCCTCCGGTGCGTCTTGCTTCCGGGAGGTGGGGAGATGCTCACCCATAAAGGCAGTCTCGACCATGAAGTCAACCAAAGGCTGTGCCAGGAGGGTCTTCCTTGGTTGGTAGGTGATATCAAACTCGGTAAGAGCGATGGACCATTTAAGGAGACGTCCGGAGCCGTCCAACTTATGTAATATCTTCTTCAGTGGTTCATTTGTGTACACGGTGATAGGATGTGCAGAAAAATAAGCACGCAGTTTCCTTGAGGCAATGACTAGCGCGTACGCTATCTTCTCCACATTAAAGTATCTGCTTTCCACGTCAGACAGTGCCTTAGAGACATAGTAGACGGGCTTCTGAATTCCTTCGTCATTCCGAACTAGGACAGCTGCGACAGCATGATCAGTGGCAGCTAGGAAGACATACATCATCTCACCGGTAGTCGGACTGCTGAGCAAGGGAGGGGAACCCAAGTACTCCTTCAATCGGAGGAACGCTTCCGAGCATTCGGGAGTCCAGGAGAAGCTCTTGGTACCCTTCAATACCTTAAAGAAAGGCAGTGACTTTTCGGCAGATTTGGCAATGAATCTTCCAAGTGCTACTATTCTTCCATTTAATCTTTGAACCTCCTTGATGGTGGTAGGTTCCTTCATGTCAATGAGTGCCTTGATTTTTTCGGGGTTCGCCTCAATTCTCCTTTGTGATACCATGAAGCCCAAGAACTTTCCAGCTGTTACCCCGAACACACATTTACTTGGGTTTAACTTCATGTTGTTGGCTCGGAGGTTGTTTATTGTCTCTTCCAAGTCAGGAGTGTGACTACCCTCCTTGGTCTTAATGACCATGTCATCAATGTATGCTTCCATGTTCCGTCCTATTTGCGCGCCAAATACTTGGTTAACCATTCGTTGGTACGTAGCACCCTCATTCTTGAGCCCAAAAGGCATCATGATATAACAGTAATTTCCCCCAGGTGTTTGGAAGGCCGTCTTCTCGATGTCCTCTTCCGCCATTTTTATCTGATGATAGCCTGAATAGGCATCTAGGAAGCCGAGAGTTTGGTGTCCCAATGGAGTCAACCAACTTGTCAGTGCAGGGAGAGGATAGCTATCCTTGGGGCAAGCCTTGTTCAAATCAGTGAAGTCTATACACATACGCCACTTCCCATTTTGCTTCTTCACCATTACTACATTAGCCAACCAAACGGGGTACTTGACTTCACGTATAATTCCAGCGCTAAGTAATTTCTGCACCTCTTCTTTAATAGCTTCCTCCTTGTCCCTCGCAAAGTTTCTCCTTGTCTGGGAGATAGTTTTCGCCAAAGGATCAACTTCCAGGTGGTGGAGGGCTACTTCTTCGTTGATCCCTCTCATGTCTTCGACTCTCCAAGCAAAGACGTCGAGACTGTTTTTCAAGAGGGAGATGATTCTTTCTTTCTCTTCTGGAGATAGTTGGCCCCCGAGTTTGACTTTTTGTTTCGGATAGTCAGGATTGATGAATACCTCTTCCAGCTCATCTACAGGCTTCATTTCAGGACCGTCTCGAAATTCCAGAGACTCGATAATAATTTCTCTAATTCTCCTCCCTTCGTTGTCGTTCACATTGAGGCCTTCTTCCTCCATAAGTTTATCAACGTCAGGAAGATCGACCTTCCCCAAGTCATGGTTGGCCCCTGAGTTCTGGCCGTTGACAAGGATGGGGTCTTTTTCGGAGACGAATGGAACTATGCCTTGGTTATCTGCAATTTCTTGGACCATAGGTACTTCCTCAGATACAGGTGAAATTGTGCCTTGGTCATCTGCAATTTTTAGGACCATAGGCTCTTCCTCATTATCAATTACCTCACGGATATAGCTTATTCTGGAGCTAGTTTCTGTGGTTTTCTGAGACTTGGAGATCTTGATGTTTTCCTCGGGGGTATCTATGTCCACACTTTTAGATTTCTTTATGCTCTTTACGACATGTTCTAAGAAGTCTTTGGGGGTTGCCCTCACACATCCAATTCCAGCACGAGTGGGAAACTTAACTCGTTGATGAGGAAGGGAGGCCACCATCCCAAGTTTAGCTTGACTTGGAATGCCTATGATTGCATGATAATCACTAGTCAAATCCATGACTACAAAATTGACAGTAGCCTTGGCTCGGAAGGGATGTTCACCAACTTCAAGTTCCAGTTCCACAGTTCCCTTAGCTCCAACCTTATGGTTGGTGAATTCTTCCAGTCTACCATTATATGGTTCCAGCATAGTATCTTTCAATCCCATTTGTTGGAAAGCGGAATAGTACAGAATGTCACGGGAGGCCCCTGTGTCTACAAGTAGTCTTTCCGATTCCACATTATCAATCCGACCCTTTATCACCAAGGGTTGTTCACGGGCAGCACGGCTTCCTGCCAGTTCGTTGGGAGAAAAACTGATGACCTCTTCCGCCTTATGAATCCAAGCAGGCACCTGGTACACTTTGCTCAGTTCATGGATCTAGTCCCTTAGCTTTCTGGTAGAAGTCACTTCTTCACGGATCACGTGCAATTTGGCTCTAGGAGGCCTACGCTCTCCGTCTTCACTCTTATCATCATCTTCGCTTTCCTCTTCCTTCCGCTTTCGCTTGTTATCTTTCTTCATGACATAGCGATCTAGCTTTTCCTCGTCAACCCATCGTTGGATTATTTTCTTGAGGGCCCAACAACCATCAGTGGTGTGCCCGTTGTCCTTGTGGAAATCACAGTATTTGGAAGTGTCACGAGGGTACTTTGGTTTTTCACTCAACGGACGAGGAGGTGGAAGATTTACTAACTGCATGATTTCTGAGATGGGCTTGGTCAGAGGGGTGAACACTTCAGGTTTCTCTGTGCCTCTTGTTCTGTTCTTCCCCTTGGATCCCTTGCCATTCCCTTTATCATTCTGGCGAGTGCCCTTCGCCTCTATTTCCTCCTTGTCGGATCCCCTTTTCTTGATCTTGTCCTCAGCCATTGCAATGGCGTATGCCACTTGGTATAATTCGGACTTGGACTTGGGTTCTCGGGTGGAGAGTTCATATATGAGGGGACCCGATTTCAATCCAGAGTTGAAACAAACAATGACCTCTCTGTCGGTGAGGCTCTCTTCGACCTGGTCTACCATTTTTCGGAACCGGATATAGTAACTGAGGGTGGTCTCTCCCTTTCCTTGCTCGATATTGGCAAGGTCGGTCAATCTCATCTTTCTCCTACCAGCCGTGGCAAAGTGGTTCAGAAACATTCTCCTCATGCCTCTCCAGCTATCGATGCAACCTTTTTTCAGTTCACGGAACCAGGTCAAGGCTGTTCCGGAGAAGGTGCTCGCGAAAGCTTTGCAAAGCATGTCATCAACTACGGTGAGGAGGTTCATGGTTTGTTCAAAACTTTGCACATGGTCCTTTGCGTCAGTGGTTCCGTTATATTTTTCAAAATTTGGAACCTTAAAGTGCGGATTAGGTGGTGCTGCTGTTATCCTCAGGGAGAACGGACGAGTTGCCCAGTCAAAGTCATCGTCGTCAAATTTCTTTCCCATCTCCATGTCATCAAGTCTTTGTTTCAACAGCTCCCATTGTTTGGTTTCCACTCCCTTGTCACTGCTAGAGCGGGTGCTTCGTTGGGAGCTACGGGTTGATTTGTCCTTGGGGCGACCATTCACCCTACTGTGTTCCACGTCTTGTCGGTGGCTGTCCCGCTTGGATGGTGCCTTATCACGCCTTGGTTCCAAGTCTTGGCCACCAAGTATCATTTGATATGGTTCCGGGGTCCTCGGTCTAATGAATTGACGAGGACGAGGTCGTGGAGAGTCTCTTCGAGGACGAGGAGAATCAGGGCGAGCTCGATGAGGACGAGGTGATCCTGGACGACGGGGAGCCATGACAAGACGAGATGGTGACATTCGCCTGCTCAGACTAAGCCTTGTCCTTAGGTCCCATGAGTTTACTTCCTCTTCCCTGGGAGTTAACTGGCTTCTCAGGTCGACCACCTGATCCTTCTTCTTACTGTCATGCTGAGGACGGGGAGAATCTCGGAGGGCCTGCTTAGATGGTAAGGCAGCATCGATGGGAGGACCTCGTCGCTCACCTTGCTCCCTTCCAAGAGGGTTGCCCGTAGACGGCAGCATAAATTCAGCCATGGAATGGTCGGGGTCCAATTGCAAAAGAGCAGCCTGTGTCTCATACATCCTTTGCAACGTCTCCATTTGTTTATGTAGCAAAGAGCGTCGGTCAACGGGTTGAGTTCCTCCCGCTTGACCGGCGTCGGCATTCTTTGTCTTCTTCCTTCCCACTTGCTTCCCACGAGGACGAGTAGGACGAGGAAGGTCAACACCCTCTCCCTCGGCATTCGCCTTACCCTTGGAACGAAGAGTCATGGCGAGGGGAGGAGGGCCGTCTGGCTGAGGTAGAGGAGGAGGAGGAGGTAACTCCTCGGCAGCTATGTTAACCCCATTCACTTGGGTTTGTTCCTCGGCTGTAACACTCGTAAATTGTCCGTCCATTGCAAATCAACAATTGCAATAGCGAATTCACCAAAAGCGAGAATTTCCAATAGATCCAAATTTCTGGCCAAAATTAGGGCAAATTTTGACCGCAAAAAAGCTGCCAATTGCGATTTTTCCAACACAAAAATTCAGGCCAAAATTGGGGCAGAATTCCACGCTAAAACGATTTCAACAAAATCTGGGCAAATTCCGGCTGAAATTTGCAGATTCCAGCCGAATCAAAAACAGAGCTAAAACGGACCAGAAATTTTCCGTTCAAAACTAGAAAATTTCCGGCGATCAACAGGCTTTCAGCGAGATTTTTCCAGGCCAAACAAAGGGTGTTTGAATCAATTTCCCGGCAATGGAACCAATTGATGATGCCAAAATCGTCAAATCAGTCCAAATCCAAGCGTTCGGATGCTTCGGAGATTGCAAGGCCTGAAAATAAGAGAAAACACGTAAACTAAGCCGGGGCGGATCCGGCTAAAGGCCCTCCGGCTTGAGAGTAAGTTCACGGTTTGTATGTAAAAAACTAAATTGACAGAGTTTCTGTATTGTAAAAAGTAACGTACCAAATAATGTGCCATAGAGCTTGTATTTATAGGGATGGATTGATAGAATCCATATTGAAGTGAACTTGTAAAGAGATAAGATATAATTCTAAGAGAATTATATCTGTTAAGGAGTCATTGTTTGACTTGAATTGGCGTTGGTAATTGTAATCCTGATTGGATCACGACTGTAGAATCTTTGTTTGATAAGGATTGTGTAATCTGCTAGCCGGAACGCCGATGAGCAAGAATGTTTTATCTCGGCATTTGTATATAAGCCGAGATGCATGATTTTGCCTCCTCGTCATTTGATGATTGGCCGGCATGTGAAGATGCCGGGGTGAATGATTCTGTCTCCTCGTCACTTGATGATATGCCGAGGTAAGAACTTTTCTCTCCTCGTCACTTGTGATATCTCGGAGCACGATGGTCCAAGTACGAAGATATAAGGCCGAGATGGATGCTCCTCGTCATACGAGGAAAATGTTCCTCGGCCTTGACACTTGTGCATTGGATTATGTTTATGGCCCAATCCCTTTGGGCCCAATTCGGGCAAGCCCATGTTCGTATCTCGGTTTATACTGTTCAATTGTAATTTATAAATTATGAAAATAGTAACATAAATATATATATTTCAAATTATTTTTGGTTAAAAGATAATTTAAATGTTTATTTTGGGATGAAATAATAATACTTAAAAAGAAAAAAACTTTTATTCAAATTTTACCACATAAAATATTGATGGCACCATAAAAGACTCAGCTAAATTTTGCTGAAAAAAATTATACTATTGAATACGAGTTGCACTTTATTTCGTTCATTTATTTGAATTTCAACGATTCATATTTATATTATAATAATATTTTAAAAATATTTTAAATATTGGAGTTTTTATCAAAAACTATCTCAAAAATATAATATTTTAAAAAAAATGTAAAATGTAATATTACAAAAAACTACTTTTTTTTTAATTTTATTTTTTTGCCTTTTCAGTTAAAACAACTGATAAATGCATTTATCAGTTGTTTATAACTGATAAATTCATTAATCAGTTTTTTAAATAGTATTTTGTATTTGATTTTTTGATTAAAACAAATGATAAATATATTTATCAGTTTTTATAACTGATAAATGCATTTATCAGTTTTTAGAACCGATAAATGCATTTATCAGTTGTTTGACAGATAAACGCAAAAAAACAATAACAAAATAAAAAAAAGAGAGTAGTTTTTTTAATATTTAAATCATTTTTTGTAATATCCAAATTGTGTTTTTTTTTTGTAATATCCATATTTCAAAATTAGTTTTTAGTAAACGACTCGCCTCGCCTCGCTTCGCTCATTGACCCCTTAACTTTGGTCAGTGATCTGGTTCGACCCCTTTAAGACCTCCTTTATCAGTGATCTTGACCAAGGATCGTAGCTAGAAGACAAAAAGTTTGAAAAAAAAAAAAAAGGAAGATTGGTGATCCGGATTGGTGAAACAATCAAGGTTTGTGATTCAATTTTTTCTATGGGGGGACACATATCCACCAACCATTGGTTGGTGGATTTTTCAAAATATACTTTTTCACTTTTAACTTAAATCATTTTTAATTATATTAAAAATTTATTAAAATAAAAAATATCAAAATTTTTATTTTTTTATCCTCTATAAGTAGAGACCAAATTTATTGAATTTGAAGCACAATCTAAAATTCTCTCTTTTCTCTATATATCGTATTTTTGTATAATAATTATATAAATTTAGTAATATAAAATATTATATAAATTTATTACAAGATAAAAAAAAAATAAATGAGGTTAATAATATATGTAATAGAAAATAAAGAATAAATGATATTTGAGTTGAGTTGGTTGGTTGAATTGGATTGTGAATAAAGTAAAAAAATGAAGAAAATTAATTTAAATTATAGATAATACTCCCTCCGTCCCAACAATTACTTTCACTTTTTTAAAAATCACGCAAATTAAGGAAATGGGAGGGAAGTAAAGATGTTGTGAGTGTAATTTGAAAATAGGAGAGAGAATGAGTGGAGGGAATAGTAAATTATAATAGTGTTGTGAGTATTAAAATAATGAGGAGAGAGAATGAGTGGAGGAAATAGTAAAGATTAATGAGAGGAAAAAAAGGAAAGTTTTGTAATACGGAGGAGTATGTAATAAAAATAAAGAATGAATGATATTTGAGTTGGGTTGGTTGGTTGAACGGATTGTGAGTAAGATATGTTTAAATTGTAAGAGAAAGAAATAGTATTATATTGTTGAATTTGATTGTCGATAAAGAAGGTCTAATGCCCCCGAATCCACAAGTGAAACTGGCCCTAAATCCAAAACAAAAGAGGGGAGTGAGTACACCCTAGGTACTAGCCAACAAACTCCCACGCATTGTTTTTTCCCACGAAAGAACTAAATTCACTAGTCAATGCTCAAAATTGATTCAATTTCTAACGAACCAAATACAAATAGTGCCACCGGCGTTAATTTCTTCGGCGATTTTTCCCTATTAGCTTCACTCACTGTGCGCCACCGGCGTTATTTTCTCCATCATCCTCAACACTGATTCCTTCAAATTCGAGGTCTTGTTGAGATCATAACAAGTATGCATTTCTTCACTTTGATTACCTTTCTCATTTTATAATTCATCTAGTATAAGCTTCGGTGCTCGGTTACAATTGGAAATGTGTAGTTCCTGCTAAAACCCTATTTTGTCAGTTTTAATTTAGTAAAACTTTTCCCAATTTGTCTCGAGTTTGCTCATTTGCTCAATTTCTGATATTTTTGTTTGCTTTTTTGTTCGTTGTTGCAGTTGTTGACCGGCTCTGCTGGAGTTTTGGGCTTCTTAAGGTACACGTAGTGTTTGTAATTGTAATGCATGTATGTAAATGTACTTTTTCTTATGCAATTATGAGCTATTGGTTAGTTTGACTGCTGGATCATCAGTCAGAGTTGGTGGAAGCTTTTGATTGGCCACCATTTGGCTGCCAATTAGAAAAAGAAAAAAAGAAGGCAGCAAGGGGATAAGCAAGTTTGCAGTTTTACCACCACCCAACCTTCAAACTGAAATAGTAAAAAGAAAAAAATGGGTTTCTCTTTTTGTTATTTGAAAATGGTGTTTTAAATGCTAACCAGAAAGAAATTCACCTTCGGAAAGAAAATCAACAGGACTCAATTAACAGAAAACACAACTCTTCCCATTGTTTGACTGATAGGTCAAGATTCCAACTTTCTAATTGAGAGAATGAGAGTGAACCTTCATCTTTTCATGCTGAACTCATTTTTTCAATTTAGGATTTGACCTTCACCAATTTGTTTAGTTGCTCCTTTTGCTGGCTGGAGTTTTGCTTGCTATATGCTTCATTCTATTTTGGTTTGTTTATGCATGTGACTCCGCTGTCATTGTTCGGTGATGAGAGTCTTCAAAGTCTTTGTGAATGTACTACTTGTTTTACGAAAATTCTGTATGGGGCATGGGGAATTAGGGATCTCCGTCACGCTTTAAGAAAATGAGTCTTCGGGAATTTTATTATTGCATGTGCAATGTTAGAAGCGAATACAAATGTGGTGTTTTATGCTAATGCCAATGCAATGTGAGAAACAACTAGTCATGTGGTGTTCTGTGACAACCTCGAGTTTGAGTTGAGTCATTGTTAGATTGAAGTTTCAGTATGTCTAGTTGGTATGTAACTTTGCGTAAGCAAAGTTTTACCGGACATGTTTACTGTTGGATGCAATATTAATTGAATGGAGTCTTTGTTTATGTGTACCTGGTTGAGCTGTGAAGGGGTGTGTGTTTGAGTCTATTACCCATGAAATATTAATTTATTAGTTGTCTTTAGCCAATTACTGACAACAGGGGGGGGGGGTCAGATAGACTGTTAAGGCTAAGTCTTTGTATTGGTAGATGGCTTGAGGTTGAAATCCGAATTCCTGAGTCCTGATGACCATTATTTTAGAGTGTTAGTTTATGCAACTGTTATTGTTCTTATGTTTGTGGATGACACTGTTAAAATGATGGAGGGTACTAGATTTGTGTTCTCTACATATTTTTTGGAAGATAAATTTATTTATTGGAATAGAGGAAAAGAATTACAGTGGTGTAGGACAAGCTGATGTCCAACATAAAAATAAACACAAAACTCTGAAAAAATTAAACAAAGTAAGGTCTAAAATGCCTGTTACAAAAAAAGAAAAGTTCCCTACTAACCACATATTCCCTTAACTTTACCGATGAATGATAATACCCCCTATCTTTAACTAATGAATGACTGCTTGTCAATTTATATACTCAAATCAGCCACCGAAGCCTCTACGAATACCCAAAACAGATGCCCATAGAGAAGCAACATGCCAAATCCTTTTTTTTTGAGAAACACACAAACTAAATATCTCTCCAATAAACTTGTGCATTCCTCTTCACCACATAGTCGCAAAAATTACATCTCCACAAACATGCATGATCTTTATCTTTACCTAAGCTCATAAACCTCGTGCTAAGAAAATCTTTATTTGAATTCGGGTACACCCATCTCTCCCCCAAAACCCATAAACTCCAAGATAGGGGAGAATGCAGGAAAGATGATCACGAGAGTCACTTTTACTTCAACACATAACACAGATTTCCTTGGACAAAGCCTTAAAGGGTCTTCGCGTTTGTCAAATATAGTATTCAGCTGATTAAGCATTAGACACCATGCAAAGGCCTTCAATTTCAAGGGAACTCAGGACTTCTAGATAAACAAGCCTTTTGGGGAAACAGTTGAATTTGTAAGAATAACTAAGACTTTTCATGAGAGGCTAATATCTGAATCTACCAATAGGATCTAAATCCATGTAAACTTTCAGGACAATCCAAAACTTTAAGCATATAAAGTGTATCAAGCGTGAACACCATCGCATAAGGGCATGAGCGATAGGAGCGTGATGAGGGGATTCTACATAGACAAGGGCAGGAAGCACATGGTACTAGTACCTAATGGTCTTCCCATTATCGTATTCGATTTCCAATTCCCGCAGTTAAACGAAGATGTGGTCAGGAAAAAATGAAACTAAGATTGAATAAATTTCTAAGGATCGTAGGTGAGGGAAGATGAGATCTGCATCCCACCAATTATTTTGACTTCCAAACTTTCTCCAAGTTACCCTATGTCCTTGATAAATCCATGAAGGTTTGAAGCACTCAATCTATTTGATTATTGTTAATCAACTGTTAAATCTATGAACCTATGAGGCAGTGTTTGTTTTTCCCTACTTAAACAATACTCCCTCCGTCCCGCTACAAATTGCACACTTTCCTCATTGGGCGTCCCATTACAAATTGCACACTTCCTAAAATGGCAAAGAATCTTTACTATTCCCTCCACTCATTCTCTCTCCTACATTATTTTAATACTCACAACACCATTATAATTTACTATTCCCTCCACTCATTCTCTCTCCTATTTTACTTTTACACTCACAACATTTATATCATTATTTTTTCCTTAATCCACGCGCAAACAGTAAGTGTGCAATTTCAAGCGGGATGGAGGGAGTATGTTTATATATGCAACATATGACGGAGATGCACCTGTAACCAATTATATTTTATCAGAATTAGAAAAAAAAAACTTTACTGTTTCAAACATTATGGTTTTCTGAATACGTGCAATAACAATGGTTCTTGAGATTTAACTTGGTAATTAGGAATGGATAGGCTATAGAGATTGAAGGCGAGAAGAGGAACATAAGGTGATAGAATGGATGTCATTGTTTTACGGGGAGTCCCGAGAGAGACATTCTAGGGATTGCACAATTTCTCACCCTGTTTCAAAATTTCAAACCTTTTCCTCTCTGGGTTAACATTTTGATTCATATGAAGCAAGTTGTCTCAATGGACTATTTCTTCTATACATCTATAAAAAAATGTGTAAAGAGGTTGATTGGTCTCTTAGACTCTTTTGGCCTCTCTACTTTTTTTGTCCCTTAATAACTACCATCTGATTTACTTCTCACTCAAACCCATAAATTCTTCTCTATAACATATGAAGCAAGTTGTCTCAATGGACTACTTTTTTTGGCCTCACTATTAACATATTTTGCAAAGAAAATTTATTAAAACTTTCAAATGTTGATCTGTATAATAATGTATTTGTATGTACTCTTACGCACATCGTGTGTTCCACGAATTCTTATAGTTATTAAAGGCGAGCGCCTTGAGCGCCTAAAGCAAGATGCAAGATCAGGCTTGGCAGTGTTGAAGAGCGGCTCAAGTCTATCACCTCTCTCGCCTAGGCAAGAGTCGAAAGGTGTGGAAAGGCAAGGAAAGACGAGCAACTAACTTTTGCAGCCTATATTTGAAGGCGTTCAGCCCCGATCCAATCAATTTTAGCCCAGATCTGGCTGTCAATTTTTTATATTTACCCAATTCAAGGATGCAGCCTTAAGATGACCCCATTTGAAGCTTCACAACTGCTGGAAGTTGCCTATACACTGCCTATGCACTTGGGCGTCCTTTTTTTTTTACTTGCATAGATTCGAGAGCTACTAGGTTTTTTTGATGCTCTTCTTTTGGTTTTTCCCCTAAACCCATGGGTTTGAGTTTCTTGCCATTGCAGATTGCGATCTTTGTGACAGAAACAATTATTTTGGGGCTAAAAATTGAGTCATTTTATTTTATTAATGTGAGTTGAAATTGGCTAGTATTCACCAGCTTAAGTTTCAAGTATTTGATTTTGTGAACTTAATTTCTTGTATTGCTGTCAATAAATATTTCTTGATTTATTTGTCTTTAATAATGTCTTGTTTGCGCTTTGCTGCCCTGCCACCCGCCTCGCTCTCACCCTGAATATAAGCCTCTCAGCAGCTCTCACTTTTGCCTTCAAGACTATGCTTCCATAGGACATGACCAAATATGACGAAGAAGAAAATATTTATTGGTTATATCTCCCCAATAATGTTTATATTAGATGTGCCAAAAATAATCTCTATATT
Organism: Adenophora triphylla var. japonica; assembly: GCA_022495995.1. NCBI lineage: Eukaryota > Viridiplantae > Streptophyta > Magnoliopsida > Asterales > Campanulaceae > Adenophora > Adenophora triphylla. The sequence goes on along the minus strand of JAFEMH010002175.1, from coordinate 28,095 downwards.
GGAGGCCCACTTGTGTAATTACTCCTAACTTCTTTGAGTAAGGACTTCCTTATAACATACTAAGTTAGCTTTTATTTATTTTTGATAATTACTCAATTCTGTTTCATTACTAAAACTATTTTGAAATATCTTCAATTACTTGGAATAATGCTACTAATTGATAACAAAAAACAGAAATTGTTTATTGAAGTTGTACCAATAAAGCCTTTGATCTCTCTAGAAAAAAGTACCTCTAATATTCCTGTAACATAAATCACTGATCAGAGTAATTTGGCACTCCTTCTGTCGCAACAAAGATTCACACATTGACTTTTGAAATTCAGTTTTTATTTTTTATACGGATTTGAATGCGTATTTCCTTTTTGTTTTCCTAAAATTATAGAACATGATATTCCCAGTACTTTTACGTAGATTCAGAAGGTTTTGCCTTTATTTTCTAAAACAAAATGGTAATGTTTAATATCAAAACGAGAAATGCTCAAGTTGACTTTGAAAGTCAAACAAGACTGTTATTGGGACACTGATTCACAAAATTAGTATTGTTTTGTTTTTTTCAAAAACGTAAACAAGAAGTACAGTACGGAAATTGTTGCAATGTATAACGCCTTACTGCATAAAAGGCCATGTGCCAGCTTTCCTGTGACCCCTATAAATTTCCCTTTTAACTCGCTCCATTTTAGGGTTTCTTCGTTTCTCCGCCTCCGTGAGTACTCCAACATCTTGGTCTTGTTCAAAGCAGCCAAATGTGCTTTCATTGAACAATTTACCTATCTCTGCTTTCTTAATCAGAGCTTGACTTCTAGAAACTTCACTGAAGCCCTCTTATCTCACTGTTTGAAAAACTGATTTTAAAACCTTATTTTTCCTCACTTGAGCTATTAATTTTCCCCAAAATTGGATTTACTTTTGTTCAATTATTTCTATATCTGATGATTCCTTTGCTGTTTCGTCTCTCGTTTTTGCAGTTGTTGGCAGTATGCTGTAGATTTGCGCTTCTTCAGGTACATTTACTGTTTGAATAGGTAATGAATGCTGATGTATGTATATTTTAAATGCATTCATGTTGTTTTATAAAGTTGACTTTTATGAACAAGGGTATCGGCAAGCCTTGTCTTGCGATGCTGGATCTGGATTAGTTTGTGTGTTCCTAAATGAAAAATGAAGTTGTGGATTTGAGCTATAAATGAGATCCCTTTTTGGGTTTCTAAGATGGTTTTCTAAATGGTAACCTGACACACGTTCGCTTTTTAGGCAAAAAATTGTTCAGGTGAAAATTTAAAAGCATAGATGGCGGATAGAGGTGTGGATTTAAGATAAGACCAAGATCCTCTTTCTTGGGTTTCTTGAATTGTGTTGAGTGGTAACAAATACACATTCATTTTTCAGGCAAAAGATTGTTCAGTGAAAATATGAAGGCATAGATGAATAACAGAAAACATATTTTGTTCCCCTTTGTTGACTAGGTCAACTGCTAAATCAGAGAGTGAGGTGCCTGTTAATTTCGGGCTCCATACCTTCCTCAGTTCCCTGTTGCAGCCCTGGTCCTTAGAGCAGGATTTGATAGATTTTTCATTTTGTTTGCCAACTTTCACCTGTTATATAAATTTTCTTCTGCTGGGAAGAATTTCTTTTGTGGTTTATGCTTTATATTTTCGTTTGTTTATGTATGTGTGCGTCTTTCCTTGTGCTCATGATGTATTAACAGGAGTTCAGAGTATTTGTTAACGTAGAAATTGTTTTAACTTTTGTGTGAGGTTTATGGGCAATGATTCTCATTTGTCCATCAAGAGAATCGTGTTTAGGATTTTTATAAACACCAACCATAATTTAGAAGCAACTAATGGTTTGTTTATATGTTAGAGCCATGCCAGAATGAAATAGTGGTGTGGGTTCTCTGCCAACCTTGTGTTAGTTTTGATCGAGTTTTGCTGTTGCTATGGTTTTTCATGTGCTTAGATGGTAAGCATCCTTGCAAATATTTTATTTTGCTGACATGAGTTTTGTTCGATGCAATAGTAAATGCATGGAATCTTGTTCATCTGTAACTGATTGAGTTTTGTTTGACCTGTATGAAACTGTGGTGAGCAGTGTCAGTTTATGAGCAGTGTCTTGGCCATTTAGATGACAAGAATGGGACTAATTTAGAAATCATATAGTATATTTTTTTTGATAAGAAAAAAAGGTTGTAATATATATCAAGATCAGTTTACATTGGATGGACAAGCAGTCCATCTAAAAAGTAAGGAAAAAAATAAAAATACATAAAACATGAAGCTACATTTAAACGATGGCAGCGACCAAATCACTCTTCAAACCATTCAGTGATAACCCACGGAAAGCACCATTGGCATACGCCTAAAGAGAGGCTAAAGCCACCACTTTATTCCACAGGAGATGCTTCGGTAAAAATTTATTCTTAAAATCCTTGATGTTAGTATTATATTTGATGTTAATTTTTTAGTGTTGAGTCTTTGTCCTGGCGGGTTTGAGGCCCTACCCAAGTTCTTAAGGAGAATGGTTGTCTTTGATATTAATTTAGGCAAGCATTATTGTTTTCTTACTGATGATGCTGCTGTTAAAATCTGCATGGTACTGGTTATGTGTTCTCTAAATACTCCCTCTGCTCCAAAATAATTGTCACTTTTGGACTTTTCACATGTTTTAAGGAAGACAATTATTACCATTAGTTAATGATGAAAGTGCCAAGATTACCCTTATTTATTATTCTTCTCTCATACATTACTACACACAACAAACCAATAAATATTTGAAACATATTCCAAATTTCCAATGTGGGGGTATAATAGGAATTTGAATTCTTTTGACCACAAAAGCGACAATTATTTTGGACCAAACCTTTTGTCCAAAAGTGACAGTTATTTTGGACCGGATTTGTTTAGATTTGATTGTTTTAAGCACTGTGTCTCTTTTATTCTTGTTATGTTACATTAAATATAAGAACATATTAAGAAGAGATTCTTCTAGATAGACAATATGTTTCTCAATGAAGCACGCAGTACAGTTGCAGATATTTTTGTTACATATCATATGTTGGAACTGTAATAAAAATTGCTTGTGTAACTAGGTGATTTTCATAAACTTTTGACAATTTGCCTTCTTTTTTTACTGTGGTCCATGTCATTAGGTGTGCAGCCTTTGCTCATCATTTGGACATTGTTATCCAGGCCTTCTAAGATTGGGGTTCTTAGGCTTGATTTAGTTTTGAAGCAAACTTGTAAACAGTGTATCATGAAACTGGGATGCATTTAAGTTGGGTGGAATCAGTAAGGACTTGACATATTGTGATTGTTTGTACATTGTGGCCTACTGGCCTTGAGAGTGTGTGCATTGTGAACATGCTCTAAAATTATAGGAATTCTCTTTATTAACTTTTATATATAATAAGATATAACTGCTTTTTTTGGGAGTTAGAGCAGGCAAAAAAAAGTTCTTGGATAAGGTGGTGGATAATAAGGAATAATTTGATTATTTGAAGGTCAAGGCTCATATTGTTTCACGATAATGGCTTGCAGCTGACAAGTTTAGAGCCAATAGTCTGGATAAGTAAATATAATGTGTTAATAGGATTGAGGGTATCATACATCAGTTTTTGTGGGTTGGTAGCGGACATGGGCCTAAGGATCACTTAGTAGCATGGGAGATGGTTAGTCAGCCCAAGGACGAAGGGGTGCTTGGACTCGGCAACTTGGTTTTCAAGAACATATTTCCCTTGTTATCGTGCTTTTCCCTTTGGAACCACATTCTCTTTGGCACAATGTATAAGGACGAGTGTTGAATTTAAAGTAATGGTTGGGATGCAATCATGCAAGTATCTTAAACTCTACTTCTCATGCAAGTCCTCATAAATTTATCTATTCCTGCTTTTACCTTTTTAGACCTCATATTCGCTTATTTGTTGGTGGAGCGTATTCGGTTATGGTAGGATCATTGGATTGGTAATAATTCCTTGTCTATATCTTGCCCTTAGTTGTTTCACATTTCCCTCTAAATTGCTCCTATTCTCAATTTATTATTCAAGATGGGAATAACTTCTCATGGAATTCGTATTTGACTCGTAATTTTGAATGATCAAGAGTCCCAGAAATGACGATTTTACTAGAAATTCCTTCAGTTCATAAAGTTTTGGAGTCTCCCGATAAGAGACTCTAGACTTTAGATCCTCGAGGTAGATTCACTTCTCAATCACTCATAAAGTCTCGTTCAGGCTCAAGATCCAAGTTATTTTCCTTCACATGATTTTATTTGGAAGTCAAAAGTTCCTTCAAAGAATAAAGCTTAGCTCGGTCTTTACTCTTTACTGCTTAATCGTTTGAACACTAACTATATTCTTTGGTGGCGACACCCTTACAAGGCTTTGTCCTCGGACATTTGTGTGGTGTGCTATAGTCAAAGCAAATCTCATGATCACGTCTTTTTACATTGTTCAATTGTTTTGAGACTTTGATGTGAGTTGTTCTTGGAGTCTTTGAGACTTTGGTGTGAGTTGTTCTCTATATTGGGGGAGAGATGGACTTTCCCTTCTACGGTAAATGGCATCCTTTGAATTCAATTTTTGGGGATTTGGAGAGGATATAGATGCCAATAGATTATGGCGGGGGGTTCCTGCGATGTGGTGGTGTATATGGATGGAACAAAATGCCATGATCTTTGAGAATAGGTCACTTATCTTTTCTTTTACTCAAAGAAAGGATTGTGTTCCTTGCTTCCTTGTGGGCATTGACTTTTGAAGGTTTTCGAGGATTATCTATGACCGACTTGTGTAGAGATTGGTAAGTTGCTTTGCACAAGAATTTGTTTTTTGATATTTTTGCCTTGTAATTTTCATTTTTCTTTCTCTTTAATTTTGCTTTAAAGAGGACACCTTGTCCTCTTCTCTTTGAATTTTTTCATCTTCTTTTAATTCTTTTATCAAAAAATAAATAAAAAGTAAGGAGCTATTTCTCCTCATTTTGTGCCTAGATATTCTTACAAATATTGATAACTACTGTTTATACTTTTAGATGTCTCTTATGGCGGAATGAAGTATAGATTGTTGCCTCTCTGCTAGTGCAGGACAGTTTTTTAGTTCTTACCTATATTTTGCAAATGATCCCAGGAGGAATAGATTCCAAACTTTTGGTGATTGCCTAGTGATAGTGTTGTGGTAAAATTGTTGTCTTCTGGTCCATGAATTATCCTCATTCTTGCACTGAGGTCTATTATGTGCTTCAGGTACTATTGTCTTTCTGGAAGGTTTCAGTAAATAAAGAATCACATATAACTGTGATAAGGGAGCTCAAAGCAACAAGGATTTGCCATTAAAATGTTTTTTTCTTTTTGTGTGCAGTGTTTTCGATCGGATAGCTGGATATCTTAAGGGTGTGCTTGCGCGGCTTGGATTGTCTACAGTCTCACAAGTGTGCGCTGGGGTAGGCTTGTTTCCCTAGTATGGAGAAGGGACATGTAAATATGTCTTTTTCTTGGATAGAGGACTCCGATGAGCAGATTCCTGCCCCCATGAAAGCGAAGAGGAAAGTCAAACAGAAGAAAATGGAGTTTGTTGGATGGGGATCCAAGCCTCTTATTGATTTTCTCGAATCAATTGGCAAGGATTATAGCAAACAGCTTACGCAGTATGATGTGGCAGCTATTATCAAGGAATATGTAAATAGACATAACCTTCTTCATCCTGTTAAAAAGAAAAAAATTGTCTGCGATGAGTGGCTTTATTCTCTCTTCGGAAAGAAGTTGGTGCCTCGAATTAAAATCTATGACCTGCTGGAAGAACACTTTGCTGAAAACCATAATTCATCTGAAGATGATCTTTTTGAGAGTTCTGAAGAACAGGATGAGTTTGTCAGATCATCCAGTAAAAAACGGAAAATTTCGTATGAAAAGAAACAAGCGCCTGAGACTCCCAAAAGTTGCTTTGCTGCAATTGTCCCGAAAACATAAAGCTTCTGTATTTAAAGAGGAGCTTAGTTCAGGAGCTTCTGAAGGACACCGAAACCTTTGAAGGCAAAGTAGTGGGTAGCTATGTCAGGATCAAATCTGACCCAAATGACTACTGTCAGAAATACTCTCATCAGCTTCTACCAGTTACAGGTTATTTTACTTTTTATAGAGAAATATTTAGTGACATAATATGCATTTAGTTTTTCTTAAGCGCGAGGGTTCTCACAGTCACATAATGTACATTTAAATCCTATGATCAGATATCAAACCAATGGGATCTTATTTAGTGTGTCATTTAAAAATGACCATGATAGCTTTTCATGACTCAAGCAGTAATCGTCACCACATTTCCTTAAGCTATTTGCTTTATATAAATACTAGTTTCCAATATTGCTTCTATATTGGGTCGTGAATTTGCTTGGGTTTTGGTGATGCAGGTATTATACGTGAAAGTAGCGATGTAGGTGACAAAATTCTCCTTCAAGTTCCTAATGTGATAAAAGCCATTCCTATTCGTTTGTTGACAGAGGAGAACTTCTCTGAGGTAAGTTAGTATGTATTACTTGGTGTTTGTGCATGTTCATACTTTCGATCAGTTTAATTAAACTTAATAATGGGGTTCCATTCGGGGAAGGTTTTTGGGTTTCCCGCCCCGTTCTAGAATTCAAGTTTGAGATCTAATCCTTCTCAGTTCTTGTCCTAATCCTTCCTGAGAATCAAATCTTTTTCAGAAGTGTCACCGAAGCTTTTCCATAGTTTTTAAAGTGATGCTTTGTTGTCTCTTTCTTGTATCTTCTTCACACAAGGCATTGTCTCTCACCATTTTGGAGACTATGTGATTGCCGTATTAACCACAGATTCAGTTGAAAGAAGCACAAGGATTCTAAAGTTTGCTGCAAAACTTACTTTAGGAAAATACTACATGGACCTTAAGGATAGTGATTGGTAATAGGAGGACAAAGGAAAATATCTGTCCGTTTATATAAAGAAATTTCCTGTTGTTGTATGCAAATATTCCTGGGAGACTCACGATCTTATCTTCCTTCGTTGGACAAAGGCGCATTATTTTTGGAATAGTCTGTTTGAGATGAAAGGAGTTAGATGCCTTAGTACAGAATCTATGATTTTTTTCTTCATAGGTACTCATGGGATTGAGAGAGGTACCAATGTGGATATTATGTGGGAATGCGAGTGTTTTTGCTATTTTTTGGTGTATTTGGCTGGAACGTGGTGCAAGGAATTTTTAAGGATCTCCGTTATCTGAAATCTTTGCTTTGCTACAAAGATGTTTGTCTAGCATGTTTATCCTCTCATTCTAAGGAATTTTATGGGGGACTTCTCTTTCTGATTTGAAGTAGGATTGGTGTGTTGTTTTCTCCTAGTTTAGGTTTATACTTCTTTATTCATAATTTTCTTTCCTCTTTTGGTTGATAGACTTCTTGTCTATCTATTTGTACATTCTTTTCTGTGAATAATATTTCCTATATATATATATATATATATATATATATATATATACACACACGCACACACCAATGCACAAGGCTCTGGAAGGGGTCTAATGCAAGCAGGCCCGTCCCTAAGGGTAGGCGAAGGAAGCCGCCGCTTAGTGCTCCCGGAAAATAGAGCAATTTTAGGGCCCCCAAATTTCCTTTGTTCACTTATATAAAAAGACACGGAGTAAAATTCACAAAATGTTTGGTGTACCGGTGGATAGAGCGATTGTGACTGTTTTTTCCCCCACCTGGGTGTCACTTGTTCGATTCTTGCTGCCCTTTTTTCGTCAACAATTTTTGAAATGTAATGATGGCCTTTTTTTTTCTTGGTTAAGTGATGACCTTACGTTTGGGCTTTATACTTACCATTTTTCCAAAGTTTTTTTTATTTGATACTCTTTCGTCCCGAAAATACTTACATTTTTATAGGATTTTTTCATTTGATACTCTTTCATCTCGAAATAATATATATATATATATATATATATATATATATATATATATATATATATATATATATATATATATATATATATGGTCCTATTATAATGAGAACCACATTTATATGAGAACCATAAGAACCACTAATGCCATTTGGATTAAAAAACACATCAACGCTCCAGGATTAAAAAAAAAGATAGAGGGGGTGGCATTTTCGTAATTATTTCATTTAAAATCCCCCTCAAATTTCAAAATAAAATATCTCAATATCTATAAGTCAAAAAAAAAATCGAAAACACTGATTTTTTTGTCTTGACGAGACGATTCAAACTAGATCCCTGAAGATAGAATTTTGAAAAAATAATATTGACGAATTGTTTGTTACAGCTAGAGTTAACAAACGAAGGATATGTATAGATATTGAAATAACCAAAAATATTAAGCATTAACGAATTGTTTGTTACACTACTGACTAGTGGTTGTGGCTTAGTGCTTTACGAAGTGTAAAAGTGTGCGTTTTTTTAATCATTCATATTCTTTTACTTATTTGTTCTTTTTTTATTAAGCATTAACGAATTGTTTGTTACACTCTTGACTAGTAAGTGAACACTAGTTTGTAAGTTAATTAGTTATGTTGTCTTAGTGAACACTAGCTATGTTGTCTTAGTGAACACTAGCTATGTTGTCTTAGTGAACACTAGTTGTATTGTCTTAGTGAACACTAATTAATTAGTGAACACTAGCTGTATTGTTCACTAATTAATTAGTGAACACTAGTTGTATTGTCTTTGTGAACACTTAAAGCTAGTGTTCACTAATTAATTAGTGAACACTAGCTGTATTGTCTTAGTGAACACTAATTAATTAGTGAACACTAGCTGTAAGTGAACACTACCGTAAGTGAACACTAGCTATGTTGTCTTAGTGAACGCTAATTAATTAGTGAACGCTGGCTGTAAGTGAACACTATTTGTAAGTTAACTAGTTATGTTGTCTTAGTGAACACTAGCTATGTTGTCTTAGTGAACACTAGCTGTGTTGTCTTAGTGAACACTAATTAATTAGTGAACTCTAGCTGTAAGTGAACACTAGCTGTAAGTGAACACTAGCTATGTTGTCTTAGTGAACACTAATTAATTAGTGAACACTAGCGTAAGTGAACACTAATAGGCGTAAGTTAACTAGTTATGTTGTCTTAGTGAACAATAATTAATTAGTGAACTCTAGTTGTAAGTGAACACTAGTTGTAAGTGAATACTAGCTATGTTGTCTTAGTGAACACTAATTAATTAGTGAACACTAGCTGTAAGTGAACACTAGTTGTAAGTGAACACTAGCTATGTTTTCCAATAACACTCTTTACTGCCTGCTTTATTGATTACCTTTCAAAAATTTGTTTTATATCTTTATGGTAGAAAAAGAGATGATTTGCAAATAATAAAGGAATTTTCTTTTACCTGCATGTACATAATGTTCATTACTGGCTAGTTATTCCTAGCATGCCTTCATTACGTCCCTAAGCGCATTTTGAGTTCAATCATGGTGATCTTGATTTTGCATTACTTTCTAACAGAATATATATAATCACATCCATAAATGACGTTCCCAGATGCTTCATGTCCTGATCCGTCATGTGGTACTGCTGTTGGTCAAGAGAAGTATAACGCCTACTTCCTTTGATCTGATCTTTCTTTGGAAGTCAATAAAAAGTAGCCTAGTGTACATTTATGAGGCAAGTGTTTTAAAAATTAGACGTTGTTCAATATTATTTTTTCAATATCCTATCTTCAGGGATCTAGTTTGAATCGTCTCGTCAAGACAAAAAAATCAGTGTTTTCGAATTTTTTTTTCGACTTATAGATATTGAGATATTTTATTTTGAAATTTGAGGGGGATTTAGTTCACAATAATTACGAAAATGCCACCCCCTCTATCTCTTTTTTTAATCTGGAGCATTGATGTGTTTTTTAATCCGATAGGTACATTAGTGGTTCTCATGTAGTTCTAAATATAAATTTGGTTCTCATTTGAATAGCTTCCTATATATATATATATATATACATATATATATATATATATATATATATATATATATATATATATATATATATTTTAATTTAAATGAAATTTGAGTAATAATTTTAAATTTTTATTAGGATAATAAAATTAACCTAAAACTATTGTTAAAAGTAAAACAAAAAAAATACAAAAAGTATACTTTATTCAGAGTACTACTGCAATATGTCTTTACATTTTTTACAATTGTCAATAAAATTTTACTTTACTTTTCTACAATTATCACAAAATATTGATAGTACTCACTCCGTCTCGGTTTAAGGTTCTTACTTACCTTTTTAGTCTGTCCTAATTTAAGGTTTTTAGTTGTTTTATTACTTAAAATGAATAATGAAACCACTTGTCATACTGCAATAAAAACTCCCTACCCACTTTCCCTCTTCTATTTACTTTTCATACTCACAACATTTTCTTTTTCTTAATCCCTGTGCCAACTCAAACTAAGAACCTTAAACTGGGACGGAGGGAGTAATATTTTTCAATAGTCACAATCCCAAATATATCAGCTAACTCAATTACTTTTTAAGATTGTGTTGGGGCAAAAAAATAAGGGCCTCACGTGAAAGTTTACTACATGTCTCCAATTTCACATGACCGGCCCTGAATGTAAGTAGTCTTACTCTTGCCTTCACACAGAGACTATGAGATAGAGATAGTTTTGGTACATGAGTCTTTAATGCACACATAAGAGTACTGGTTTTTTTTTTTTTTTTGGGTTCAAGTGATAAGGTTTTCACTTTAAAGGTTTCCTGGAAGTGCCTACCGGTCATTAAGGATATCCTTTGCTCTTTGAATAATACTTCACACACACACATATATATGTATCTATGTATATATGCTCACACACCAATGCACAAGGTTCTTACTGTTGTAGGGTCTGGATGGGTCTAATATAAGTTGTCTTACCCTTGCCTGCACAGAGACTATGGAATTGAGATAGTTTTGGTACATGATCTTTGATGCACTCATTGAGTACTAGTTTTTTTGGGCTCAAGTGATGAGGGTTTCACCCTAAAAGTTTTCTGGAAGTGCCCCTCGGTCATCAAGGACATTTCTGCATTGATAGGTTGTTTGCTCAACCTTCAATTGATGTATTTAAGATAAAGCACAATATGTGATAGTCATACCTAGATGGTTTTACGGCAAGAGATGAAGACAGTTTGGTTTGTGATTGTCTTGGTAAGTAGAAATCTATACACTAGAGAAGATCCTAAAATATAAATTTATATTTTGCCTGGTTTTGTTTTTTCTTGCAGGAAGAATGCGAAGATTTGCGTCAACGAGTTAAAGATGGTTTAATCAGGAGGCCTACGGTTGTAAGTTCTCTTATAAATATTGTCTGCTTGTTTTAATCAACTTTTGTGTAATCGAACTCTTGGAAGCAATGCCATGGACACATTTTTATTGCTGTAAAGTTTATTGCATAGAATAACTTGGAGATGCAGAAAGTAGTACTCAGTATATTAATTTTGCTGCTCTTTTAGTATGATAGTATAAACTTAGCATGCCTTGTATGTTGAGCTCCATCTGCCAAGTTATGATGTATACAGTGATCTTATCTCTTGTCCTTCATTTATTTTCTCTTATTGTTCAAAGTTATATCATTGTTATTTTCCTATAAAAATCATTGTTATTGTTTTCCCTTATAATTCGTGATATTGGATGCTTAACCATATGAATTCTCAATATATCGTTGGATGCATAAGCTGTGACCTGAAAGGGCCTTCTTGTTGTCAGTTGATAAAACTCTTACGACGTAGTGGGAGCTCAGTTATGTTTCTTCCCTAATGGTGGCTTTGTCAATGAAAGTTTTTGTTCTTTGTTTCATCAATTTATTTGGACTCTTCTTCTTTCTGGTTCATCGATAGTTTTGAATGTTATGCCACCTTAAGAAATCTTGACCAGATCGGCTTTCTTGGCAGGTGGAGTTTGAAAAGAAGGCCATATTCTTGCATGAGGATATAACAAAGCATGTATGAGTCTTGTATCAGTAAGAAGTTGTGCCCCAATAGGGGGATCACTTATGCTTTATATTGCTTTGCTCTCTTTGTCCATATTCTCTATTTTCAATATCACTGATCTTTTTGACGCTATCACTTGTGTCATTTCTAACTGAAACAGAATGTGATTCTCTGGTTACCTCATGCACGCAATAGTATCAGTTTTATTTCTTCTGCCTGCACATACGGCATCCCAATTGTTATCTCATGCATGCAATAGTATCAGTTTTTTTTTTTTTTAATCCTCCCGCTTCTTCCATTTCTTGCGTTTGTGTATGCTACATAACATGGCTGTGCATTCTGAAATTTTACAAATTGGACACATACCTCCAGTGACACGCTACGCCATGTATGCTTTGGCCTGAGATTAGAATTCAACGTGAAAAATCTCTTCAAGATTCAACAATTATCTTCAAGACCTCATATATGTCAAAGAAGTCAATAAAACTGCATTCGAATTATATATGTATATATATATATATATATATATATATATATATATATATATATATATATATATATATATATATATATATATATATATATATATATATATATATATATATATATATATATATAATTGAGATTGCATTTCAACCCCTCAGCCTGATGCACCCTAGCACGTGGCTTGGAAATGAATGATTGCATTTCAACCCCTCAGCCTGATGCACCCTAGCACGTGGCTTGGAAATGAATGGGAGTTTTTCTCAACTGTCACTAATGTACCAGGATGTGGGAAAAGCTTCTGTATCGGACTTGAGTTTGACACTGATGTGAACTCCTAGTAATGTCTGTAGGACCATATCAAGGGAAGCTTTAAGCTCTTATACATTCATCATATGGTGTACTTGTCTTCCGTGTTTTATGGCGAAGTCCTTGTTGACGAGACAAAGGCAGGGTTTAATGATAAATAGAAAATGAGTAACTTTAGAAGTACGATGGTTCACAGTATGTAGGCATAGAACATTGTATGGATTTCAATTTAGCTGAGGAGTGACTTGTGAGGAGGATATCATTAAGTTAGATGACCAAATCACGTAATAAGGTAAGAATCATTTAAAGAAATCATGGATTAAGAGGGAGGGGTGGGTGATGATGTTTGTTACAGTTGGACCTGGTGAAATTGAAAAGTCCCGTCACAGTTTTGGTTGATTGGACCGTAGAGTTGAAAACAGTTCTGTAGGATAGCCATTAGACCTCCTTTATCATTATGGTACATTAATTTGCTTGCTAATAGAGAGATTAATGGCATAAACGTAGGCAAAATCAAAACCAGAATATTTATTTATTTTATTTGATGTATATGTAGACATGTGTACCATCCATTAGACCTCCTCTATCTCTATGGTACATACATGTTTAGCATATACTCCGTATAATGAATTTTGGATTCATCACATTTATTCATTGAAGATTAATTTACAGCCCTAAATATTAAATATCAATGACAATAATAGAGGTAGAGTTAGACAAAGACCAACATGTCAAAAGATACTAAGAAGGATATGATTGAGTGTGGTTTAACCACTGACATGCTTGGTGCAGAATGGAATGGTGACCCAAACCCAAGTAGTTGGGAGAAAGGCACTGTTGACTTGTTAATTATCTTATACTCCCTCCGTCCATTTACATGCTTCACACTTTCTATTTTGGGCGGCCACATACTTACTTCACACTTTATTTTTTACCTAAAATGGAAACTTTATATTATTAAAATATTAACCCTACCCCACTCATTCTCTCTCCTACATTATTTTAATACTCACAACACCATTATAATTTACTATTCCCTCCACTCATTCTCTCTCCTATTTTACTTTCACACTCACAACATTTTCAATATAATACTCCCTCCTTAATAACCGTGTAAACAGTAACTGTGAAGCATGTAAATGGACGGAGGGAGTATATCTTAACATACACACAAGGTTAATTATATTACAAAGGTATATAGTTGTTTAAATGCATATTGCTCCTTCTTAAAAGTTGTGATTTTTCTCCTTTGGCCATACTGGGTCACAATATGTAATGGCCGGCCTCATTTGTTCATGATTACTTGAGTTCCTAAACAGTTTGGTGTTTATTGTATTTATTGCAACAATGTGTTAACTTTAATTTTCTTTTTGTAACACGATAATTCATTTTTTGAAATTGTTTTCAGTGGCTTGAAAGAGAACTTTCCCTTTTACGAAATCTCATGGATCGAGCCAACGAAAAGGGGTGGCGCAGAGAATATCCTTTTCTGATGTATAAATACCATTTACGTAGTCTTGTTTTACCAGCATGCAACCTATCACTCATGATATCACGTTCTCATATATGGCATACGTTTTAAATAGTAGAATCATGCAGGCCACCATTTATCTAGTGATGTCATAGTTTATTGTTTAAGTGTCAGTATTCGGTACGATGCTCTTGACATTCTACTGAGATTGCTATAGTCATGAGCCAAATAATAGGAAAAAGTTGATTGCAGTTGCATGAAAACAGTACTCTCCCTGTCCCAAATTCCCAATTGAAGAGGGATGCTTTAACGTTTTTGGTCAATTTGAATGATTCTCAGATATTCACAGTATTTTTATCTAGTGAGTGTGTGTGTGTGAGAGAGAGAGAGAGGAGAGAGAGAGAGAGGGAGAGAGAGAGAGGGGCTTTGGAAACTACATTTAAAGGGTTACATATAACATGTTCTATACTTTCTTGAGAAAAGACAAAAACCTTGACAAATACACATCCGAGAATCGGTCAAACTGGCCAAAATAGTTTTTAAGTTTCCCTTTCCCGCAGAAGTACTATTATGTCTAGGCTTTCTTAGCTACTTCTTCGTCCATCAGCTTTACCACATATACAGGTCTCCGTTGTTCTCAATTAGAAAAAATATCAATCATTTGGGCTTAGATTGTTGAGTTTCAAAACAGGACCCAAGTTGTCCTCCTCACATATAAACTGGAGTTCCTGCATCTAAACCGGAAAACTAGCCAACACTGAATTGGCCGCTCAATTTAAAAGACTGTACAACAATAATAACAACAAAGCCTTAGTCCCAAAATAATTTGGGGTCGGCTAACATGAATCCTCATATGTCATCGTGAGAAAAGGTTGTTGGAAAAAATAATAATAATAATAATAAATAATAATAAATAAATAAATATAAAAAAATATAATAAATAAATCAGCCCCCCACATGGATTTTCGCCCTCCACTCCGGCCTCTTCAACACCATACTTTCATCCACTCCAAGTAAACTCATATCATTCTCAATCACTCTAATCCAAGTTTGTTTGGGTCTTCTCCTACCCCTCGTCATTTTATCATTTCTCCACTGTTCCGGCCTCCTAACCGGTGCATCACTCGGGTCTCCTTCTCACATGTCCAAACCACCTCAGACGATTTTCCCTCATTTTATCCTCAATGGGCGCAACTCCTACTTTACCTCTGATCACCTCATTCCCCAATCGATCCTTTCTTGTATGACCACACATCCATCGAAGCATACGCATCTCCGCTACATTCATCTTATGCACGCGACACTGTTTCACGGCCCAACATTCGGTGCCGTAAAGCAATGCCGGCCTAATTGCCGTGCGGTAGAATTTTTCCTTTAATCTATTGGGCATGCCGCGATCACATAGAAACCCTGTGGCACTCTTCCACTTCAACCAACCTGCTTTAATCCTATGAGCCACATCACCATCTAATTCTCCATCCTTTTGGATAATGGATCCAAGATAGCGAAAAAACTCAGAAGTTTGGACAATATTTCCATCAAATGTGACCGCCCCTGCCTCCCTACTTCCAACTCTGCTAAACTTACACTCCAAATATTCAGTCTTGCTTCTGCTTAGTCGAAAACCTCGAGATTCCAAAGTGTGTCTCCACAACTTCAATTTACTTTCAACACCCTCTCTTGTCTCATCAATCGGACAATATCATCTGCGAACAACATACACCTTGGTATATCATCTTGGGTCGACCTCGTCAATTCGCCCATTATCAAAGCAAAAAGAAAGGGGCTAAGTGCGGAACCTTGATGCACTCCAATCTTTATAAGGAACTCTTCGGTCTTCCCAACACTAGTGCATGCACAAGTACTAACTCCATTATACATGTCCTTGATAATATCAATATATTTCTTTGAAACACCCTTCTTTGTTAATGCCCACCAAAGTACCTCTCTTGACACTTTATCATACGCCTTCCCCAAATCAATGAAAACCATATGCAAATCTTTCTTTTGATCCCGATATTTCTCCATGGTTTGTCTCATAAGATATATTGCCTCCATAGTCGATCTTCCCGGCATAAACCCAAATTGGTTATCCGAAATATCCACAATTTTTCTCAGCCTTTGTGCAATCACTCTTTCCCAAAGTTTCATAGTATGACTCATTAGTTTGATCCCCCGATAGTTGGCACAATCTTGGACATCACCTTTGTTCTTATACAAAGGAATCAGAGTACTCTTCCGCCACTCCAATGGCATTGTGTTAATTCTCCATATCTTGTTAAATAGCGTTGTTAACCAATCTATTCCCCTCTCCCGAAACATCTCCAAACCTCAATTGGTATACCATCCGGTCCTACAGCTTTCTTCAATCTCATCTTTTTCATTGCCATTTCCACTTCACTCTTTTGAATTCTCCGCATAAAATCTCGATTAACCATACTCGAAGAGATATTTAAATCTCCAATATCCTGCTCTTGACCGCCATTGAACAAGGTATCAAAGTACGAACTCCATCTATCTTTTATCTCTTTATCCCCGACTAGAACTCTTTGATCTACATCTTTCACATATTTAACCGTCCCAATATCCCGTGTCCTCTTATCCCTCGTACGAGCGATTCTGTAAATGTCCTTTTCCCCTTCTTTTGTATCCAACTTATCATAAAGTTTTTTATTCACCTTTGCTCTTGCGTCTCTTACTGTTTTCTTAGCATCTCTTCTAGCTTCCTTATACTTCTCATAGTTCTCGTCGCTCCTACATTTTTCCAATAATTTGTAGCATTCTCGCTTGCCCCTTATTGCTTGTTTTACTTCCTCGTTCCACCATGATGTGTCCTTACTTGGTGGCCCGTTTCCTCTAGATTCTTCAAGGACTTCTTTTGCCACCTCCTTTATGGTATGTTCCATCTTAGTCCAAGTCGAATCTATATCCATATCCTCCATATTATCCGACTAAATACCGGTATCGACCATCTTAGCTACAAATTTCTGTTGATTCTACCCTTGAAGTCTCCACCACTTGATTCTAGGGTCTACTTGTGGTTTTCTCTTCCTCGAAATTCTCTTACTTCGAAAATCAAGTACCACCGGTCTATGTTGAGTTGCTGTGCTCTCACCCGGAATAACCTTGCAATCTGTATAACTCTTTCTACAAGCATTTCTGACTAAGAAGAAGTCAATCTGACTCGCATTACCTCCACTCCTATAGGACACTAAGTGAGATTCTCTCTTCTTGAACCAAGTGTTCATTATACTCAAGTCATATACCAACGCAAAGTCCAGGATACTATTTCCTGCTTCATTCCTCTCCCCAAAACCAAAGCCTCCATGTATGCTCTCAAAGTCATGTCGACTAGACCCCACATGCCCGTTCAGATCACCACCAATCACTAATTTCTCACCACTAGGTACTCGTTGCACTACCTCCTCCAAATCTTCCCAGAACACTTGTTTAATAGATGCTTCCAACCCTACTTGTGGTGCATAGGCGGAAATAATAGTTATAATCTCATCACGTATCACCAGTTTAATGCCCATAATTACACTTCCACCACATCATTAATATACTCCTTATCAATAATGATACCCACTCCATTTCTACCCTTATCCTTTCCTGAGTACCAAAGCTTAAAATCCCAAGGCGATATTTCTTTTGCTTTCTCTCCAACCCACTTAGTTTCCTGTAGACACATTATGTGAATCTTCCTCCTCCTCATAACTTCCACCACCTCTGCTGATCTCCCTGTCAAGGATCCAATGTTCCAAGTTCCAAAGCGCATCCCACTACCCTTACACCTACCATGGACTAGCTTCTTTACCCGCACTCGTCCGCAATGCGGGAACCCTTGCATATTTGACACCACCCCGGGCGAAGAGATGGCGCGTCGCTTCCGGGCGACGACCTAGCAACCTTTGCATACTTATCACTACACCCAAGTCTTTGAAGTGTAGCGCGTCGCTGCTGAGGAAACGCCCCAACGATATTCATATTTTTTTTATGTGAGCACACGCACTAACATGCATATGTAAATGTTAACGGTTATTTGGTCTTTCTCTTTCTCCCCCCATCGAAAAAGAACGACTATATGCTAAACTTAGAATACTCTACTTTTTTAGTTCTAGTTGTTAAACCATTATAAAACTTCAAAATTAAATCAAACATCGTACCCAACTATAGTCAACATGATGAACAAGTGGAGTATAATTTCTGATTTGTACGATACTGAACTTAATAATTTGTATCTCTATTATGGTTCCAACCGAGCCTAACACACAGATGATCACTTTCTATACACATGATCAGAACATGTTACAAGATCACACCGAATGTGAAAATGCTGTTTGTTTTATTAGCACTAACTCCATCATTTTCTTTGAGGCACACAAACCTATCATATCAGTACCAAATATTGGTTTATTTCTGGAACAAACCTCCATATCTTGACCCTATAGGAAAGGCCCATACTCATGATATTCTTTTACCCTTTGAAATGCATCAACGGTGGCACGTGCTTCCTTTATATTGATAGGTGATCTTTTAGAAGTCGTGTCTAGGAATGAACGGGGTGAAGTGACGTGGATCTGTGAAATGGAGAGTGTGAACTATCAAGAACTAGATCCCCTTCATGAGTTTTTTAATGGATGATTGTAAGGGCTTTGACTTCATTGTTCCTTTTATTACCTTGCTTTTGTTGGTTGTTGTGCTTTTCATTTTTGGTCTGACATTGCTTGCAAATAATTAACTCATTTTCTTGTTATTGTTTTTCCATTAATCTGTTTAGCAGTGTAATGTTGTACTTCAACGAAAGCGGTCATTGCTTGTCATAATTGGGATGATAACTCAAAACTTCATGATTTTGATAGTTGTCATCTATTGCAGGCATTAAATAGCTTATTCCGATCAATAGTAGTTTTCAACGAAAATATGCTTGGGATTCTTTGTCATCTTTGGCTTTGATGATCCCTACTAGGTTCATCCATGCGTATTGCTTTCTGGATTGACAGTTATTCCCCTCTTAGTTTTGTGATGATCGGATGGTACTAATATGCAGAGCATGAAAAGAATATAACTCTTCCTTCAAGTATCGTTTAATCCTTAACTAGCTTTAGGTTCTACAAAGTACGAGTACTCGGAGAGAATACAGCTCTTAGAGACTCCAGCTGAGAAGGCAAGGCTATTGCTTGAGGTTCCAAAGGTTATTGCAGATGAGTTAGAACGGGACCCTACACTGCAGGAACCCATAGAAAATGTGGAACAAGAAATTAGTACTTCTCCAACATCATTTGCAGATGAGATAGAACCGCACCCTACACCGCAGGCACCTATATATAATGCAAAACAAGGAATTTCTAGTTCTCCAACATCAATTCTTTGGGGTGCTTCAATTAGCTCCGCTGATTTAGGAGCAAATCAGCCAATATCATCCCTTAATCCGGATGCTGAAGGTGTGTAATTTATAGGCAAAACCCATGTTTTGCTCACTAAAGTATACCTGTTTTTCAAATGTTCTCACCAATTTTTTTTTTTTTTGGCAATGTCCTCATCTAAGTACGAGTTTTTTTGCAATGTTCTCACCCAATTGATTGAACCGTCAATTTTTTAACGAATTATCACGTGGCTAACACCCATTAGATATTTAACGGTCCATCAATGCAGTTAACCCAAAATCTAACATGACACTTTGGATTTGCAAATTGCCAATTTACCCTCTTCTTCAACCATTAAGAACCCACTTCATCATCATTCCACCGAATTTCAATTTCTTCCGGAACCGTGAACCGCCCCTCCCTCTCCTACTGCCCCACAAACCCCTCTCTCCAGCTCTTTGTTCTCCTTTCACTCACTCCCCCACTTTCCCAAACTACCCCTCTCCATCGTTCCCACCCTCTCCCTCCTCCAATCACTCAGGCCCGCTCCTCCTACGACACCGCTCCATTGTCCCTCTCCCCTTCCTCAATTTTCGTTCAAAATCGTAGCTCCCACTTAATTTTTGTCAAAATATTCAAGATACCCATTTCAAATTGGGTATGCTTTTTAATGTTGGGAAGTTGCACAGAAACCCATTTTTAACTTCTGCAAAAACATCTCTATGTCCATCCCAATTTATAATCCCCCTCGACCCTTTCATGAAAACATTGACCACATCCCTTAATTGCAAATCGAAACGTTTTTTTTTAAAGGAGTCAGCACTTTGTGCAGAATCATCTCTCTCCCGTCGCGATCCCGCGCTGGAGATCGTTTTAAGGAAACCAGGAGTACTCTTGTAGCTTCTTCTTCGCATTCCGTTGCTCCACAGAAGAGGGGGGCGACTTTTGATGTTGATATGATTTTTGTTGTTGGGTTTGGTGAGAGATTTTGAGGAGGAACGGAGAAGGAGGATATGGGTGTGACAGAGGGAGAGTGGGGAGATGGGGGAGAAGAAAGGTAAGGGGGGTAGGGGAAGGGATATGGTAGCCATAGAAAGGTAGTTCTCTTTTATTGTCTTTTTATTGAGCAGATGATGAAGCGCCGTAAGATGCATTCTCCTCCATTCATTTACGAGAAAGACCGTGTTCATTCGATACGAAAAAATTGCGGATCCTTATGGTTTCAAGTCATTCAAGTTGGAACCTCGCTTTATGGACTGTGGACCCATTGCCTCCATTACAGCCGAACCAAGTCCTCCACAATCCTCTGAAAAGAAGCTTTATCCTTTACCAAACTTCCAAGTATCTCAAGAAATCTTGCCAAACCCATTTCATCCCTACCCGACTTCTCTCTGAATTCAAAAGATCACTTCAACCAATTAAAGAAACAACAACGACCACTCTTGTGAGATATCTAAGGCCGTAGATGATAGAGACCATGGATGAACTTTTTGTTGATTATGAAAAGTTGAGTAGTGTTCATGAAATATTATTGGTAGTGATTTCGAGTTTAGTCTCTCGGGCTGAAGAGAATCACTCAAAGCCGAACTTGATTCTCTCGAATGCACGCAAAAGCGGAGTGAACTCCCGATCGACTTCAAATGAAAACCCTTGGATCTCAAAAGCGTGAGCAAAAGTACACATAGCAGTTTTAAAGGTAAGATTTAGCTCAAAGAAATGATTCTCTTATGAAAACCATTGAAATCTTTTTCTAAACCTACCTTCCGCTAAAATGGCAATTAATGCAAGCCGAGCTTCTCCTAAAAATGATCAACACTGGGATAGGTTTTGAAACTAGAAGCGCAGAAGTGTACTAATGTCTCACGTGGCAGAATAGTGAAAAAGGATAAGAAGAAGTGAGAACAACTCAATTAACTCATTGCATAAGGATACTAAGCTAAAATATAATCTTTAGCAATCAATGAAGTATCCTCGCTACAAAGGAAATGGAGAAAGTCAGTACGTACAAAAGGGAATTAAGATTGTTTGAAAATGAATCTGCGGATGAAGATATTGAAAGTAAATGCATCGAAAAGGTTTGGTATTGCCAATCTTGATTCGGTGCACTAATGATCAGTCTTCCCCCAAGGTGTTTGTGAGCAAGCGAAAGACGAAAGAGCGAAAACCAACGCTTATAAAGACCACTAAGTTAGCGTACTGTGATTCTTCTAAGCCTAATGATGCAATGACTAAATCTAGTGGTGTCTTGCCGACTACTCGAGTCAATCGGCAAAGTGAAATGTGAAAGCTTTGTTTGGATTATGGTCATCATGCTCATGGAATGCCTCTAAAAAAAGCCTCTCGGGACCCGCGTGCTTCAAAAGCCTCACTAGTGAGCGGCCGATATGGTGCCAAGCTAGAACTAACCTCTTGGACCCGGTAAATAAGGGGACCATAAGCATGTTTTACTTGCGGAATGCTTTATGGCCTCGATGATGCCCAAAGACAAAGATGTATAGATTTTGGATAGTAGGTACATTGAGACACGGCATTACGTAAATCTTTCGATCTCACCTATCCGATATTGGCTGATGCATCGGGTCCTCTGTAGTTTTTGGTGACAATGGTAGAGGTAAAATAATTGGATGTGGTACTATCATTAAGAGGTGCGATTATGCGGTATTGGAAGAGGTCTCTTTGGTGGATGGACTCAAACATAACCTTCTCTCCGTATCATTTCGGATTTACGTGATAGAGGAATGCAATGTACTCTTCGCTACGTTCAAAGTTGCTACATAAAAGATATTGCCTCGAATGAAACTCTTCTACTTGCCAAAAGAAAAGGTAACATTTATGCGGTAGACTTCATTTGGGCGCTATTCTTGGTGTTACTAATATTTGTTTGTCAGAGCTAAGAACATCGGTGAGAACTCGTGGCTATGGCACAAGATACTCGGTCACTTAAACTTCAAATCAATATCCAAGCTTGCCGGTTCCGGGATTGGCAAGCTGGTCTTCCAAAGTGTCTGCGCGATCATGGAAAGAAGTGCGAGCTCGCTGGAGTTGGGAAAACAACACTGCGAATCCTCTTTTGAGTCCAAGCTACAACCGCATGTCAACTTCTAGGTGCCTACAAATGTTACCACGTGGATCTATTTGGCCCCATTAACCACAGCCGGCCTTGACCTTGGGGAAGTAGATATACCACTGCCGTTGAGTGCGTAGATGATTATTCTCGATATACTTGGGTGGAAGCTTTAATAGCAATAAAGATGACAAACTGTCATCTTTGTTGCCACCAATCTGGATTCCAATGCTGCGAAACTCGGAAGAGAGCGATATCGTCTAAATGAGATCGCACAACCAATGTAACATTCGAATTTACAAATAACGGTATTGCTCGATATTGTGACTGATCATGCATGTATAGAACCATAATTTCTCTATCAAGTTGCTTGTACACCTCAGACAAAATGGTGTAGTTGAGAGAAGAATAGGACGCTTATTGAATAGGTAAGACCATGATTTACGGCCAGTCAGCTTAGAAATATTTTGCAGGCAGCGAAGCCAGTTTATTCATACCCGGGCCTGTTTCACTCGACGAGATCTCTCATCAACAAATTCCATAATAAGACCCCATTATGAATGTCGGAAGAGGCCGAGTACCAAATATTGGATTCTTCAAAATCTTCGGGTCACGGAAATGTTATGTGCTTTTACTAGCGGAAGAGAGCACGAGGTAAATTTGATGAAAAAAGGCTGATGAAGGCATTTTTGTGGCTACTGAAAACATGAATAAGAAAAGGCCTTCCGAGTTTTCAATAAAAAACTTTTGAAAATTGTTGAATCTGTTCATGTAACTTTTGATGAATTTGATTTGTTAGAGTCGGCAGCTGGACTCCAAATAGCTTCTGACTAACCAATCTAGTGGTTTTGAGACAAAGGTGAATCTAGTTATACTAATCGTTGTGGCTTCGAGATAATGCACAAAGTCCTTTTGTTGTTGCGGAAGATCCGGCCAGACATCTTTCCATCCTCAGAGCAAGAAAGCGTCTGGCGATAATCCTCCGGCACGCCTCCCTTCTGGCGATAGCCATTCGCGCCAATCCTCCTCATCCTTGTACCCAATGAATCCTAGCCCAAATCCAGATCTCTCGTAATTCATCCTCCTATGTACCAGAAATATTCCTCGATCAAATTCCAAATCCACTCAAAGTCCAAACCACTACTATGGCTCTCTTTTATTCCTTTAAATTTATCATCTTCCAATCTATTCATTGATTCGAACCTCCTCTAGAATCCTTAAGACAAGAATCGAAGAGCAAAGACCTTGAGAGAAGTTAGACCTCATCGTGACCATCCTCTTGAAAATGTCATTGGTGATATTTTTTTTTGGACCCAGTGATGACCCGTAAATCGAACAAGGATTTTGATGAGAATCTCTTTTCTTCTGGGCTATGGTGTCGATATTGACTGAGCCTCGAGAAGGCGTGTTATATAAGAAGCCCTGCTTTGATCCAAGGTTTAAACAAATGTGGAAGCTATACGCAAGAAGAGTTGAATCAGTTTGAAAGATGTAAAGTGCGGGAAATGGTTTGGCAGAGACCTTCCTCTCAAAGAAGTCATTGGAACGAAATGGGTATTCGAAATAAGTTGGATGAATCGGGAAAGATTACAAGAAACAAAGCAAGATTAGTGGCAAAGGATACCGTCACAATGTCGCAGGATTGATTATGATCAGCTTTCGCACCGGTAGCAAGATTAGAAGCGATAAAGGCATCGCATTTCTTGCCTAGCGCCGCTTTGTAAACGCGAATTCAAGCTATATCAAATGGACGTGAAAAGCGCATTCCTAAATGGTGAACTTCAATCCATAGAGCGGGTCTACGTTGAACAAGCGCGGAGCTTTGAAGATCCTAAGAGACCAAATCATGTCTACCGATTGAAGAAAGCTTCTATGGCTTGAAAGCAAGCTCGAAAATTTAGGGCATTCACAGTACGAAACCCCAGGTGTCCAAAATTTCTACTCGGTGATGGCATGGGATTTACAAGAGGAAAGATCACTACAACTCTATTTGTTACCAAGCACAAGGGTCGTTTCATTGTTTGTTCGAATATATGTGGACAGACATCATCTTCGGTTCCACAGATGAAGCCTCTACATGCGAAAAGATTTGAAAAGCTCATGCAAAGCAAGTTCGAAATGAGTATGATGGGTGAGCTTACCTATTTCCTTGGTCTACAAGTAAAGCAAACCAATGAAGGAATTTTTATACATCAAGCCAAATACACCAAGGAACTAATCAAGAAATTTGGACCTATTTGATAATGCTAAATCCTCAAAGCACTTATGGCAGACAAATGTGCATCTTGACAAAAGACGAATCCGGCAAGAAAGTGGACATGACTGCTTTCTGGAGGAGGAATGATTGGTTCTTGCTTTCTATCTAGCGACAGTTGACTGGATATTATGTTTCTTTACAAGTTTGTGTGCTTGCGCCGCATTTGGCCCGATCTGTAGAATCCCATCTACATGTAAGCCGTGAAAGAATTATCAAATATCTACCAAGTGACCTTTGCTAACCTTGGTCTATGGTATGCCGAGAGATTCTTCATTCAATCTTATCGAGTTACTCGATTTTGGATCTCTTGACTATGCGGCTTGCCGAGAGTAACAAGGAAGAGCACCGGTGGAACTTGCCGGTAATCTTGGTGAGAGGCTAGTTTCTTGTTGGTCATGCAGCATAAAAAGCAAACGCATGCAGAACCTCAACTTCCACAACCGAGGCGGAATACATTCTTCTTACCGGTATTTCTTTCAGCCGCTCTCGAATTCTATGCGGATGAAGCAACAATTAGTAGACTATGAGATTCCTCCTCAAGTCTCGCCCAATCTACTGGTAATCAATCGATCTTGCCATCTCCGTCTCAAATAATCCGGATTAATGCACTCCAAGAAACAAAGCACATTGACATAAAATACCATTTCTTGAAAGATCATGTTGAGAAAGGCAACGTTGTCTTCTTTGAAAGTTCATACCGACTTCGTAGGAGGCGATATCTTGACAAAGCCTCTTGATCGAGAAGAGATTTGAATTCCTTAGGAGTGAAGTGGGTGTTATTGGTTATTACGGATTTGATGTTTACATCTTCTTTGAAATCTATCATGCCGGATACAATTCTCTGGGCATCTTGATTACGCCGATTGCTTGCCGATGCTCTTTTAAACATTCTATAAGTAGTGGTTGCCGCCGATATCTATGTCTCCCATCGGCGAAGCTTCTTTAAATGTAAGGCGAGTTCTACTGTCGGACCTATCAAATCGAGGACGAGCTTGGCTACACTCGTCCTCTCGCCAGCGTGTGTGTACCGCCATTTCCGAAAAATCGTGTCAAATGATTTATTCCAATTAATTTTGTGATAAATCTCGGGTAAAGCCCCGTATCATTTTAAATCTTAAACTGAGTTATGTTAATCATTCTTAACTCGCTCAAATTCGGCGCTTTAAATGGGTGCCGCCGCCGCACGTATTTCAATGAAAATGAGCAGTTTTCGTATCTTTTGAAAACCCTTTTCAAATAAACCGTTCCCTCCAAACTCCATAACATATTTAAGCAAGCTACTCTTTCAAAAACCTTTTGACATTCTCATCAAAATTCTATCTTGCTATCTCAAGTCTCCATATCTCAAACTTCTTCTTTGAATCTTGGTAAGTCCATTTTAATATCTCAAATATCACGGGTTCTAACATTGGTTTATTGTGTTTGAGTTTGTTTGATTGTTGAGTTTGCAAAAATCATGAGTAATGAAAAGGATATCTATGGAGGTTACATAGACTCAAGCTTCTTCGGGATGATCTTTGTTGACTGGACAATTTCTGGGAGATCTCTTAGCATATATTCTTCGTTCTTCCCTTTCGACTCCTTTTCCCGATAATTTTGGAGTTTATATTGATTCCGTCAGAGAGTTCTTCGCATAAATTATCTGTACGTTGAGTATTCGATGAAGATGATCCCGAATCCTTCTACGCCATTTCTTCTATCGTTTACCGAGTGTTCCATCTCGTCACTTTGAAAGTATATCCTCCATTTTTCCAACCCTAGGAAAATTCTGGACATTCCCAGAGTGGAGGAAACTCTATGGATGCAATTTGGATCTGGATGAAGCACAGGAATCTTATTAGAGGTGCTAATGCCGGACCAAGACTCGGTGGAGACAAGCATTTTAAGGTTGATTATGTTAGGAGATTCTTCGCTTTGATAGAAATTATTGTGAGATATTTAATTTGCCGATCGCTCGCATAGCCATATTGCGATCTTCGAGTTTGAGGCATTCGGGCCGATAGTGCTAAGGGGATAAATTTCAGGCGGTGTGGATTCATTTTTAGAGTGATTGCTCAAGCGACATGTCGGGAAGTATCTTCTTGGCGATGAGCAAAAAGGTAAGGACTTTCCCGGCAAAGGATGTCAGCTTCAATTAGTTCTTTGAGCGGGATAATCGAGAGGTAACCTATTTGTAGTTCTTGCGTCGGACCCCACGTGCTACCGGCATATCCAAACTCAAGTTGAAGCACCACCGGTGAAGGTGATTGGAAGGATTAGCAGGCAGTCTGGCGGTGGAGCTCCTACATGGGTGCGCAAAGGTCGGCAATGGATTCTTCACGCCTCGCCGAGAGTTTCAACTCTTTGCTCCTGAGCTGGCTGAGAAGAGAAGAAAGAAGAAATCAGAAGAAACCATCCCCTAGCCCCCTGCTTAGTTCAAAAACCTTCGCAGGTTATCTCGGCCTGGGCTTCCTCATCCACTTGTTCTTGTTGCCAGTATTCTGAGAAAGCTAAGAAATCGACCTCCATTCTGTTTGCCTCATCCTCTGCTTGAACCTAAGAAAAGAACCATGCCTCGCATCTTCTCGCAAATCATCCAAGAAATCAAAATCTCGTATCCCACAAAGCTGGAGGAATCCTTTGTTATCCCTCTCTCTTCCGATCCTAGAGTCGAAAACTTGTTCTTGAACCACGTTCTTGATGAGGCATCTCTTCTCCCCAAACCAATTTTGAAGGAAAGGTCACTAAAACACCTGAGGAAATTAATCAAGAAATTTTGAAAGAAGAAGAATGATTGAGCAAGATTTGAGGAGGAGAATTCCATTGCAACCCCTTTTATTATCTTATCCTAACCTTTCCTGACATTGACTGCCTCGTCTTTGCTGCGTCGGCATCCGGGTAGCTAAATTAGTAGAGCAAGAAGCAGTGGGTAAAATGTGCTCCTATCAAGAACCCCACCTTTCACATCTATTTCAATAACCCTTGGTCCATGATCAACAAGATTGCTCCAAAGAGCAGGGTATTTCCTATTGACCAAATGCTTGCGGCCATTCATTAGAAGGCTTCTTCGGTTTCATGAAGAACAGATAGATACGTATCGTGCTGTTTGGCTATTACCCACTATGTTGATAGGGCAAGACATGGACTTGAATGAGACTTTTGCCGAGAAGTTTCCTCTCCAAATATCAAAATTTCGGCCAAAGAATGTTGTTAGCAATTCAATCGATATTTTGATCT